>CM071926.1:124976729-125576729 GCA_016081115.2 Rehmannia glutinosa
AGACTTACTACATTTCACTTCTAATTTTTGGTTATCTTTCTCAATCTGAAGCCGAACAATCAGATCCTCAGGCCTCATCTCTTTGCGCTTATGCTTGAGGTAATTCTTGAAATCCTTCCATAATGGTGGCAATTTTTCGATTATTGCAGCCACTTGAAAGGACTCGTTCAGAATCATCCCTTCAGACACAAAGTCGTGAAGTATGATCTGAATCTCTTGAACTTGGTTGATCACCGTCTTGGTGTCAACCATCTTGTACTCGAGAAATTTGCCGACAACAAATTTCTTTGTGCTGGCATCTTTTGTTTTGTACTTCTTTTCCAAAGAGTCGCACAACTCCTTGGATGTTTTGAACGTGCTATATAGACGTTATAGAGGTGTCTTCTAGCCCGTTCAAAATGTAATTACGACACAAAAAATCACTGTTATGCCAAGCATCCACAACAATTCTCCGGTTGTTGTCGATTTCTTCATCACCAACGGTAGGGGGTCCTTCTTCAGAATACTAGACAGCCCCAAGTCGGTAAGGTAGAACAACATCTTCTGTTGCCAGCATTTGAAGTTGACGCCGGAGAACTTGGGCAGCTTTTCCCCATGAGCAAGAGCAGCAGCCATCATGTTGAACAGAAATGTATTTTTTCATCTTGCGATTGTTGGGTAAAAATCTGGTTTACTGTTTAAGATATGGCTATGTGTTTGAAAACATAGGCTAAGTCGAGGCATGAATTAGATTCAGTCTCCGCGAGACAAAAAATGCCATGTATACAAAGTGCTTACGGTTCCGACGCTCATCCCTACGATACAACGACTTTCTATTCTAGTTTAGCAGCACTTGCAAAAATCGGAATTACAGCGAACATAAAGTGTTTAGACTTTCAAGTTTTTGAACAGGAGGGAATGTCAATATGCAGAAAATGCAATGATTGATTTTATGCTTGTGATCTTATGTATTTCATGTCTCATTTCATTTGCAGGGGTTCAAATTATATAGGCATCAGGTGCCCGTATGGAAAGATTATGTCTTCTGGCTCGAAAAGACATGTTTACAGCGAATAGGTACATTTGTTTAGCCTTTCGCATCGATGCACGACCTGGCGCACGGACCGTGCGTGGATGCGAACAAAAATGACAAAGTCTCGACTTGACACACGACAGATGCGAACAAGTCCGTCTTGATGCATGATCTGACGCATGGGCCATGCATCCGTCCGTGCTCGAATACGAACACTTTCCCATTGGAAACTTTAATTAATTAATTAAAAATTAATTATTTATTTTAAAGGTTTTTGGTCCAAAAAGAATAAGGGCCTTGAAGCGCTGGCGGCGGCGCGCGTGTGTGCTTTTGAACCAAACCCACAAGCATGTAGGTCTTCACCCCTTTAAAAACTTGGGTGCCCCCAAGAGCCCAAACCCATAAGTCCAACTTGGGATATATCAAGTGAGCAAACTTTGTCTCCTTTTCCTATGTGGGATGGAGCATTTTTCCTTCCCCACATTTTCCATTTTTCATACCATTTTCTAGTATTAAGTGGCTAACTTCTAGCATTAATTTCTCATTCACCCGGAATTGGTTTTGAGAAATTCCAAATGCTATTCTCATCTACTCTCTTAGTAGAATTTTTACAAATAATTGAATTCCATTTTCACTAATTGAAACCACTTAATTATTTGGTCAAAATCGGGTCAACACCCATTTTGCAACCAAATTCCAACATGATCCACATATGAGACAAGATCTAGATAGTAGTGGTTCGAAGTCTTAAAATATAAAAGTGATTAATATGAAGATGAATAAGCAAAAAAGAAACATTATATTAGATAGATTTGAGAATAGGTAAATAGTTCTCTGGAATGGATAATAAATTTTATATATTTTAATTTTGGTTGTACTCGGGGCAACCCATTATAGATAGATATAAATTTTATTCGTTTCACTAGTGATTTCTCGAAAATTTTGATCCATGTTGGACCTCAAATGCTTTACTGAATTGATGACTGTTTCCACAAACCAACACGAGTCTTTTTTAGCACGATTTATCCTCACTCACACGCTCCCTTGAAAACTTCCCAAGAGGTCACCCATTTCATGTCTACTGCAGGCCAAGCACGCTTAACCTCAGAGTTTCTATGTAATGGGCACCAGAAAAGAAGATGCTTCTGTTGGTATAGGTAGTTTGTATCAAATCCTTTAAGCTCTCCTTTAACCATGCAATCCAGCACTAACGAGTTCGAATCGTATGCTGCGCCTTGCACCTTTTTAAAACCCATTGCATGTAGGATGCTGGACTAAAGCCCAACAATCCCCCTTCAGCACCTACCAGCATCTCAACTCCAGTGCTTGGCAATCCCGCTGCCCGCCAAACTTCCTCAGTTCTAACACCAATTTCTTCAGTTCAAGCATCGCGTCATGCCAACCTCTCAGTTCCAGCCACCCAGAAACCTACACCTTAAGTTCCAGTCCTTTTACCTTAGTTTCGGCCACCTAGAAACCTACCTTTAGTTCTGGTCCATTTACCTCCGTTGCGTCAACTTCTCAGTTCCACCGCTCCCGGCAACCTCTACAGCAGCGTGCATCCAAGGAAATTTGAACATGTGACCTGCTCTGATACCAGTTGTTGGACCTTAAATGCTTTACTGAATTGACGATTGTCCCCACAAACCAACACGAGTATTTTCTAGCATGCTTTGTCCTCACTCACACGCTACTTGGAAAACTTCCCAGGAGGTCACCCATTCCGTGTCTACTCCAGGCCAAGCACGTTTAACCTCAGAGTTTCTATGTAATGGGCACCAGAAAAGAAGATGCATATGTTGGTATAGGTAGTACATATCAAATCCTTTAAGCTCTCCTTTAACTATGCAATTCAGCGCTCACGAGTTCGAATAGCAGGTCGCGCCTTACGCCTCTTTTAAAGCCCATTGCAGGAAGGATGTTGGACCAAAGCCCAACAATTTAACATATCCTCAGACATTAGTGGAGATAGCGGCATTCTTGGCCTCAACCCAAGCCAACTTCCAATTCTGACAGTGTTAAAAAAATTAAAAAGGAAAAGAGAAAAGTTAGAATTTATATGATCTTTAAATTTTTCATCCAACTCATTCTACTTTCGTCTTTTGGCTTCGTTATTGTCCTCAGTCGTATTTTCACACCACCATCGAAGAGCACGGTTTCCCATCACACCACCCCCGCACGTCACAATCTTTGTGGTTTTTGTGCATCCTCCACCATCATGTCTAGAGCTGTCAATTTTGACCTAGCCCGGTGGACTAACCCGACCGGCCCAGTAACATGGTCGGGCTAGGCTGAGTTTTCTTAGACCCAAAATTAGCCGGGCTTTTTTGCCCAGCCCATTAGGCCCGATTTCGTGGATTAGGACGGGTTAGGCTCCAAAAATAACGGCTTGGTTACTGTTTGGCCCAACATGTCAGCACCAGTCTGACCCAGCCTATTTGACACCTCTAATCATGTCCACTAGCATCTCTTCCTAGAGGTTTGATTTAATTTTAGATTGTTGTTTGGTTTTACATGTAAAAAGAGTCACTTGGAGTAAAAACAAAGATTGTGATTACTTGTCAATAGTGAAATTTTTTTAAAAGTGAAAGTTGATGTGTAGTGAACAAGTAATGATTGTACTATTAGAATGGAGAGTCTTTGAGAGATATTGATTGTTTATGGAATTTTTATAGAAATAATAGTATAAAATATAATATAAGAAAATTCAATAAAAATAAAAAATTGAAACCAAAATAGCAATTTTTTTATATTACAAAGGTGATTGTAGGAGTAGAGAATCGAACCATTCACCAAGGATTTAAGAACCTAACTAGGATGACATCAGATCACATGGGTCTTGGCATATGGATCCCATTTTATAACTATCAAGATTAAAAGAGAAACAATAAAGATTATGATAAATTAGAGTGATTAGCAGTTAAGTCTCTTGTAGGACCGTCTTACGGATCCTATTCCATAAGACGGATCCTACAGCCCGCCCGCCCAACCCGTCTGGATCCGGATTCATACACACCTGTTATTTGAAAAAAAAAACCACTTAAGGGCTTCACAAGAATCGAACTTGCATCCATAGAGACGCAAGATGGTATTCTACCACTATACCACTAGTGTTTGTTGTCCAATTTCAGTATAACCATGTATATAACGACATTCATAAATACGCCTAGTAAATTAAAAAAAATTAGAAACGCCTCTTAATGCAGAGGCTAAGAATCGAACCCAGGTCTGTACCATAGCAATGTACTATTCTACCACTAGACCACTGGTGCTTGTTGGGTAGTTTTAATATAACCATGAACTATAACGCCATTCATAAATTATTAATTCCCAAAGCTTGTCATATTTATTTTCCATCTTCATTGCACTAGATTCTTAATCTTTGAATATTTTTAAAAACATGATATTTTATTTCAATAAATGGATACATTTACTTATAAAAGTGTTACTTTAACTACATCATTTTTATTTTTTATTTTTCCTCTTTTTTTTTGGTTCCTAGTTTGTAATTGTATTAAGAAATCTGATACTTTATCTCAAAAAACGGATATTTTTACTTATAAAAGTGTTATTTTAACTATATCATTTTTATTTTTTATTTTTCCTTATTTCCTTCATTCCTAATTTGTGACTATATTAAAAAATATGACACTTTATCTCAAAAAAAAGATACTATAACGTGTAAAAGTGTTACTTTATATTGTAATATATTCATAATTTGCGACTATATTAAAAAATATGTTACTTTATCTCAAAAAACAAATACTTTTACTTATAAAAGTATTACTTTAACTCTATCATATTTATTATTCATCTTTCTTTGTATTGAATTCATAATATGTGACTATATTAAAAAATGTAATACTATATTTCAAAAAACAGATACTTTTACTCTTAAAACATGATATTTTGTCTCAAAAATATATATTTTTACTCATAGAGGTGTTGCTTTAACTCTGATATATTTATTTTTCATTCACTGTAAGGTAATCATAATCTGTGGTTGTATTAAAAAATATGATACTTTATCTAGAAAAAACGATACTTTTTCTCATAAAACTATTATTTTAACTGAGGAAGAAAAATAGGAAAAAAAAGGTGCAGGTGACTTTGACCTGCGGACCTGGTCAACAGGATCCCGCGGGTCAATAGGATCCGTCTTACAGATTTAGACCCGTAAGACGGTCCTATATGAGTTTTTGCCTTTAATAGGAGGGGAGAGAGAGAAATAAATAGTGTAGTTGAATATTGAAAAATGTGAGAAAGAAAAAGTAAAAAATTGAGAAAAATGGAATTTCTTTAAAAATCATTTTTTTCCACATATAATCGCACACCCTACAAATTCTTCTGTAACGACCCAGATTTTGATGCCTTAATAAGAATTTTATTAATTATGTTATTTGTTTATTTTATACAATAATAATGGTGATTAAGAATTTATTAATGATGTTACTAGATAGTTAGTCTGTTAAATTATGGATAATAAATGAGACTTTTTAATTAGACTGGTGATTTATTTATTTTGGGCCTTATAATGAATAATTGGACTTTTAATTAGTTTAGAGTATTAAATCAGGCCCACAGTTAGTAAGTTAATTATAAGCCCAAGTACTCTAAACTGCCCATTAGAAGTAGGTTTAAACACAAATATAAGACACGTAAAAACATATACGAACACAAAAAACACACGGCAGTTAGAGGAAGGGAATCGGCCAAGAGAGAAGAAGAGAAAAGAGAAGAAAGAGAGGTGACTTCCCCAATGCGGTTGATTCAATATATGCCTGAGAAGAATTTTACTATCCATAAGTTGAACATGCAAGTAATCTCCTTAGTTTTCATGTAGGTTTAAGTTTGTATCATTGACATGATTTTTATTATGCTAATTTTGAGAGTGGTCTCCTTATTCTAATAGGTTACAATTTTATGTGATAAGAATATATTTGTTGATGTGATAAATTGGCTTGTTGTCTTATGTGATAAGAATTTATGTTTTGATGTGATAAATTGGCTTGTTGCCTTATGTAATAAGATTTATATGTTGATGTGATAAATTGGCTTGCCACCAACTATTCTGGATTGTGGGAGTGAATGGTTTTTCCCTTACTAATCGAATGTAGTGTTTACCCTAAATAGTTTTGAATCATTGAATTTAGGGTTTTCCTTTAATTAAATGAATATAGGGTATTCCCCTAACTAAGTGAACGTATGACTTTTCCCCAAGTATATTTTTAATCCAGAGTTCACTAATTAATTTTTTTGCATGATTAGTTGAGCATTAATCCCCGATTAATTGAATGTTTTTCAATGATTAGTTGAGCATATTAAATTAAAAATGTATTTTCCCCTTAATTAAATGAATATATGATTTTCCCCTAAATAGCTGAATTTAGAGTTTCTCCTAAACAAGTTTGAATCATTGAATGTAGGTTTTCCCCTTAATTAATTGAATGTAGGGTTTTTTTCTTAATTAATTGAATGTAGGGTTTTTCTTTAATTAATTAAAAATAGGGGTTTTCCTTAATTAAATGAATATAAGGTTTTGCCCTGATAAATTGAATGTAGGGTTTTCCCTTAACTAATTGAATGTAGGGTTTTTCCATAACTAACTGAATATAGGTTTATCCCTTAACTAGTTGAAAGTAGGTTTTTCCCTAGTTAGTTGAATGTAAAGTTTTTACCAATTAATGTTGAGTATCTGAATGTAAGTTTATCCTCGTTTACATGTTTCATGTCATGGTTACTTTTGATATGTTTGCTAATTAATGTGATTTAATTATTATATTTATGCTCTTTAAGTTTATGATCAAATTCATTTAAAGTTGCATCATTTAGGTTCATGCATCATTGTTAATGTATGTTCATAGTATTTATGAGCATCCAAACACTAAGTAAAGTCAAGTCATAAAGTATAATATTTTTCAAAAGAAATGGGTGCACATTGTTCTATGATGCTGGAGTGAGTGGGAAATGGGCGCGGGGGACCGACGTTCCGACCATGTGCCGCTTGCGGCTAATGTTAATGTTCAAGGAAAAGGGTCTTCGGGCAAAACGAATGGAAATGGACCTTCGCGCAAAATGTTCACGGGTTCCAAATAACAAGGCCCACTGCGACCCTAATTAGAACAATGTGTTACCAAGTGAGTTCACGTCCTACGAATATTTCATGCAACGAAAGTCAAAGTTTTATATATGCGAAAGAAAGTTTTAAGCAATGAAAGGAAGGTTTTTAAGCAAGGAAAACGTAAAATCTTTTTATGTTATAAAAGTTAAGATATTGCATTAGGCATGCATTCATGCATGAGGTTACTTGTTGAGCTCATTTAGCTCATTCCACAATTGTTAAACTTTTCAGATGAGAATGCAGAAGATGGAGGAGATGGCCGGGCGCCGTGACTCGGGGAACCCATGTCAATAGAATTCTTTTATTTCCAAAAGTTTGACTAGTTCATTAAACGTTGAATGTCATTGTATTTTTAGTATGAATATTTTGGACTAGTAGTTATTAGTATTTATTCCGCTGCAAACCTTTCGAACAAAGTAAAAATTTTCTTATTTCTTATTTTTTGACATTTAGTAAAGTATTTCTTTTTATTTCTTATATTCCGCATCAAAATTCAATCCAGCTAGAAAGGGCGCTACATTTTCACTCAAAGATGAAATTTGGGGAGTGAGAATACAATTAATCAAAGCCAAAGGTTAGGTTTGCTCTTAATCATTGAAAGTCTATGGCAAGAGGGAAGCCCAAGTCGAGTTTTGCTTTGCTAAGTTATAAATACGGATCCAATTTAAGTAGAACAAGTTGTTCATTTTTCCTGTTTTATCTACAAACGTCTTGGGAACTATTGGTAGAACTATTGGAGCATGTGAAAGAGGTGCATGAATTATTAATTGCCCATAAAGTGTTATTTTCTTCATGAATTTTATTTATGGTGCTTTCATAATTCTTACTTTGGTTTTCATTTGAAGATTCACTTGGCCTTAAAAGAAAAAAACAAATTTATCCTTCTTTATCAATGGAAAGCCCTAGCTAGGGCTTGAGTTGTTTTGCTAAGTTTTATAAACTATTTAAGTAGCACAAGATTTTCGTTTTTCCATGTGGTTCTTTTCAACTATTTAATTTATTCAATTTCTAGCAATTTTTCGGAGCAGGTTAAACATTTCCCCAAAATAAGACAATGATTGGATTATTTTTCTTCCCATTTTCCCAAAATAAGACAAATAGGGCCAGTGTAGGGGTGCCAATCTACTATGACCCAGTTAACCCGTCTAACCCATTTGTGAATTTTAAAAGAAAATTAAGTAAATAATTAATTGTAAGAAAAACAACAAACAAGACATATCCTTAAAAAGTAAATGATAAAACCTCCTTAATTATGTATTTATTATTATTATGCATGTCTTTTTGAATATTGTCCTTAAAATAGGATTAGTATGTTATCTTATTTATGCAATCATGTTATTCTTTTTATATGTTGTAAATTGTGAAATTTTTTTATTCATTAAATAGTGTATGATAGTGATTGATTTTAAAAAAATAATTTTATTCAGTTAAAATAATTAAATGTATATGAAAGTAATTTTATTAGACGGGTTACGAGAGTCGGGTCTGGGTTACCTGTGAAATAAGCAGGTCGGGTATTGGTTCAAGATTCTGACACGAATAATTAAACAGGTCAGGTCCGGGTCGACTGTTTCTGACACGCAAACATGTGAACTCGGACCCACGAACCCGGACCCAACCCAAATTGACACCCCTACCCTTGTGGTCAATTCCCGATTTAACCATCAGAATTGTCCAACTTGAGTCGATTACATGCATACATATAGGATTTGGTTGAAATGAGACCACATATTTGGGGTGAGACAGTGTGGACTAATGTTAGCCTTTGATTAGATTTTTTTATGGTTGTGATTTTTCCATGATTTTATAGGCGATTTTTCATTATAGGTATATCTAGACTTATAAATTGTATTGTTTTTTAGTAGATTGAGTCAAAATTATTGTTGAAGTTGTAATTCGAGTTGTAGTAGGTAGCAAGTTAAGAAACATACGAAAAATAGTGAAGAATGAGCCACTCTGGGGTAAGAACCGAAGAAACTGTGCTCGAAACGGGTACCATAAAATGTACCGCGGCACAAAACAATCATGTACCATGGTATGGGATTGTGTAACGCGGTACACCATCCAAAATGTAGCCTGTACCGCGGTACATGTTTGTATACCACAGTACATAGTGCAATTTCACTGTGTACCGCGGTGCAATGTTTTTCTACCGCGTGTCAACCCAAATTTCACCTACTTTTGACCACGATACATTCAATGCCTACTGCGGTACCTATCAAACATTCTTCAATAATAATTCAACTTTACATGGTGAGAAACTACGAAAAGTCTACTTCTACAACAAAGTTATATTAATTAGCCGAAAGTGAAGAAGAAGACACAGAAGTACACATCAAAAGAAGAAATAATGGAAGACATTTGATGATGAACAACAAAAACCCATTTTGACAGCGAACTCTTATCAGAGGAAGAAAGGAAATGTCTTCTATAAATAGGTCTCATTTGAAAAGTTGGAAGAACTCACCGTGAGACTGGGAGACCTAGGGAAGGAGATTTTGATACAGAAGATGGAGCTCAGTTGGGGAGAACGCAACGGAATAGGAAGGGAACCAAATTAATTCTTTAACAAACCGTTGGAGAATTGTCGATCAAATCATCAAATATAAGTTCTTCTTCTTATTCACTTTATTTCCAGTATAATTCTTGTATTAATTCTTATGCATCAAATTTCTTTTGTGCACTGTTTGATGGATTAATTACATATTTTAGGGGCTTGATGTAATCTTGTTTGATCTTATGTTTGATTTGTAGATCTATTTTATTTCATGCAATTCATGGTTTATTTGTGTGTTATTTGTATTAATTACATCTTGATTAACTGATCATTAATCTTTGATGCCTAATGTTTTAATCCAACATTCGAGAGAAGAGATTTAATGACAGATCTAAAATAACACAATATAGGAAATTATATAATCAAGAGATTTATAAATCCTTTGAAGATGTTATAGAAATTCCACAATTCTATTTAGAATTATAATTCTTGAGATTTTTATAGAGATATTGAAATCTTGTTTTATAATTTAAAATTATTAGACACTCGAGAGAGGTAGTTGATTAAATTGTGAATTTCAACTTATAAATCATTGCTTGAGATAGATATATTGTTAATCAAACATAAGTGATAGCAAGATGAAATCAACCTCTGAAATAATCCTCCTGTAGACTTATATGTTTTCATTTTAATTATTTACTTTTAGTTATTATTAGTTATAAATCCACAAATTCACCTATTATTGATCAGTTGAATATAGCATAGGTAATTTATGCTTGGTACTTACACGCATATTCTTTGTGGATACGATAACCCCACTCACTACACTATATTAAAACTTGACAACAGTACACTTGCGGTAATTTAGGTGAGTGTTTTTACCCCTAACAAGAGGCATTAAAGCCCAATGCTTACTACATTTCCCAAGAATCACACGTTCAATGAGAGAAAAAGAGAATCCCATAACTGTTGTTTATAAACACTTTCATCAAAGTAACCAAAATGTAATCCCCTTTTTTTAATGGGTTCAGGAGCTTGGTGAGATTTACCAGATACCGCGTGTGAAAAAGAATGTGCCTTGGGATTACCTTCTGAATTAATTAGTGGGACATTCAATTTCTTGGGGCCAAAAGAATCCATAATAGCATGATTGTTGGATGGTTGTGGGATAACATTCAAACTCATGTCATTTTGGACCAGAGAATCGACATCATGGGACTGACTATGAGGCTTTGTTGAGGATAGGGGGACCACATTTGGCATCCCAGGATTAGATACCATGTTGTTTGTTGAGGAGGGGACCATAACATTACCAGAAAAAGGCACCAAGGATGGACTTGTGGAGGGGAACGCATCAACCACCTGAGACCAAAGCATCAAAGGAGGCTTGGGGAACACCAATGGAGGGGGACACACGCCCCTTTGCAAGAATTGGAGACCCAACAACAAAAGATTGGATGCGTCAAGGGCATATGCAGTAACAATTTTCACCATGGATGGATCTTGAGCATGAACCAAAGAAGCAAAATCCACCAGAGAATAGATTGACGTGGAGGAGATCTCAATTTTGGCCAGATTTTGGTTGTTAAGTGGCATTTTATTCAATATGTGGTTGGCTGTTAAAACAGCTTCCCCACATATTCTGGGTATCTTTGTTCATCACCGGATTACCCCGTAACTAACATAGCTCATGGTCGTTTCATCAACATTATAATGTTATTCATTGTTTTTTATTTTGTTAGAACCTTATTCCAATAATGTGATTAGAACCTCGTTCTGACAAATTTCAGAACTTAGTTCCAACATTTCCATTAGAACTTTTTTTCCACCAAATGTGGCCTCTCAAATGTTATCACACTTTTGGCAGCACTTCAGATCTCACTTGGTTCTGAGTTTGCCTTTGGTGTTATAACACCTCTAGCAACACCTCAGACCTTACATGGCCTTGGGGTCTACCTATGGTGTTACAACATCTTTTGGCAATACCTCCTGCAATTGTGGTTAAATGTCTGCCTTAGATGTTACCACATCTGAAGCAATATTTTCTCACATCTAAATCTGTAACTGAGGCTGTCCATTTTCAAAAACCAAATGTGTGATCGAAAGTGTGGTCATACCCCCCCAAGTCATTGGATCCATTGGAAATCTTAAAATAATATTCGAACTTAGTTTGCTCTAGTCTCTACCGAGACTTTCCCGAATTTAGATTCAAACTTTCGATTTATCAATCAAATAATAAGGTCACTAATCTAATTTCCTTCCAGTTATGCATTTAGGATTTTTCCAACCAGGTAACAACATCTAAATGGTACAACCATTTGAAAATTTCATTTAATAGAAATTTCTTCAGCATAAAAATCATGCAGGATTAGTTGAAACTTTTAGACTAGTTTCAACATATTTCTAGATTTTCAGAATCATCCATTTTCAATGCAAAACTCAGAAATAACGAACCTTTCGGAAATCACATCCTCATTTTGTACCATGAACGTTTTGGAAAAACATCATCGGCTCATACAAATCACACAATACACAATAAAATGTTTCACTAAACCAGTTAATGACTTAGCCACGACTTAGGAAATCATCATCCTAGCCCCATGCTCATTTTCAGTAATAAATATAATTCCAAAGAATCATTGGAAAGCCTTCACGTCAGGTTCATCTCCAAGATAAGGTTCTATTACTCCTTGTCGTCATGAATGTATGATATTTGTCTTGCAATTGCTGAATTTACAATGTGTTGCAACGGGAAAAACATTCAACAATGGCCTTACCAAACAGAAACATGAATTACAACTAAAGAAAAACCTAACTATTACAAGTCTTGAATGGACTCCAACTCCAGAAATATGAATCTGACAGAACTTGAAAGCCAAGTCGAGAAAAACCTTTGTCCGCAAGACAAATACTTCCCAGCTAGTGCTCATGGTTTGATGTAATGTCCCCAAAGATAAAACGACTTACGTCTTTTATGTAGTAGCACCACTTACAAAAAATCATATTCGAACAAGAATGGTGAGAAGACTGGTTTGCTTGACTCGGAAAATGTAGAAAGAAAGATGTAGCGAGAGATGTCATGACAAATGTGATGATACTCGGGATAACATCCACTAGATAGACTGGTTTTCTGCAGGATTTGTCTAATTTTTTCTCTTTCTCCATGTACGAATCTAATTATAGCCTAAGCTTATATAAGACAACCATTTCTAATATATGCAGAATATTAGTGATAGAAAGTGGGCATTACTTCATCAGATATAACTTCCATGAGTTACAAGCAACATTATAACCACTATCTGGGAGTTACAAACTCCAACAGACTACACAAATCTGATACCTCCAATGTCCAGATTCATCAGGCCCAACAGTCACTTGAATCTAGGCCAAACACATTTTCGAGTGACAAAACTATAGTAAACCTGAACCCGGGCCCAAAGGGCCATCCCGAACCCAGGCCCAGGTCGGGCCAAGCGCAAGTGCGTTCGTGTGTGGCCCATTTGTGATTATTCAATTGTGTTATAGTATGTCCGACCAATAACATCTTCTAGTATATAAACTAGGATAAACAAAATTTTATTTTCTATGTGGGATAAGGTTAAAACCTTTTAACTCCATTTATATAATATCCATTCGCGTGACCAACTTCGTGTATTAATTACTCACTCACTGAAATTTGGTTTTGAGAAATAAAAAATACTACGAATATCTACTCAGAACGTAGATTAACAATGTACCGTCTAATTCCTCCAGAATTAAATATTTAGCCACCATAGATTTGGACAAAGACGGATCGAAGCCCACTTCATCAAAACCAAATTTTCAACACACACACACACACACATATATATATATATATATGCATCTTAATTACATAAAAAATACAGAGATATTCTTCTAGATAAGCAACAAAATTACATTAGGAATGGAATGACTCAATACCATATATGCAACAACAATAAATAAAAAAGTATTGTTATATCCCTTTAGATAATTATACTGGAAATATACATTCAAGAATTATACTGGAAAGTTTAATTTTTTAAATGGTGAAAACATGAAAAATAAAATTAGTCTTCAATGACTGAATGGTCATGGACCGTGGTCGTGTTTGGTAATTAATTGCGTACAAATAATCATAGCAGATACGTGAAAATAAATCATGATTCATATTTATTATTCATGAAGCAACAAAGTTTTACGCCCCATGGGCGGAAATAAGCTGAAAACAAAGACAATAATGTTTAACGCCCATGGGGCAGAAATAAACTAAAAGCAAGTAAAAAATTGACAGCCACTGGAGAGCGAGAAAGAACTTGTAGTTGCGGGAGCTAGCGAGATCCGCAACTCCTAAGGCGGTGTGGCGCTATCACTGTCTAGTCGGGGGAGCTTTCTCATCTTCAGTGTGTCCACGTAGCATTCCTGGGTGGTCTTGATGTCTCCAATAGTCTCACCCACTCCATATTCCATGGGAAACCTCAACTTGAGGTGAATCATGGAGCGAATGGCTCGGAGCTGGTTCAGGATGGGTCTCCCCAAGTCCCTGATGTAGGGGGAAGAATCATCCATGATACAGAGTTGGTCCATCTTCATGATGCGGTGTGGGATGTTCCTGAGTTCTTTCCTCTCGGTGCATAGCCCAAAGCAGAATAGAGCTTTGGTGGAATTCGTTCTCTTAGCTCACGGTCCTTGTATTCCCCGTATTCTTATAGATGACCCTTCCGAATTAGACTTTCATTTTCTTTCTTCAGTTGAATACAGTTTTCAGTGGCAGGCCCCTTTCGTGGTGGAAGTAGCAATAAAGATTTGAATGAAGTTTCAAGGGATTGTCTCTCATCTTCCGGGAGGTCGTATGACTCATTGCCTTTGGGGTGGGGCTAACACTTCTGCCAATGATGCATTCAAACGGGTTGGTATTTGCTCATGATTCCTTATCTTATTCTTTCGATCTTGGTTATCATCATCTTCTCTGGTTTTGTGCTTGTTCTCGGGGTGGGACTCAGTTGTATTTTTTGCTCGGACGGGCAGTCTAGTGAAGCTCACAAAGTTTTTCGAGAGGTGAGAAGTTTTTCTTCCAATGGTTCCACGAAATATCCTAGGGAGGGGACCCGCCACTGGATCCCAACCACGGTCTCCCGTTGGATGTTGGTGACTTCATTCATAGCTTCCATGAGCTGGCCCATAAAGTCGTGCAAAGGTTCCCTCACCTTAAGTCGAGATATATGTGCGATGGTCTCGAGGCTTGTCTTGCTGGTGGAGAATTATGTCACGAAAGTCTTAGCAAATTTATGCATCATGGTGATGGAGCCTACTGGAAGATGATTGAACCAAGTTGGAGTTAGCTTGGTTAGAGTAGTTCGAAATGCCTTGTAGTAGGCAATGTCCGTCATGTCGCAGAGATCCGCCTCAACATAGAATTTGTCTAAGTGCTCCTAGGAATCTCCGCCCATCATATTTTGGGAGGTTGGAGGTCTTGATACCCGAGGGTAATGGTCGATCAAGATGGCAGTGGCCAATGGACTTCTCTTCATCAGGGCGGTAGCCCGCGAGTTGGCATGGATGGCCTGTACTGCTTGGGATTCTTCGGCTAAGGGAAACTTTTCCCAATTCTCGTCACATTCTTCATCTCTTTCTCCCTTACCTTCCAAGTCAGGGTCTTCAATGGTGGGCGGAGCGCTAAGCGGTATCCCCGCGACCCTGGCCATAGCTTGGTGCCTCAGAGCATTTCGGGAAGCTTCATCAAACACTGGTTGGAGGGCTTCCCGGGTCAGTGAACTTTTTCAGTGGGCGGGGCCCCTCCAGGATGAGGGGGTGGCACATGATAGACTTAGCTCTTTTCTTTTACCCTGAGCATGGTATGATAGACTTAGCTCTTTTCTTTTACAAAATGGATTTTCAAGAGGTAAATCTGATACTACTCTTTTTGTTTTTGAAAAAGGACAAGATTGTTTTTTAGTACAAATTTATATTGATGATATTATATTTGGTGCTACTAATGAGTCTCTTTGCAAAAACAAATTCTAAGCTCATGCAAGGTAAATTTGAGATGAGCATGATGGGAAAACTCAATTTTTTTCTTAGGCTTCAAATCAAACAATGTCAAGAATGCATATACATATCCCAATCCAAGTATGCAAAAGAACTTCTAAAGAAGTTCGAAATTGAAAAAGGAATGACTGTTGCTACCCCAATGGAAACAAATATCTAGCTCGACAAAGACGAGAAAGGTAAACTGGTAGATCAAACAAAAATATCGAGGTATAATTGGTAGTTTACTTTATTTAACCACAAGTAGACCCAATATTCTTCATGTTGTATGCCTACGCGCTCGATTTTAAAAGAATCCCAAAGAATCTCATTTAAGTGTCATTAAAAGAATTTTTCGATATTTGAAAGACACTATTTCATATGGCTTGTTTTATCCGAAGAACGAAAAAATTTCACTTAAAGGATATAGTGATTCGGACTATGTGGGAAATATTGATGATCGCTAAAGCACTTTCGGATCATGTCAATTTTTAGGCGATTGCCTCGTATCTTGGTTTTTGAAAAGCAAAATTGTGTATCCTTATCAACGTCCAAAGCCAAATACATTTCCGCGGCCTTTTGTTGTACTCAAATCCTTTGGATGAAACAAACCTTAGTGGATTACAAATGTTCTTTTCAAAATGTTCCTATTTTTTTGATAACACGTCCGCTATAAATATTGCTCAAAGTCCGGTTCATCACAACCGAACAAAACATATTGAAGTTCGTCATCATTTTCTAAGGGATTGCGTTGCCAAACGAAAAATTGAGATGTGTTTCATTCCGTCTCAAGATCAACTCGCGGATATTTTTCAAACCCTTTAGCCGCCGAGTTCTTTGCGTCAATTCGAGTTTGTTTAGGCATAATGCATATCAAATAAGGTTTATGATTGCATTTTGTGCATTTTTAAAATTTAGGGGTGAAAAATTAGACTTTTTTAACTCAAAATTCGGACAGAACCAGAAAATATGCTTCAGGGACCGGATGACAAAGGGGGTCGACCGGTCGACCAAGGCATGGACTGGTTGACCACCCCACTCAACCGGTCGAAAAAGATAATATTTTGGTTAAATTTGGTTCTGTCCCAGACTTCGTCTATTCTACTCATTTTTCACCTATTTCGCACCCCTTTGCAAATTTCATACACAATTCACTCAAAATTATTTCTTTCTTGTAAATTCTATATTACTGGGATTATATTATGAGTATATTATCCATATTACTCAACTTCTCCAATTAATTGGTAAGTTTAATTCCTTTTTAATATCAATTGGGTTTAACCCTTGAGAAAGTGCTTTTACTTGGTATTTTGATGAATTTGTTGTATCATTGTGTTGGGAATGTTTATTGTTGATGGATTATGATTGTAGAACTGCATTTGGTGATAATTTTTTGGGCATGATTACATTTTCAAATGTTATATACAACTTCGATTTTATACTACGCACGCCAAGTGTTCGATAAAATGTCTCAATAAAAATTTCATCCATTTCATGAATCTCTTGTTTTCAAATGTCTTATATGTTTATAAAGATCATGTTTTATCAATCAAATGAGTTTTTACAAACTTTCTTCGCAAATTTTCCCTTATTATTTGGAATTTTAAGCTTTATGATCAAGAGCTCGATAATTCGATTGAAATGCGCACTTTGATATGTTTTTATGATATTTTTATCGTGCTAACAGTCTTTTTGATGATATTAAAGGGGGAGAAACATGAAATAAGCTCAAAGAAGCTAGAAAAAGCTCGCGAAAAATGCTATAAGTTGTGGATAAAAAAGCCAAAAGTTGAGGATGAAACTTAGTCCAATGGATGCATAATGGACTTTTAATTGTGACTAATGATTTTTTTTGACAGGGGGAGCTTCTAAGCTCATGAAATTCAAGCTCAAATTGTAAAAGTTGAGCTTTTATGCCTACTCTTGTTTTGCTTGTTGATAGGGGAAACTTTTATAAAATGTTTTGAAAAATCTTTGGACATATCCTTGTGTTTTTATTCATGATAAGTGTTGTTTAAAACGGATAGTTGATTTAGATCGAAAAATTGTGTTTTGTTTTAAAAATCGATCTCCTATAATTGTTTTGGTTTGTAATCATCAAAAAGGGGGAGTTTGTTAGATAAATATTTTTATCGTGATTTTGATGATTTTATTTAACTGAGTTTTTACACCAAAATAATATCCCCAAATATTGTCCAAATACTCCTAATCGATTCAAATTATTTTTACTAATTTTTCGGAGTATTTCTTGAAGTTTATTTTCAAAAAAAATTGGACAACACTTCTGTTTCGAGGTCAACTGGTTGTCCGCTACCTGAAAGTAGAAACTTGAAGCAAAAACGAACCAGAAAGATTTTTTGTAGAGGTCGACCGGTTGACCAAGAGGTTAACTGGTGTGATCGACTGGTCGACCACTTGGTCGGCCGGTGTCTGATAGTTTGGTTTTTCTTCAAATTGTTTCTGTTTCACAAAATGGGTTGGTGAACCGGTCAAGGTGGGGGTCGGCCGGTTGAAGGCTTGGTCGACCGGTCCAACCCCCCTTTGGACTGGTCCAACCTTTGTTTATCTTGTATCTGAATCTCTGATTTACTTTTTAAATGTTCGAAATTTCAACAAGTTAAACGGTCGACCTATGTTTTTTTGACAGCAGATTCCAACCATTATTAAGTCTTTATCAACAAGATTTACTTTATCATTTCTTAACCAATTTTCTGGATCTTTTAATCCTTCTTTTGTAGACAAAAATAAAGATGGAGGAGTTTATGTTGGAGATCCAATCTTGAAGACTCTCCTATAAATAGATGAAGGCTTTGAAGGATCAAAAACACACAACATATACAACAACACAAGCAATACAAACACAAGCAAACTTTTTTTTCTTAACTTTCATTTTCTTATTGTGTTTAGCCTAAGTCTTTCACTTGCACATCTTGAGTATTAGGCTTGATTCTTGATTACACTTTCACTTCAAAGTTGTATACTTCGTTTGAGTTGTAATCTTGAATTGTTTTCAATCACCCAAAACAAGACATCCTTGTTACTTGTTAAGTGTTGTTGTGGTAAGAGCACACTTGGGTGATTTTAGGTGTTGAAGAGTATGGTACTCTTCATTGGTGTAAGAAGATTGTGGTAATCTTCATAGGTGGTGTTGTAAGAAGAGTGAAGTGCTCTTCAAGGTGAAGGTTGTAATAGTTTGGTATCTATTAATATACTTCTTTTTCCCACGTGTGTTGTTTATATTCCCGCACTTACATTATTGCTATCATTTTTAAATTTGAAAAAAAGGGCGAAAATCGAAAAATCGACATAATTTATTCACCCCCTAGATTATCGTAGCCACTTGGACTAACAGGTAGCGGGCTCCGTGGGCTGCGTAAGAGAAAACGACACGTGCCGGTTCGAACTCTCGTGGGTCGGGTTATTCTAAATGCAGCCTATTAATTATATGTCACCGGAAATCAATAATCTGGCCTGAATGCTTTCACGTGAGAGGGATGCAACATAATTAATGTTAATCTATAGCTGAGGTGGCATGATTAATGAGTTAGGACCCACCTCATCCTACATAGGCGTGCCTATGTGGATTAAAAAACATGATGAATATGATTAAATTGCCAACTCATATTTTCACATCATGCCACATGAATTAAAATTGCCATGTAAAATGATTTGGGGGATCTATCAATTCTACACGTCCGAATCGCATTTCAGGTAGTGGTTGTCAAATATTTTGGTGGTGGTGATTGTCCGACTTTTTAGTGGTGGTCAATGGCATAGCCAGGAAATTGGGGGTGGGTCAATACACACGAAATTGGGGTGGGCCAAATAAAAAATTACAAAAAAAACTATATAAATATCCAATTAAAGAAATTTCTATGAATTTTTTACCTATTAAATTTTTTTTTTACAAAAATGTGGGGCAGGGCCCAGGTTGGGCCCACCTTGGCTACGCCATTTGTAGTTTTTTTTTATCTAAATTGAATTATTTTATTAGAATAATATTTTACCATAAGAAATAGGAGGAGATGGATCCAAGGTCATTAATCATACCATCTCATCTAAAGGTTAAGATTAACTAGGTTATGTGCATGAAATTATCAATTTCCGGTGACAAAGGTCCTGAAATTGCGACTTTTTGATAGTTACAGGACCACATTTGTAAAAACTTGAATGGGGATGACTAATTTTGCAACACCCCATTAGTTACGGAACTAGTTTTGCAATTTTCCCTTCTTTGAAACATTCCTTGATATCTCAATTGACTTGTCTACACTTGCAACAAAACAAATAGCTTCGTAAGTGAGCATTCACTTCCCAGCTATTAAACTATTGAAGAAAAGCGACTTAACTAAGAAGGAATGTTTCAAACCTTGATAACCATAGTTAGGAATATCCAACCGTCAACCAGTAGAAGCTTTGGTTATATTTGGTTTATTTTGTTACTCCAGAAAATTATATATGTGTGTGTGCGCGTGTGTTTTGAGAAAGTATATTGAATTAATGATTTTTTTTCTTTTAAGAAAATCAAATACTTTATTTGATCGTCCATTATTACACCATTTCCTGAATAAATACTCTCATACTTTTAGCACTGTTCTAAATATCACCACCTAAATTTCCGACATTTTTTCGTTGCAGCCGCTGCGGTTTCCCTTTGTTCGCCATAGTTTTTTTTTTTCGATTAGGCCCCATCTAACCCCGCCCAGGCTCCGCCTAGGCGCTAGACCCCAGTCTGTCATTTGACTAGCGCCTAGCGGTTTTTAGAACACTGACTTTTAGGTTGAATTTGGATGAGAGAATTTAGGGAAAAATTTGAAATGACTCCAACTAAAAAAGATTTGAAATCCTCCAAAATGGCTTCCAATGATTTTAAATATATTATAAAATATTATTGTATATCCAAGTAATTCAATGGATTTGTTATTATAGATTTCAAATTTATAGCTTGAAATCATACTATCCAAATGGAGTGAAAGTTTAATGTTTGTTTGGTGATTGAGGGTGATTGGGAGAAATTTCTAGGGGAAGTTGGGGGAAGAGATATTTGATGTAATGTATTGAGAAATGTATGTATTAGTAGAGAAATGCATCGAAAAGCAAAAATGTATATTTAGATGGTGATTGGGGGAAGAAGTGGGGAAGAGAATGTGATTGGGGGATGTTAAACAAACAAAAGTACCTGTACTTATCTTGATTAGCATAGCTACTTATATTTTACAAGTTAGTGTTTGGCTGAGCTTATAAGCTCTTAAAAACAGCTTATAAGATGTTTAAGAGCTTATAAGCTCTTAACATGTGTTTGGTAATTTTTTTTCCAGAAGAGCTTATAAGCTCCAAGAAAAAGTCTGTTAGAGAGCTTATAAGCTCCTAAAAAAAAGTACCTTTACCCCAACTTTTTTTTAAAAGAGCTTATAAGCTCTTTATTTTTAAACATTGAAAAGACAAAAATATCCTTAATAATTTTATAGTATCCCAAAATTACCCACCACACAATCAATCTCTCAATTTTTTTTTCCCGTAAACTCAACTATCTTATTTTATCCAAACACTCTGACAGCTTATTTTTAAAATAAGATCCAACATCTTATAAGCTCCTAAAACAACTTATCAGATGTAGGAACTTATAAGATGTTTTAAATAAGTTTAGCCAAACACCCTCTTAGTACTCTCGTGAATTGACATATATGTATTTTTCACATGCTAAATGTGGCACTATATAATTTATATTTTTATTATTATTTTATTTTTTTTTATTTTTTTAGGGCGAAGGCAATAGTTGTGATAAGCTAGGGATGATCACACTCGCGGACGTGTTCGTTAGCTTGTGTTCGAGCTCGGTTTAATTAAGGCGGTTTTTTCAATCTTTTCAAACTTGTTTGTAAAATAATATTATTCCTTGTAAAAACTATATATCTAAGGATTATGGCTAGACAAAATTTATAAAAATATTTTTTTTGTAATATTATTCCTTGTAAAAGTTTGATTTCAAGTCAATAGTATTTTTAGAATAAAACAAACATAATAATGAGCGGTTTATAAAAGTGATGGTTTTGGATTTTTAAAGTTATTTGGTTTTGTTAAAACTTAAAATATTAATAAAATGGTTTTTAAGCGGTTTTAAACAAACCAACAAAATAAGTGAATATTATAAATTTAGACTTAGTAATTAATGTGAATCAAAATTTATCATAAAATCATAAGAGCAAAAAAAAATGTAACTTATCAAATGAAACTAAAAACATAATAATTAAAAGTTAAAAAGAATATAATTCAATAATATACTAAAACCCAAAATAAAGTTCACACGTGTCACATTATAACAACTTAATATAACATATAATACATATTGAATCTGGAAAGTCAAATTCAGTTTTTGCATATTTTTATTGATCACTAAAAATCTATATTTTTTGTAGTAGATATTTCTTATATTTATTTTTGAATTCGCCTTAAAATATCCATTTTTTGAGTTATTTTTCAAGCTTAAATCAACTGTTATAGAAAACGAGCAAGAAAAAAGAAAAAGATTTTATTAGTTCAAAATTGATATTGTTCATTGAATATATATTCTCTCATTTGAATTAATAATATATTTGTGAATTTAAAAGATAACAAATATAAAAGATAATTTTTTTGAAAGATAATAAATAGTAACTAATAGTATTGGTAAAAACAATATATTAAATTATATATAAATTTATTATTATTTACTTATTGAAAAAGTTGTGAAAATTAAAATACAAAAAAAAAAGGAAAGCATATTATGCTCCTAACCCCTAAATTAACCCCTAGTTTAAACCCTTTTCAACCCTTAAATTAAACCCTAAACTAACCCTAAACTAATCCCAAAATTAACTGTGAGAATTGTATCCGTAAATTATAAAAATTGAATAGCTAATAACCCTATCACCATTTGTGTCAAAAAAAAAAATCATTTTAATATTGATTATAGAATAAATTTTTTTGACTAATATGCTTTGACATAATTTGAATATTTCAATCTCCAATCTATATCCATAACAATAAAAATATAAGAGTTAATTATATTATCATTTAAAATTTTATCATTTGTCAATTGTAAATTTATTGCTAATATATAAATTTAATTTTTAAAACAATAATTTATTTCATTTTTAGAAATAAAATAAAATAAAAAATTAAATAAATAGAATACATTTATTTTGTACAAATTTTGAATTATAAAAATAAAATATATACATTAAAATAAATTTATATTTTTTGAAATGTAATTTTTTATATTTAATTATATATAGAAATTAAAAATAAAATATAATTATATTAAATGGTTTGCCTTTCTTTGGTTTTTATTTTTATATTGCTATTTCGTGTTTTTAACGAACTCGAACTCGATCTTTATCGAACTCGAGTTTGAGACTTCAAGTCTTTACGTAATTGCATAAGCTCATCTTAAACGAGCCTTTTACTTGCGAGTTTAGACTAAAAATATTAATCGCTATTTTTTTTTAACCATCTCGAACTCAAATATAAAAGCTCAGATCGAACTGCGGTGTGGTGCGGTTTTCGGTTTCGGTTGGTTTTTAGTATGTTTTTTCACATTTGTGGCACTATATAATTTATATTTTTATTATTTTATTTTATTTTATTTTTTTTTTTAGAAAGGCAATAATAACTGATAACCAAAGATGTTGGTCTATGTAAAAAGAAAATAAAATTGCAAAGAAGGCGAAAAAAGAAAAAAGGAATACCAAAGGCCTTAACCATGGTTAAGATACAATTACCATTAAGCCCTTGGAAGAAGCCAGCATGTAAGTCCATAAAACGTGTCAACGTTGACTTTATCTATTGTTAACACGTTACGGCAAGTTTACATTTATTGGTTGCCAGTAAATCCCGTTGCAATCCCCGCTTTCTCTCTCTCCTTCCAACTCTCATTTTTTTCTCTCTCTAAAACCCCAAACAGCTTCCATATACCCACGACAAATCAATCTGTTTTCATCATTTTTCTTGGTTTCTCCGTTGGATTTTGCAGATCAAAACTATGGAGTATCGAAATCTTGAAATCACGCTTCAGTATGCCAAGGATTTGAACAAAGTCAACTTCATCACGAAGATGGACGTTTACGCCGTCGTTTCGATCTCCGGTGGAGATACGAACTCGAAACAGAAGACTAAGACGCCGGTGGATCACGACGGAGACGCCAATCCGACGTGGAACTTCCCGATGAAGTTTACGGTGGATGAGGCGGCGCTGCAGATGAACCGCCTTACTCTCGATTTCCAGCTCATATGCGAGCGGGCTTTCGGGGATAAAGACGTCGGTGAAGTGCACGTGCCGGTTAAAGAGCTTCTCGATTCTCCGGCGAAGCCCGGCGCCGACGGCAAGCAGTTCGTGAGCTACCAAGTCAGAAAACCCAGTGGAAAACCCAAAGGCCAGCTCACTTTTTCGTATCAATTCGGCGAAAAACCTTCGGCGCCGCCGCAGCTCCGCCGTATGGCTCGGCCATTCCGTTTGCGCCGCCGCCGGGGAAGCCAGCTGATATGGAACCCGTCACGGCGTACCCGGCTGGACCCAGTTCGGTTTATCCGCCACCCGGAGTGTACCCACCGCCTCCGCCGGCTGCATACCCTGTGGCTGAGGGAAGTGGACATTATCCGCCGCCGGGAGTATACCCACCAGCTGGTGGTGCTCCGCCGCCGGGAGGGTATCCTCCTCCGCCGTCATCAGGATACGGGTATCCGCCTCCTCCGGGCACGGGGTACGGGTATCCACCACCTCCTCAACCCGGGTACGGGTACCCTCCGCAGCCGGGTTATGGGTACCCGCCGCCGCCGGTACAGCAGCCGCCAAAAAAGAATAAGTTTGGGCTGGGCTTAGGTGCTGGGCTGCTGGGTGGTGCAATTGGTGGACTATTGGTTGGTGATATGATTTCTGATGCTGGTGATTTTGATGGTGGATTTGATTTTTGATATAATTATATCCATTTCTTTTTTTTTTTTAGTTATATTCTGAATATATTGTATGATTCTGGTGGACTCCACCATGTGAATCTCTTGTCTGCCCACCCCTAAAAAAAAAAAAAAAAAAAATCTCTTGTCTGCCTTTTTGTTGTAATGTTTATGGGGCTTTTTTGTATTTTGGGATACTCACCAAGATTTTCATTGTTGTGGTTGGAGTGATCTGTAATTCATACTGGGATAAAATTTCACAAACAGATCGAGATTTAAGTAAACCATCACTTTAAAGATCCAAATTTCGACCACCTCAAATTGGGATCCAAATTCGCTAAATGGATCCTCCTCCAAATTTTGTGTGTCTCACTTTTGATTTTAGACTTTAACAAAAAGAGAAAAATTAGATAATTTTCACGTCCACATAAAAAATTGTATTGTTTTTGGGAAATTTCTACTTATGAAACTCTAATATGCAATCATAATTTGGATATCTTAGTTTTTTTGGTAATCAATAAATATTTTACAACTTTTTTTCATTTTGCTTGTCGTATAAATTTAAGTTTACACATGTTGGTATCTAAAAACTGTTGGCACTAACCAACATTGACAACAAGTACGGATTGATGAAAAAACGAAAAGAAGAAGAAAATTAGATTTTTGTGGCTGTTGCGGCGGCATATTACACTAATATTCCCCTTTCTGTTAAGGCCTAAACCTTGAAGTGAGAACACAAAAACTGGGGGAGGACTCAGTTTGACAAAAAAATAAAAATTGAGTCCCGGTTTGAGAAGGTTGATATTTTGGATATTAAAGTGATAGACTTCCTTAAATCTGGGTCCTAATATGAAATCATCTCGTTATTTGTTTTTTCACAAGATAGGATTAAATTCTTAAAATTGAGAAGGTCTCTGGTGGATCGCCTCATGGGTCTCTATTCGTGAGACGGGTCGGGTCGAATTAGATCACCATGAAATCCGCGGGTCAACAACGGATCTGTTGTCAACAAAAAGTCAACAATCCACCAAACTTAGCACGGTAATACCTTTTGAGAAAAAAGCAATACTTTTAAGTCACATAATACTTTTGAGCAAAAAAGTAATACTTTAGTTAGAAACATGTAATATTTTGATATAAAAAGTGATACAATATGTTAAATATGGTGCTAAAGTTGGGGCTTTTTGTACATATGTGAATGTAATCACATATGTGAATGGAGTGTGGATCAGAACCCCAATGAGTAAAATGTGATCGTGGATCCGATGGAAATATAAAATCACATTCAACTATAGAGAATAAGCTAATGGCAGACGAGGGCGCGATACTCCATTAATGAAAATTTGAAGTTTCCATATGAATCTCTTTTCATTCTCCTGGAACTTTGGTTTTGCCACAAAATGAAGAAAAAAGAAGAAGAAATACAGAGAAAAACAAATTAAAGGAGAAGACGAAAAGGGGAAAAAAGAAAAAAAAAAGAAAAAAGAAAAATATCGCTGAAAACTACCGTTGAAAAGTATTACATTTTAACTGAAAAATATTATAGTTTTATGTGAAAAGTATTACAAATTTGAATTGAAAAGTATTAAATTTTGAACTGAAAAATATTAGAGTTTTAAATAAAAAGTATTACATGTTGAACTTAAAAGTATTATAATTTTAAATGAAAAATAGTACAAGTTTAAGAAAAAGTTATTACATGTTGAACTACAAAATATACATGTTGAACTAAAAATTATTAGAGTTTTAAGTGAAAAGTATTACACATTTGATTGGAAAAGTATTAGACGCATTAAATATTTAAGTGAAAATTGTTACTTATTGAACTACAAAATATCAATCATCTTGGGCACCATTTCTAACAATGGGCATCACTTTTTCTGTCAAAAATATTATATGTCCCTAGTTAAAGTATTATTTTTTTGTTCAAAAGTATTACTTGTCTTAAAAGTATTATTTTTTTCTCAAAAAGTATTACCGGAATATTTTTGGCGAACAATTGACTTTTTGTTGACTCACACCATGTTCACCAACGGACTTTCAGTTGACTTGACCGACCGACCCATTTCACGGATAGAGATCCGCGTGGACCGCGAGACGGTCCTATATAGGTCTTGTCTTTAAAATTGTTAACTTGATATTGATAAGGTTGAAATACTATTAATTAGTTTTGATTTTTGATTTCCTATTGGTCTAGTGTGATTCCCATCAATCCTTTCCTCCTAGGATATGTAACCATATTTTGTTGTATATAGTATAAAATAAAATACCAAGCAAAGTAAAATGTCCCACATTATATTTGAAGGAATCATAGTGTTGTCAAGATTTGATGTGATGTGTTGAAAAATTTATGTACTAGTTGAGAAATTCATTAGAAACCTAATGTGTAATGTATGTTTGGTTGGTTATTGAGAGAATGAATTGGGAAGAAAATGTGATGGGTGGATAAACCTAATTTGTATATAAAATAATATGTATTATGTATATAATTTGGAGGATAAAATAAAATTCCACATTAAACCAGAAGATCAGGTTTATTTTTCAAGGCATCTAGTAGACCAAGTTCTAGTCAAATCCTAATAGGTACCATTAATCAAGATGCTTTTATTCAAACAACTTCACATCAACACTAAAGCTTTGAGGAATTAGTTTCTATCTTTCCCACATAATAAACACTATAAAAAATATGGATTTTGCCTTGTAAATTGTTATTTCAGATAAATTAGGCAAAATACATTATACCGCTAAACTTGACCTAATGTACCAAATACCCCTGAACTTGCAAATGTAACACTTTCCCCTCAATCAAAGTATGTGGACAAGATTATCCTTAATAACAATTATTTTTAAGCATGTTTTAATAATTGTACCTTAATATCGATTTTATATTCTTTATTTAAATTATTGTTTTAGAAAAATCAAATAGTAAATTAACTAGTTCAAATATTAAAAATATTTTAATAATAAATGAGTATAACAAAATATACAAAAATATTAAATGTAGAATTATTTTTGATTATTTGAGTTCAATGTATTTAACTCTTTTAAATAATACAAATAAATATATTTTTGTATATTGAATATACATACATATTCTTTTAAAAATTATTAATAATTTACATTTCTAATATAATGTATATATATCATCGATTATGTAGTACGAAAGAAGAAATTATATATATTTTCTTTAGTAATATTAAAATATTTTGAATTATTTGCTCGAATAACAAGATTAGTGTCTAAATTATTTTAATAGAACTAATTGAGTCTGATTTTAATTTATTTCATTAATAATATCGATTATTCATTAAAGATGTCAATTTATTAATGCTATGTTTTGACTATGAATCATATTGAATAAATAACAAAATAAATTAAGAAGTGTAAGAATATATAACTAAATTAGATATAGAATATATATATATATATATTCATTTATTCTAATATTGAAAATTTATTTAATTAAATAGGTAATACTTTTATTTTTTTTTTTATTCGTATTAATTTGAAAGAGTTAAATACATTGAACTCAAATAATCAATATAATTTCCACACTCCATTGTTTTCTATATTTGTTATACTCATCTATTATTAAAATATTTTTAATATTTGAACTAGCTAAGTTGCTAGTTGTCTTTTCTAAACAATAATTTAAATAAAGAATATAAAATCAAAATTAAGGTATAATTATTAAAACAAGCTAAAAATAACAACATTCATAGTGAAATTTTCGAACTCTTTGACCAACATGGTCTTTCGAACTTGTTTCACTTTCTTTGTGCCTTCATAGATAACTTCTAATTTTTCCCATACATCATGAGCGGATTGAATACCTCCAATACGATTATACTCCATAGCGGTAAGAGAACAATGAAGAATGTTAAGAGCTTTACCGTTTAAGGAGAATATTTTCTTATCTTCATCATCGAACTACTTGAGGGCTTTGGGGATTTGAGTTCCGTATTTCTTTTTCTTCATCGGGATGGATACTCTGTTTACAACCGTGTTCCAAATATCGAACCCACAACCTTATAAGAAGCACTCCATTCTATCTTTCCAAAATGTATAATTGTTGGTGTCGAAGAGCGGCGGCCTACTGAATGAAGCATCCGTTAAAAGATAGCTCTCGTTTGTAGCCATGGATCTTTCTTCTTTACTCGCAATGAAAAACGAGCTTGCCAAATAGTTTGGCTTTGATATCACTTGTTAGTCCAAGTGGCAACGATAATCTCGAAGGAGGTGAATAGATTATACCGATTTTTCCGATTGACCCTCTTTTTAAGATGAAGAAGGGATAACAATAATGTAAGTGCGGGAAAATAAACAACACACGTTGATTTATAGTAGTTCAACCCACCTAGGGCCTAATCCACTACCACCCCAGTATATCCGAAGTGGATTTCGAAAGAAAAAGAATTACCACACCTTTCTTACAACATCACCTATGAAGATTATCACAATCTTCCAACTCGAAGAGCACCAAACTCTTCTTCACCTCGAAGAGCACCAAACTCTTCTAACACCTCGAAGAACACCAAACTCTTCAACACGAAAAACACCAAGTTTTTCAATCACCAACCTTTCATCAATCAAATGTGCTCTTGCCAAAAAAGCACTAACATGGATTTCTTGTTTTGGATGATGTTACAATTACAATCAAGATTACACTTTAAAAGAAATATTACAACTCAAAAGTGCAAGTGTAATCAAGAAGGAAAGCCTAATAAGAAAGATGTGAAAGTGATAATCTTAGGCTATTACAACAAGAATGTTGAAAATAAAGACTTAGACAAATTTGCAGATTTTCTTGTTGTGTTGTATTGTGTTCTCTCTTGTTGTGTTGCTTCACGCCTTCATCTATTTATAAGAGAGCTCTTGGATTTGAGTTCCAACAATAGGCTCCTCTTGGAGATTGAAATCTGTAAAAAAAATTGCAGATTAATTGAAGAATATAGATGTTAGAAATCAATCTCTTAATTTCATGAAAAGTTATCTGATGTGCAACGAATAGTTTGCTGATACGACCTTAGGTCGACCGGTCGACCTCTAATACGAAAAGAACGTTAAAAATTGAAACCCGTATGAAAAACACCCTATTGGACCAGTCAAGGAGAGGCTCGACCAATCGACCACGGGTTCGACCGATCGGCCTCCTTTCGGACCAGTCCAACACATTTGAAATATATTACAGAGAAGTCTGTTTTAATATTTTTCAACTCAGGGACCGATCGACGTCTAGGTCGACCTCCTCAAAATTATCATTCCATCTCATTCTGTTTCAGAAAATAAACTTTTAGACATGGGTTGCCCTCTAGGGCGATGGGTTGAACACGAAACAAAAGTGTTGTCCAATTTTAGTCAAAAATAAACTTCAAGAAATACTCCGAAAAATTAGTAAAGCTATTTTAAATCGATTAGGAGTATTTGGACAATATTTAGAGACATTATTTTGGTGAAAAACTCATATAAATAAAATTATCAAAATTACGATAAAAACATTTATCTAACATGTTTGAAAACAAAAGAGATAAAATAGATCGAGCCGGTAATGCAGATTCATTTTCATTTTTTAATTTGTTTATATCTTTTGGACTTTATTTAATACAATATTAATTCTTCTAAAAAAATACATTATTAATTACTGATAAATATATATAAATTAGATTGTCATTGCATAAATGAAAAAAATTAATGAGAAATTACAATAATATCGGTCAACAAACTATTTTTTTTTAATCTTTCCAAATTCAGATGTATAGTATTTAATACTAATTAGACATGCCTAAATTAAAATGTCAATGCATACCATAATTAAGATAAACAAAATTAATGTATAATTACAAAGATATTGGACATATATGTCTATTTTCTTTTTTATTTTCTATTAAAAAATATTTAATTTCATTTTTAGAAAGTGCAAAAAACAGGAAAATAGATTTAGAAACAAATTTGTTATTATATATATAGATATAGATATAGATAGACCTAACGCTACAAAATTTCCTTAAAACATGTCAGCCAAACACTTGGGCTAAATGATTGAACTAATAAAACATTTTAAGAAAAATTATGTATAAATGAGCCTAAATCATCTGGGCTAAATGTGTGAACTAATGATTATGGGCTTGATGGTCTTGAACTGAGTGAGAGCCTCTTCGTCTAAGTGTGGAATGGTGGAGTAAACTTGGGCCTCGCGGTCCGTTACAATTAGCTTTAAAAATCACAGCAACCAAATCAAAAATCCCCAATTTCCAAAACCCTACAGAACCCCCATTACCAAAACCCTATAGCCATGAGACCTCTCGACGAAAACGAAACAACCCTCGTCTTCAACAAGCTCCACAAATTCGTCGGCAATAACCTTAAAAACATCGTGTTAGAATCCCAATCCCACGAAGGACCCGACGCGAATCCGGGCCGCTACTGCTTTCGCCTCCAAAAGAACCGGGTCTACTACGTCTCCGAATCCCTAATCAAACGGGCCACCAATGTCAAGCGCGAGAAACTAGTTTCCCTCGGAACACAAATCGGTAAGTTCACGAAGGCCGGAAAATTTCACCTCACGATCCAAAGCTTGAATCTTTTGGCTGCGAATGCGAAGCATAAAGTATGGCTAAAGCCGACATCGGAGATGAGTTTTTTGTACGGAAACAGTGTGTTGAAAGGAGGGGTGGGTAGGATTACGGAGAACATTCAGGTGAATGACGGGGTGGTCGTTTTCTCGATGTCGGATGTGCCGCTAGGGTTTGGGGATGCAGCGAAAAGTACGGTGGATTGTCGGAAGATGGATCCTAATGGGATTGTGGTGCATCGTCACGCGGATATTGGGGAGTATTTGAGGATGGAGGATGACCTCTAGCTGGGAATTGATGTATTGGGAAAATTATTTAGTGATTTTGGGAAGTTTGAACTAAAGTTGTGTAATCTTAATTTGGTTGTTGAATGTTGGCATTACTTTATAATGTTAGATAATATATTTCTATGATGGATGTTTCAGATTATTTTGCTCGGAAGTGTTTGAATCTGTTGAATTTTAGTTATTATTGTGTAATCTTAATTTTGTCGTTTAATGTGAATTATATTATAATCTTTGGCATTGGTTTCTATTTAGTTGTTTTTGTGAAGAGCGTGTTAATTTATGTTCTGTTGCTAGTAGCATATGACTATGAGGTTGCTAAAGCTGAGGCTTTTCTGAGGTTTTTGAATTTCTAGTCTTTGTTATGTAATGTATTGTGTTTGATAAAGTTTGAATCATTGTTTTGCTGGCTTGATAATTTTCTCTTCGTCCGAATGAAACTGTTTTTGACTTATCGATCCTGGTTTCTTCTCTCTGTTTCACTTAGCATTTGAATTGCTACACAATTTCATGGTAGATGATACTTAAAGATTTGGATTTGTAATCTGGTCAAGGCTCTGTGATTGATATGCTTGCTTTAGAAATTTGATTTACTAAAACCTGGATGACGGTTATGTTATATGGACTTCGGTGTTTCCTTTTTACTTTGTAGCCCTAAACCTCATGCTTAGAAGTTCTGTTGGTCTCATTTTATCTTGTAATAGATCTCTAACTGAGATCTGCAGGAGGTTTTGTATCTGAAAATGCTTTATCTTTGGTAATAATCATGATTTCGAGATGCTAGCGATTGTTTCTTGAATTGGTTGCATCTTACAAATTCAGTGCTGGTGAAATGCTGGACAGTTCAACTTCTAATATGCGCCTGAAAGAGATCATAGTTTCATTTAAGTTACAAAAGAAGTAGCAAGCAAAAGTATGTTTGATGATGTAATCAATTGTGGTATTAGAAGGATTTCTCGGCCAGATATTGACTGTACCGATTTTCAGAAGTTACCTACTCTGTTTGCAGCCACTGCTAAATTGAGCTGTGACCATTAAGCACATCTGAAAATTACTCAGAAATTTCTGTAGCTTGTTAAGTGTTTGAAACAGCTCTCTCAGAATGACAAATTGCTCCACATTTGCATCAAACTTCTGTATTTCTGTGATCGATTCTTGATTATTAGGCATATAACTAGATAGCTATTGTATCCTTGATTAAGTTTGTTGCCATCATTTTTTCCAGTACATGAGAGTACCAATTTGGGGTTGGATGATGTACTGAGAGTGGTGAGTTTGAGGTGGTTGAATGATTCACGTTGCTTTAGCACTTGTTCTTGAAGTGGTTTCCTCAGTTCACATGATTCTTATTTGGTATAAAAAAAATATTTACTGAATCAAAGTAATTCTTTTTGTTTTGATTCTCCAAAGTAAGTTACAACTTACAGATGCAAATGATTATAATTGCTACGACTTGTGACTTATGTGAGCTCACTGATAGTACATTGGACTAATTAAAAAAAAGATATCCCTAGGTTTGCGCTAATTAATAACAAAAAGCAGAGGTTTTGAAAATTACAAAAATCCCCATTGAGGTTTGGTTTTGTTTTAAATTTAAGGTGTGTAACTGTAGTATTCTATAAATGTGAGGGGATTTGAAATGTTTTTGCTTATTAAGGGTGGAAATATAAGACGAATGAATAACCATTGGTTCATTACTACATTGACCAAAAAAAAGGGCCATAGCGATAACTAGTGGATTTTTTTTTGGGGAAATTACAAATCCGTGATTTTTATACCATTACCACACAATACGCTCCTATTACTCTTGTGCCTATTTTTTAACTTATGTATCTAATTTTTTTTACTCTCCTTGCTATTTTTTGATTAATTTTTTTTTCGTTTTTGTTCCTGCATTGTTTTATAGTTATATAAGTTGTTTCGAGGTTGTTTAAATTTGTTTCTTTATTGTTTCTATGTTGTTTCTATGTTGTTTTTTTGTTGTTTCGATGTTTCAAAATAACTTTAACTTTTTTTTATGCTGTTTTTTATTCATATATTATTTTGTACATTATTTCTATTGTTTCGGCGTTGTTTTATAATATTTTTAATGTTGTTCTAATAATTATTTTTTGTTGTTTTCATGTAGTATTCAATGTGTAAATACAATTTTTACCTATTTTTAAGCTCTTTTTATTCATGTTGTGTTTTAAATATTTTTCACGTTGTTTCTGGGTTGTTTCCATACCCTTTTTAATGTTGTTCCGATATTTTTTTGTTGTTTCAATGAAGTTTTCGATGTTTAAATACAATTTTTTACCTATTTTTATTAAAAGAAACATATTAGAAACAATGTTGAAACACAGAAACATGTTTGAAACAATGTTGAAACAATGCGTAAAATTTTCGAAATTTTCTTTGGAGCGTATTGTTGTGTAAAAAAGAGCGGGAGCGTAAATTTAGGTAAAATTGCATCGGGAAGCGTAGAAAGCTGATATTGACTTAAAAAGAGTGGGTATTTCTGTCTTAAAAAAGGTGGGTATTTCTGTCATAAGCCCGTTTTTTTTACGAGTTTTAAAATACATGCTTAAATACATTGTACAGAAAACGAAGAATGGAAAAAATAAAATTGAGACAAAACTGCGCATCCGGGGAATCGAACCCGGTCGCACTGTGGGAGGGTACTATGATACCACTACACCAGATGCGCTACGATGGTGTATGATTTTCATTTTGCTTTTATATATGAATGCTAAAGGCCCAATGGACTAAATGAAGTGAACACCTCCGAAAAGGCCCAAATAAGCACTCCTATTTCTTCACAAAGTTCTCATAATTCTTCATCCCATTCCGAATTTTTAGAATTAACTATAACACAAATTCCATCATAATAAAATTGTTAAGGTAAAGAAAGGGATTATGAAAAAAGAGAACAAATGAATGATGATGCTAAACACCACATAAAGACAAAGAATAAAGTTTATGCTTCAGAAACCTACGTATTCTAATTCTTATCTATAACTCGATGCAAAATAGTGCACTCGTTCACTCATTATCTAACGATTAGGGGATGATTTCAAGATATTTTTTCTTATTTGTTGTTATTTGAATGGAATAAATCCTTCATTCCAAACTCCATAGCTTTATTCTCATATTCTATGTAATTGATCTAATCCCATCATTTTTAATCCATAGTGTAGCATAAACCTAATGATAGAAATACTTAATCATTCCCCCTTTTTGCATTCAATATTCCCTTTATAGCCAAACAGATAACCTTCTTTTTCTTCAAAAATTGGGGGCAGGAGAAATTCTAATCGATCACTATACATTTACCTTTGAAAAAAGTGCTCACTTTTTCCACTTCCAATTACGTTTTTGGTTATATTTCTTGCAAATGTTGGAGAATAAATTCATGTACCCATAAATAAGGGGCCATTCTTAAAGTAACTTGAAAATGTAATTCTCGTTTTTAGGGAGCTTTAATCTCACTTTGTAAGAGAAATTCCATTCGATTAAGTAAAAATTGTTGATATAATAAAAAAATTGATTTCCTTTCTTCATCTAGAATGATGCATGATTAATATTTTCAATTTAGAGCTTGATAGGACGTTATATGCCTACTAAAAATACGGGAACATGACAAGAAAAATATTTTCACTTTACAAGTATGTGTTTTTTTTATGAAAATAAATTGTGATGGGAAAGATCAAAAGAAATTCCAAAAAAAAAAAAAAAAATACAATACAAAAATACTATTTCGCCAACGCATCAGGAAAATTGAAATTCATATGATTCAAGTAACGTAAGCATAAGGAATCACTTGATAGCTAGTCTGGTGATAAGATATTTGTAAAACTCAGACATGTACCTGGATTCGATCCCCACTTATCTTACTTCCAAAAAAAAAAGAAGAAGTTAAGCGTACAAAAAGGAAAAAAGAAATATAGATAAGTTAACTCTTTGAATATGACTTTGAGATAGTATAACTATAATTTATGACATAATGGTGAGATAATGATTACGACAGTTAACGTTTTCTTACTCCATTAAAATTTACATCAACAAATTACTTAGAATTCATTTTTTACTTGAAAATAATCTATTCAAAATAAATACAAGTGAAATAAATAAAATTAAAGTAAAGAAGCTCACTAAGATGGAGTGTTATTATTTGTTAAGTTAAACCCAAAAAATTGGTATTTTATGATTTTATCCGAACAAATGAGCAAAGTGTTAAAAGTATACGGGAGTAGAATATTTTTCAGTTATCGATTTATACATGTGCTTTAGGGATTGAGATCTCCTATTTCACTAACCACAAATTAATGAGAGTCGTCTATCCTAAGATAACAACATAATAATTAGAGCTAGTAAGCATCTTTTAATGGATGCTTCTTGGTTGTTAACCTTTGGAATCATTTCCAAAGAAACAAATAAAATTATACATTCAAAATACTTGAAAAGAATCAAAGATTGCGAATTTTTGGCTTAACCTAAGTCTTTTTCCTTTGTAAATCTAATGAATGTTCTCAAAGATAAAGTTAAACTTTTGATTTTTCTTTTTTCTTTAGAAACAAAAAATCACCTTTCGTTTTCTCAAACAATATTCTCAATGCATCGACATATAAATGTGGATTATTTATCATGTTCAGAATCTACACAGCGTGAGACAGAAAATACATTTTATTAACGACAAAAACTTGCGTGAGGCGGTGCTTACAGTTTAGATCCCAGTGAGACGAAGCCCTTACACAAAGTTTTAAAGGTTTTTTTTTTTTATTTTATTTTTCTTAGGGTTTATATTTGTTTTTTAGGGTTTATTTTGTTTCTTGGGTTTATTTTTAATTGATTTGGGTTTTTAGGATTTTTAGTTTTTTTAGGGTTTATTTTTTATTTTTTGGGTTTATTTTTGTTTTTCGGGTTTATTCTTCATGGTTCATGTTTTTAGGGTTTATTTTTGTTTCTTCATGGTTCATTATTAATTTTAAATTTATTTTCATGGTTCATATTCTCAAGACGGAGCCCTTAGGAGGTCCGTCTCACAGATTTAGATCCGTGAGACCGTCTCACAAGAGACTTGCTCTTTATTAACCGTTTCACTTTTCAATCCCCCCATCGATGTTTTTCTCTTCTTTTTGTAAGACCCAATACATGCCTCTATGCACCATCAGATGGATTTCTCATCTTAAAAAAACATTGCCAATTCATCAACTTGTAAAAATTAACTACATACAATCATATTTCAATCCCCATCAAATTTTATTTTCATCTCCTCTTAGTTAAATGTTGAAAATGCTATATATAGATTTAGTGACATCTTATCGCACATTCACACACACCACATGGATGCATATGAGTGGGGTGAAATGCAGTGACCGAGCTAGAGGGGAGCCTAGCTAGTGGCGGCCTCAATTTTATAAATTACGTATATATAACTAATATACTTTTTTTTATATATAATTATCAAATTTATAACTTTTTCCATATATCATCATTCAAATTTGAACCCCCCAAAAAACCATAGGAGACCTCTTTATCCACTATTTTTAATAAATCTCGTTTGCCTAATTTTCATTTTTTGTAATGAATCTCGTTTGCCTAATTTTCATTTTTTGTAATGAATCTCGTTTTCCAAATTTTCATTTTCTGGAATAAATTCCATCTCGTTCTTTTGATTCTGTCCTGATGAGATGCACCCGATATACATATACTGGATATGACATATCAATCACCCTTTAGAGACCCAATACAAGCCTCCATGTACCATCTATGAAATTTTTCTTTTAACTTTCTTCATTGAACTTGATAAAGACATATCAAAGATTTTCTACCAAAGAGATGAGGCCAATTATAACTTTAAATAAATCAAAATGTGAAGCTAATATTATTTTGGCTTTTCTAAGAGGGGTTCATGTTCACATGGGCTTGTATAATTGTACAGAAAATAGAGACTAGCTATTTCTCCCTTCCCCCATTATTTCCTTCAGGGTGCATTTGGATGGGGGATTTGGGAGTGGATTTGGTAGGAGAGATTTGAAATCCTTAATAAATCCACACCCATATTTGGCGTATAAATCTAAATCATGGATTTCAAATCCTCTTTAAGTTTTAGTTCATTTTCAAAAGGATTTCAAATCCTCCTAAAACCTAGTCATTTGAAATCCATTCTTTTTTTTTTCCTTTATGCTCACTTGCATATTCACACACATTGCATACATTTACACACATTGCACACATACAAATATTTACACACACGTACACACACTTACACACACCGCACACTTTTACACACACTGCACACATTTACACACACACGCTGCACACATTTACCCACATTACACACACTGCACACATTTACACACACACTGCACACACATTTACACACACACACTTACACACACATTATAATTATTTACAAAATAATAAGATTATATCTTTTATTTTTATTTATTAAATATCAATTAAGAAAATAAATATAGATTCTAAATTTTTTATCAAAACTTACGATGGATTTGAAATCCTTACACAAATTCACATCATCCAAACAAGAGGTGGATTTCAAATCCAATGACTTTGAAATCCATTCATTTAAAATCCCTAGAATTTCAAATCCCTCCATCCAAATGGGCCCTCATAGTTTCCAACTTTGATCTAACATAACAGCAAAAGCATGTTGGATAAAGTGTTAAGGGGTGGTAAGAACATGTTTTTTTCTTTTCTTTTCTTTTTTAATCTTTTAATTTATCAATTGTTTTTTAATAACTGATCAGCTTCCAGGCTTACGTCTGACTATGCCTGAGAACAACAACTCCGACCCCTCATTGCTGCCGCCAAAGTAAACCGCGGGATGTGCACGCACTGGCCAGTGTTCTGATGGGGTCTGCTGACGTACAATCAGATCCTCCAAGGTAAAGAGATCAATTATGTTCGACCCCCCAATCTAATAATAATAATCTCTCCCCGAATCGAACCCACACAACATTCTTTATTTAGTATGAGTTACCAAATTTTCACTACCGCATTTCGCGTATACGCCTTTGAACTGATTTGATGGAGTAGTGATTTATCAAAAAAATTCTTTATGTGAATTGTGAAGAAAGTAAAGAAACATTGAAAGAAACATAGCAGAGCTGATGTGGCATGTGGTGCACCACAAAGTGGCACGTTGAGGATCAAGAATCTCCCACCTGGAGGATTATCAATATTCTTCTATATTTTTCCCTAATTATAATAATGACCCTGTTATTGGCAGAAAAGTCATTGGAAAGAACAAAATGCCCATAAAAGAATAAGGGCATTCTTGTCCAAACAATCTATTCAAAACGGACCAAACCTCAAGCATGTTTGTGTAAAAATTCGTAATATATTTTGTAACACCAATTAATTTAAAATATATTTCATTGGAAAAGATTGTAAATTTCGTTTCATATGTATAAAATATACTTTTGCACTTTATTAGAAGTACTTAATCGAATGATAAATGGCTTACTTATCCAAAGGGTACATGGATAAATTGAAAAGGGTAAAATAGTGATTCTAGCTCCCATGCCATGTAAAGGACTTAAAATTTTGCCTCAAGTAAGATCACACACACAGATGGCGGACGTAGAATTCGGAACTTGGGGGCGAAATCTTTTGAAGACCTATATATAAATTTTTTTCAAACTTTTGGGGGACAAATGTAATTCATAAGTATAGATATATTTTTAAAATAAATTACAAGTAGAAAAATCAATTTTTGGAAATTTTTTTTTTTTTTTTTGGGGGGGGGGGTAATGGTCCCCACTTGCCCCTGTTCCGCCACTGATCACACATAAATTAATAAGAGATGATCATGATCCAAACCATAAGTCTATAGTTACTCAATTTTTTCAAGGAACATATTTTGATAATGCTTTATCATGAGATGATTTGATGTTCACGTATTTTATTTCATATAAGCAAACATACACAGAGGTTGTCAAGTTTAACCACATTATCACGATGAAAGCGAAAATTGTGTATGAAGATTGCATATAATTGTCATGTACATGTGATGATGCCTTACAAAATAGCAAACATTCCCAAAAGGATTACTATTCGTTTTGACTAACCTCATTTTAATTTATACTTATTATGAATTAATGGACTTGCACACCCAATTAATACAAGACAATGTTTGTTGGAAAATATTAGTTTTGATGATGCACACTAAATTAATGTAAGTGCATTTATTGAGATTGGTTTTAGTTGAGAATTTTTTTGTATAAATATGTGAAGCAAGTTGAATGAAAAACACAACAAAAACATTTGATACATTTCATATTGCTTTCTTACAAATATATACAATATATAGTACTTGATAAAGATATAGATATTACTGTAGTACATATTATGAGAAAGAGAATTATTTACAACACGCTATCAACACGAGTTATTGCTCGAGAAAAGATTCATATATTTCTTTGAATTTCTTTGTACTATAATTAAATTTTATTTGCTTTGTAGAAAAATGACAGTGTCGGCGAAAATTCGGATCATTGATACCACTCGATAAGTATTTATCATGGTGTCTGGATGTTAAATTGCACCTTCAGGATCAAGATCTGGATAAAACATTGAAGCCTGTAAAAATTGAAGAGGCCGTGGTAAAAGATGAGGCGAACGCAATGATATTTATTCGCCATCATCTATCTGATGATTTGAAAAATGAGTATATACAAATTGAAAGGCCTTCTGAGCTATGGAAAAAGCTCAAAGAAAGATTTGATCACACCAGAACAATGATACTCCCACAAGCACAATATGATTGGCAACATCTGAGGTTGCAGGACTTTAAGTCCGTTGCCGACTATAATTCGGTATTATTTAAAATTGAGTCCCGATTGGCTCTTTGTGGGACAAAGTTATCTGAATATGATAAATTAGAGAAACCATTCTCTACTATGTATAAATCAAATATTGTGCTACAACAGAAGTATAGACAACGACAATTTAAAACATACTCTTAATTAATCTCGGTTCTTCTCACGGCAGAGAAAACTAATGAGTTGCTGTTAAAAAATCATGATTTGCTATCCTCTGGGTCTAATGCAATCACGATGCACAAGCACATGCTAACTTCGGTAGTAGAAGAGGGGGCCGATTTAGATGCCGTGAGTATAAACCTGGGCGTGGGGGACCGTAGGGGAGTCGTGGCCGTGGTGGTCCACATCAAAATACTCACGAGATATGATCATGGCGATCGTAATTAATATAATCGAGATAATTATCACTATCCCGACCAAAATGATTATAATGCCAAACAGAGGCATCTAAATCAGTCAAATCGTGATAAGAAAAAAATGCATATGAAAAGAACTGGTGATGATCTGTGTATTAGATGTGGTATGGCAGGACATTGGGCCAAAATATGCCGAACTGCCCAACACCTGGTAAATTTATACCAGAAATCAAAGAAAAACAAAGTCAAAAGTGTTCCATGCCATTGAGGCAGTAGAGCCATTTAATGCTACTAAGGCCTACACATCTGAAATTATTATAATCAAAATCCTGTCTAGGATTGGAAATCACTCGAAATATCAAATTTCTTTGAAGATCCTCTTTCTGAGGCACAAGGTGCCGAATGGTTAAAATAAACCAGATGTGATATAGTATGTGATCTCTCTTGGATGGTATATTCCTGAGATTGAGTTTATATGATTGTACTCATGTTTGTATTATTTCGTGTGATATATTCCCGGCTTAAGTTTTTATTATAAAATAATAAATCTGTTTGTGTCTAGTATTTCAATCATAAAATAGTAGTAAATTTCTACCAAATTATTTACAAATTTTACATTCAAATTTTTCATATTAATTTTTCTCCTCCAACGGCTATATCAACAGATATGGACATTAATTTTTTTGTATAAATATACCAACATTTCATTCAACAAATTCACACATATTCTCTCATCTTTCTAAAAACTTCACATTTCTTTCATTCCAAAAATGGTTACTTAATGTTAGTATTTCTTATTAAAATGGTCTTCATATACACTATCATGCTTTTTGTTGGAGAATATACTCCAGGAGAATTTTGGCTTTTTATTGATCTTCTTATCTTCACAATTCTTCCTGTGTTAGCCGTAACAATTTATTTTAGCATGTTGTAATAATTAGATGATTATGTATGTCCATGTTGTCGAATAAAATCCTTTATTTAAACTTTTGTTGTGCATTGATGTTTTTATATAAAGTTTTTGATAATCATATAATATTAATTGAATAATAATTATACCAGGTACACATGGGAAACACCAAGAAAATAGATTATTATCTACTTGATAGTGCAACAACGCACTCAATATTAACAAATAAAGTAGATATCTCGAGTGTGAAATTGTGCAAGACACAAGTTATAACTATATCTGGTCCCGTTGAGATTATTGATGGCTCTGGGAATGCAACAGTGTTGTTGCCTAATGGTACAATCTTGCATATTGAAAATCCATTATTATCTAGTAGATCAAAAAGGAATCTACTGAGTTTTAAGGATGTGCGTGATAATGACTATCACTTGGAGACACTAAATGAACATAATAATGAGTGTCTATGTATCATATCCTATAAATGGGAAAAATAATTGCCCATGAGAAATTTGAAGCAACAACTTCTGGATTGTATTGTGTCCAAATTAAAGCTTTTGAATCATATGCCAACATGCCTTGGAATAGGGGTGTGCACGGTACGGGACGGTTCGGAGATTTGGAAATCTCCAGAACCGTCCCGAAGTTCGAGATTCGAAAATAAATCTCGAATCAACCATAGAAAAAATCTTTGTCCCAAACCGTACCAAAAGTTTGGGATGGTTCGGACGGAGATTCGGTTCTAATGGAACGGGGCCATGCAGTTCGGTTCGGAATGGAGATTCGGAGATTATCCATAAATATAACATACAAATTTGAATTGTTATTTGGGCAATTGTCCTTCTATTGACATTGTCCTTATTTAGTCAATTATTTGGGCAATTGTCCTTTTATTAACATAGAACAATTATAATTAACTAATATTTTTTTAAATTAACATTAAATAAAAACTTGTATAAATTTATAATCTTAATGTGTCCTACTTAACAACTTAAAATAATCAATAGAATTATATTTATAATTTCTGTGATGTAGTAAAAATATTAAAATATGATCTTTTTTATATTGTTATAATATGGTACTATTATCTGTTTCTCTTTTAAGTGCAATTTACTAATCATTTAACTAATTTTAATTTCAAATAATTTACTCTATTATTAATATCAAAGTTTTTTAAAATTCATAATAGTTGCAGTATTATAATTTTTTCAGAAATATGCTTTATATTCAATTTAATTTCAAATAGTTTGTAGTTAATTCGAGAAACTGGTATACGGCATAGGCATGCAAAGAGTTAATATCAAGCAAGATTGATAATCCACATCAACATATTATGTTATTTATTTTCAGGGCAGCAAAGTCATATAATGTGCGCTGTACTCTTTTTCCCTTCTGTCTGGTTTTTATCCCATTGGATTTTCTGGCTTAAGGTTTTTAATGAGGCATATTCATCCAAGGTTTGGATTGGAGTTATGTACTCTTTTTCCCTTCGGTCCGATTGTTTTCCATTGGGTTTTCGGCTTAAGATTTGTAATGAGGCATATTCATCCAATAGTGTTGCATCCAAGGGAGAGTATTATGAATTAATGGACTTGCACACCCAATTAATACAAGACAATGTGAGTTGGAAAATATTAGTTTTGATGATGCAAACTAAATTAATGTAAGTGCATTTATTGAGATTGGTTTTAGTGTAAGTCCAAGTGGCTGCGATAATCTAGAGGGGGGTGAATAGATTATGCCCATTTTCTCGATTATGCCCTTTTTCGAATGAGATAAGCAAATACAAGAATGGAAGTGCGGGAAGTAAATAACACACGTCGATTTAAAGAGCTTCACCCCACCTATGGACTACGTGCTCTACCACCCCACTATATCCGGGATGGGTTTCAAAAAGAAAAAGAATTTTATAAATAATTACCACAATTATTACAACATCATTTGTACAAAACCTCTTTGGAGATTACCACAATCTCCCTTGAAGATTACCACAATCTTCTTGCAACGACACCTTGTGAAGATCACCACAATCTTCCGACTTGAAGAACACCAAATTCTTCAACACCTCAAAGAGCACCAAACTCTTCAAGAAGAAGATTACCACAATCTTCTTATACCTAACACCTAAGATAACCCAAGTGTGTTCTTACCACAAGAACACTCACAAGGATATCTTGTGTTGAATGATGAACCCAAATTCAAGATTACAACTCGATAATGAATTATACAAACCTTTGAGTGCAAGTGTAATCAAGAATTAAGCCTAGACCTCAAGACGTGAAAGTGAAAGACCTTAAGCTATTACAACAAGAATATTGAAATTGAAGAACAAAAGTGTTTACTTCAATGTATCTTGTTGTGTTGTAGTATTCTCTCTTTTTATGTTGATTCAATTCTACATCTATTTATAGAGGATGTCTTGATCTTGATAGGCTCCTCCTAGGAGATTGAAATCTGTAAAAATTGCAAGACAATTGAAGAATATAGTCATTAGAAATCAATACCATAATTTGAGGAAATGTTTTCTGCTGCACAACTGTTAGAATTTGCTGTCAAAACGGTATGGCGACTGGTCGCGCTCTAATACAGAAATGATATCAACACAACAAATTTCAACATGTGGACCGGTCCAGGGGGTTGGACCGTCGACACCTTGCTCGATCGGCCGTCGCCCTCCTTAGAGACCGGTCCACCTACACAAAAATGAGAGACAGAGAGATAAGCCTGCAATGTTAATATCTTCAGACACCGGTCGCACTAATGGCGACCGATCGACCTCCAGTAAAAATACAAATGTCTCGTTTCTATTTTGGAAATCATCTTTCAGACACAAGTTTCCCTATAGGGCGACCGATCCAATTCCAGACAGACGTGTTGTCTATTTTTTTGTCGAAAATAACTTCAGAAAATACTCCGAACAATTAGTAAAAGTATTTTATATAGATCGGGAGTATTTTGACAATATTTAGAAACATTGTTTTGGTGTAAAAATACATTAACACAAAATCATCAAAAGTGTTGTCCAATTTTTATCGAATAATAAACTTCAGGAAATACTCCAAAAAATTAGTAAAAATATTTTAAATCATTTAGGAGTATTTGGACAACATTTAGAAACATTATTTTGGTTTAAAAACAAAATTATCAAAATCATGATAAAATCATTTATCTAACAAACTCCCCATTTTTGATGATTACAAACCAAAACAATTTAAAGAGGTCGATTTTGAAAACAAAATAATTTTTCGGTCAAAAATAAACTATCCGTTGAGAGCGACAACATTCCACGCATAATAATCACAAGGATGGGAGTAAAGATTTTTAAAACATTTAAAACATTTTTGCAAAAGCTCCCCCTATCAACATGCACAACAAGAGTAATAGAAGCAATTAACCAAAAGCTAAAAGCTTTAGCTTTTACAAAATAAACTCAAGAATCAAGAGCTTAGAAGCTCCCCCTGACAAAGACAATCATCAATAAAGAATAACAAGTCCATAATATATCCATTGGACTAGATTTTGTTCATAGCTTTTGGCTTTTAAGAGCCATAGCTTATAGCTTCTTTCGCGAGCTTATTTTAGCTTCTTTGAGCTAAAGAGCTTATATCTTGTTTCTCCCCCTTTGGAATCATCAAAAAGAATGTTAGCATGATAAAAACATCATATATCCATATCAAAGTGCGCAATTTAACCGATTTATCGAGCTATTGATCATTAAGCTTAAAATTCCAAAATCAAAGGGAAAAGTTGATCATATGACTTGTAAAAGCTCATTTGATTTGCGAAACATGACCTCTATAAATATACAAAACATTTGAAATCGAGAGAATCATGTAGGTGATGAATTTTTCATTGAAACGTTTTATCGAGCAGTTGGCGGGCGTCAAATAACAAAGAAGATGTATATAGCCCTTGTAAAATTAATCAAGCCAAATTTTTCATCACCAAAAGCAATTTTATAAATATCATCCAACAACAATCATCATACCCAACACAAGTATCTAATAATTCCAACAAAATATCAAAGAGAAGCACATTCTCAAGGTTCAACCCAATTGAAATAAAGAAGAAGAATTCTTACCAATTAATCGGAGAGGTCGGGTATCATGGTTGATATACCAATAGTATAAACTCAAAATATATAATTTACAAGAAAGAAATCATTTTGAGTGAATTGTGTGTGAAATTTGCAAAGGGGTGCGAAAATAGTGAAAAACGCATGAAAAAGACAAAACCGATTTTAACCAAATTTTGCTCTAGGTCAACCTGGTCCAAGGGGTCCGACCGGTCGCCTCCCTCTTTCCGATCCTGGAGCTCTTTTTCTAGTTCTGTCCGAATTTTGATCCAAAAATCCAATTTTCACCCTTAAGTTTTAAAAACGTACGAAATGCAAACATAGATCTCATTCAATATACATTATGCCTAAACAAGCTCGAAATGAGGTAAAAGACTCGGCGGTTAATGATTAAAAACAAATGTCCGCGAGTTATCCTTGAGACGGAATTAAACACGTCTCAATTTTTCGTTAAAGAAACTCAATCCCTTAAAAACATTATGGAATCTCAATATGTTTAGTTCGATTATGACAAACCGTATTTTGAGAAATTATTGTCACCGGACTTGTTATCCCAAAAAATATGAACGTTTTAAAACTTTGGATAAACAAGCCATAGGAAGAAGTGTCTTTCAAATATTTGAAAATTTCTTTTAACGGCACTTTAATGAGATTCATTGGGATTATTTTTGAAGTCGAGCATATAGACATAAGGCATAAAAAATATCGAGTCTATGGAGTAATAGAAGTTAATGAACATACCTTGAATTTGTTTGTCAACCAATATGCCTTTCGCAATCTTGACATCTAATGACGTAGATGGACATGGATAAGTCTTCGATCATTTGTTCCTTAATTCTCATCATACTCATCTCGAATTCACCTTGCATTAACTTAGAGAATTTCTTGCACAAGGATTCATTAGTAACACCAAATATAATGTCATCAATATAAATTTGCACTAATAAGCAATCTTGCCCTTTTTCAAAAACAAAGAGATTAGTGTCAACTTTACCTCTTGTAAATCTATTTTGTAAAAGAAAAGAGCTAAGTCTATCATACCATGCACGGGTGCTTGTTTTAAACCATATAAGGCCTTCTTAAGTTTATAAACATCATTTGGCCTAGAAAAATTCTGAAACCCCGGAGGTTGTTTTACATAGACTTCTTCTTGAATAAAACCATTTAGAAAGGCAGATTTAACATCCATTTGGTAAAGCTTGAATTTTTTTAAAACAAGAATAGGCAAGTAAAATACGAATAGCTTCTAAACGTCTACGGTGCAAAAGTTTCATCATAATCAATACCTTCTTCTTGACAATACCTTGAGTTACTAACCTTACTTTGTTTCAAATGATGTTGCCTTGGTCATTGAGTTTGTTCCTAATACCCATTTTGTACCTATAATCGCTTTGCGATGGAGAACATGGTACCAATGCTCAAACATCATCCTTTTCGAATTGATTTAGCTTCTCTTGCATTTCTATAAACCAATCTTCATCTTGGAGCATCATTTTGAGTGATTGGTTCAATGTTGTCCTTCATCACTATCATCATTGTGTATCCATAGATTTTTGGTGTTCATAATAAAACATCCAAATATTTTGAAGTAGCAAATATTTGGAGTTCTTCATTTCTCATTCTCAATAAGTCTACACAACTTAACAAACTCATTAATGGCATCACTTTTATTTGCAAGAAAAATAGCCTAAAATATATCTTGACTAAGCGATAAAAAAGCAATAATGATCATGCCTCAAATGTTTATGTCAATCTTGATAAATCATAAATTAGATAATATATTAACGAACATGTATATCAAGATATTTGAAACTTTGACAAAATGCCTTGCACAAGAGCATAGTAAAAATGGTAATGGACAAAAATGGCTAAGGCAATTTAAGAAAATAACACACGTATACAATGCTTTCGCTTAAATCCTCAAGAGAGTGATAAAACTTGTAAGTATACAAGAGTTTAAAAAGAATGTCCATTTATAAGAGATATCTTTGAAAAATCATTTTGACAATTTTAAGACAAAAATACAATCATGCATAATAATAAGACACAATGCGTATTAAAATAGGGGAATATGGTTTACCAATTTCACCATTTCCAAGGGTTGTGTCTTTCCCATTGTTGACAATGTCTTTCTCTTGGGAAATCATTTTGTTGATGATGGCTTCTCCAATTACTCCATTTCCAAGGTTTGTTACCTTTCCATTGTTGATAATATTTCCCTCTTGGAAATTCATTGTGATAATGTCTTCTCCTTTGATCAAATGGTACGGGCATTTGATGTCTTCTTGACGGTATGAATTTTCTTTGATTGTTATTTCATCGAGTACCTAATATGACATTGTTTTGTGGTACCCTCAAGTGTTTGGGTCCTTCGGGATTATCTTTGAGACTTTTAGGTCTCCAATAATAATTTGAGCTATTTCTAGCCCGACAAGTATTTTTCGTATGACACTTTTTACCACAATAGAAGCATGTAATAATTCTAGAAGTATAATGACCAACATGCGTAGTGACTTGGTTCTTTTTCATATCATTGATAACTGTTGGGAAATTTATTTCATAGATTTTGATAAATGCCATGTAAAACTTAAACTAGAAAGTTGGCACTCTATTTTCCTTGTAATTTTCATTGTAATAGATAGGGCTGGAAGAGCTGAGTCAAGTCAGCCATGCCTGAAAATACAAGAAGTTAACTGAAGACTAAAGTGAAGACTCCGCTGTGGAACAACTGAGTATGACCAAGAAGGGAGATCAAGAACTTGACTAAGATGTATCAGCTGAGGAACAGTTGTGTGAAGTGTCAGTCAAAGTCATCTCAAGAAGCCAAGTCACAAATTGAAAGTGACAGATGAGTCTTTAAATGATTGGAGCAGACTCAGGTCACTTGGGGAAATAGGCAACAACCAAGAGGAGTTGACTGAAATGAAATCTGTTGCACAGAAGTCAAGAACATTACTTAAATAAGTGATACTTCCATGTTGCCAGGTCTTAAAGTTCTCATCCCAGAAGCGTGCAAAAGGAATAAACCAATGAGAAGCACCGCACTCGTGTCGAGAATCAAAAGCCGCACATTCATTTAATACGAGGAAAGGTCTACATCTCAAGATTGAAGACTAAGAAAAGACAAGCCAACGAACACAAGTGTCTTTTGAAAATCAGCATATCTCTTCAACGGGCAGATTTTTGAAAGTTCACTATAAAAAGCTGAGGAAACTCATTGAGAATAAAGTTACCTTGCACATCCGAGAAATCAAGCATTATTCAAGCTATTAACCTACAAATATTCTCAAAAATATTCAAGCAAATCCTCAAGCCTAAAACTCGAAGGAAATCAATCCAACACAAAGCTGTGAAGGAAAGACAACTTCAAACTATTGAAGAGGAAACTTTTGAAGAATCAAAAGGGGTCTACTTTCCAAGGAGGATTGTAGGAAGGTTCAAGGTCGAACCAATATCAAGTTATTGGAGGGCTTCGTGATCAAATCCAACAGCTTGAGAAAGTGAGTCAAGTAGCAAGACACCGCCTCTATGAAGAAAACCGAGTCGGACGAGAAGCCGATGTCGACCAAGGTCGTCTAGATCTGCTTCACCACTCAGAACCGATCTGTTACTTAGTGGATTCCTCCAGGAGTTGGAGAAGAGAGGATTAGAAGAATTACCCCATCTTCGAACCTCTATAAAAATTAACTGTGTCATTTATTTTTCAGCACATCTACATTTCTGCATACTTACCTTATATCAGCTGATAAACTTATTTGCTATCCAAACTGATTAATAACCAAGAGCTAAAATCAAGTGTTAAAACAAGTTTAAAACAAATCAAAGGGTGTTCAGTCTTCCGCTGATAAAACTAATACAACCAACTTAAGGTTCAGGTTAAACAACTGAGTTATTCTAGCAACAGCTCTATCAAGTCTGTTGAGTGGCTAACTCTGCTGAATAACCAACTTAGCTGTCCCTCAAGGACTTAGCTGTTTGGGTTAACTCTGTAATTTCTTTAAAAGGACTAAATTGAAATTTTGGTAAGGTTTATTCAACCCCCCTTCTAAACCTTGCTCACACCCCTTGGGACCTACAAGTGGTATCAGAGCGGTTGGTTCATTGAGCCTTCTGCACTGGTTACTGAACTAGATCTCTATTATTTCTAAAAACTTTTTTTTAACACTTGCGTTTCAAAATCTTTCATTTTTAGCAAAGTTATTATCATGGAAGCAAATTTGACACGCATTCCCATGTTCACTGTTGAGGAATTTGATGACTGGAAAATTCGTATGCAGGCTCATCTATCTGCTTTACATGATGAAATGTGGCTAGTAATAGAGGATGGGCCACCGCAAATACTTAAGGTGAACACAAATTTGTAAGAATAGCGATTGTAGTAGTAGAAGCGGATGAAGAAAGACCACCATGGTTGAAAAGCCAAGGATCGAGTAGACTAACGATGACAGAAAGAGATACAACTTGGACAATGTGGCCAAGGACATACTCTACAAGACATTGGACAAAGCAATGTTCAATAAAGTCAAATCTTGCAAATCTGTAAAAGAAATCTGGGATAAATTAACTTTAATCTATGAATGATCTGAGCAAATTAAAGAAAATAAATTGTCTGTTGTTGTACAAAAATTTGAAAATTTTAAAATGCTTACAGGTGAAACCTTGGATCAGTTGGATGCTAAATTCACTGAAATCACAAATGAGCAATCAACACTTGGGAAAGAATATACACAAAAGGAAATGTGTATGAAGATTCTGAGAAGCCTCCCTGCTGAATGGGAAATGAAGGTCATGGCCCTAAGACATTCAATGAAAACATCCAATCATGAGTTATTCTCAGATCTCATAGCTTATGAGTTTGAGCTGAGAAGAAAAGAGCAAGAGGAGATAGCTGTACCTAAGACAGCTCCACTTATAGTCAAGGATGGAAAGAGAGCTGAAGTCAAGGAGGTCATAGATCAGGAGGAGATTGCCCTAGTGGTCAAAAGATTCAACAAGTTCTTCAATAAGAACTATAAGAGAAATAAGGGTGAAACCTCCAGGAGACATTCAACACCTTCTAAGTCAAGGGAAGATAGACCACCCAAGAGAGCTGAGCATCAAATGGTTGAATATCAAAGAGTTGATAACCGAAGAATAGAGAGAGTTGACCAAAGAGCTGAGAACCTATGTTAGAATTGCAGACAACCAGGACACTTTGCAGTTGACTGTTCCTATCCACCAGTCAACAAGTACAGAAATGAAGAAGAAAGAAAAGTCTTCAGAGAGAGAAGACAGGAAAAGAAGAAAGACATGTTGGCTGCTGAGACAACTAAGTCTAAAGAAGCAGCAGACTCAAAGAGCAGTGAAGCTGACTACTCAAGTGATTATGAAGAAGAAGCAATGATCTGTCTTATGGCTAAAGAACAAGATCAACCAGACTAAGAAGATGAGGTACACTCTAACTCATCCCATTCAGATTCAAGTGATAGTGATTATGATACACACACTTCATCACCTATTGATCTTTATGATTCATTAGCCAAAATGATGAAAGACTTTGAGCACATTAAATCCTCACATACACTCTTAAATGAGGAAAACATCCAGCTCAAAAGCCAAAACTCACAGTTGACTAAGGAGCTGAGTACTCTAAGTCACATAGCTGATGAGAACAAAGAGCTGAAGGCTGAGAATGCCAAACTAATAGCAGAGATAGCTGCTATAGAAAAGAAAGAAAATGATCTTAAAAATGTAATTGTCTCATTTACAAAGGCATCCAAATTATTGGATGACCTTATCATGAGTCAAAAAGAATGTGGAGATAAAACATGCATATGATTCAATTCCTTTGTGCACAGTCAAACTTCTAGAGTGATTTTGGACAAAGGATCTTCAAGCAGTGAAGCATCTCAAAAACCCAAAACACCAAATGTTGCACCCACATTCATTCCAAAGCACAATCACAAACAAACTGGCCTTGATATAAAGGAAAAGAAAAGCGATCGATTGCGTATGTTGAGAGGGACAAATAAGAAGAAATCCAAACAGAGTTCCTCAAAGAAACTCCAAATAGAAAATACTCGTGAAGAATAAACAGAGCTACCAAAAAACCCCGTAAATTTCATCAAAGAAACACATATGATGGGAATGGTAGAAACTACCCAAGCCAAGCCGATTGGAACAATATAAAAATTCAAAGAAAGACCAATGGAATACAAGCAGATGGCAAAGACCTAAACCTCAACAAAGGTCATTCCAAAGGCAAAAGAACTATTATAGCACACATATGCACCCGCAGGACACTACACTCGTAAATATCACAACTACACAAAGAAGACAATTGCTAAAACACACACACAAACATACAGACAAAAGAGACAGTTGTATGAACCTAAAGCCCCTAAGCAATTTGCCAAAGTGAATTATGATTATGGCACAGACAGATGGAAATCTCTTAGAGTCAAGTCATTTGGCTATAGGTTGGTTGGATCATCTTACAACACTAACCCCTCAGGACCCAGGCAAGTATGGGTACCTAAAACTAATTTCCTTGATTGCGGGTTCAAGGAACAAATGAAAAGCCAAGGAACCTGGTACATGGATAGTGGTTGTTCCGCATATGATAGAAACAAGAAAAATATGTCAAGGTGCAAAAGTCATATTTGGAGGAAATGAAGCTCGAGGAAATAAAAGGCAATCGATCCATCAAGAAGAATGGATTAGAAATCACGGATGTTGCATATGTTGAAGGCCTCAACTTCAACCTCGTTAAGCATCAACCAACTATGTGACAAGGGCTATATTGCCTTCCTTGGGTAATTTTGGTGTTTTTTGAGTGTAGTGCCTAGGTGCATATGTGTGTCCGATGAAAGCTCTTATACTTTTGGAATGGCCTTTGCCGAGTTCTAGGCCTTTGCCATTTGGGGCTTATATTCCATAAGTCTATGCCGATAGTTCACATTATTCCAATCGGCTTGCTTGGATATTTTCTACCATTCCCATCATATGTATTTCTTTTATGGATTTTCTCGGGATTTTTGGTAGCTCGCTTCCTTTTTTACAGTATTTTCTGTTAGGAGTTTGCCGAGGACTCGGTAATCTCTTCTCAGTGTCCTTTCAAAGACACTCAACTCGGTTGTTTTCCTTTCCCTTTGTAACCAAGGCCGCTTTGCTTAGTATTGTGCTTTGGAGTGAATGTGTGTGCACCATTTAGAGTTTTGGATTTTTCTGACTCTTCATGACTTGAAGATCCTTTTTCCAACATGATTCTTGAGGTTTGACATGGCACAGAGGAATTAAATCCTAACCCCGTCTTGTCTCCACATTCTCTTTGACTCATAATAAGATCATCCAATGATTTAGATGCCTTAGTGAATGAGGCAATAACATTTTTGAGGTCATTTTCCTCTTTTCTATAGCAAAGCAATTTCTCGCTACTAGTTTAGCATTTTCACTTTTTAACCTTTCATTCTCAACAAATTATATTTGACTTAGAGTACTCACTCCTTAGTCACTTTTGAGTTTTGACTTTTGAGTAGTCGTTTTCCTCATTCAACAAAGTGTGTGTGAGGATTTAATGTGTTCAAAATCTTTCATCATTTTGCTTAATGAATCATAAAGATCTGAGGTGATGAAGTGAGTGTGTCACGCCATCGGGCTTGTCATTAGTGTCCGAGTTTGTTGAGTTAGATTGTACCTCATCTTCTTGATCTTGTTCTTTGGCCATTAAGCGGATCGGGCTTCTTCTTCGTGAGTCACTTGAGTAGTCGCCTTCATCTGCTCAATCACCGTCTCCCTCGACTTGGTCAAGTTTTGTAGTCTCTGCGCCCATCATTGCCTTTTTTTTTCCTTTCTTTGTCTTTCTTTCTCTCAAGATCTTTCTTTCTTCTTCATCTCTCGTACTTGTTGACTACAGGATATGAGCAAATAATGGCATAGTGACCTGGTTGTCTTCAGCCCAACATAGATATTCAAATTTTTTTGGTCACCTCTTTCTATTCTGTGAGTTGTCACTCTTTGATACTCAACTTTTTGATGATCCGTTCTCTTGGTTGGCCTGTCTTCCCTTGATTTGGAGGAGCCGAGTGTCTTCCGGAAAGATTCACCCTTTCCTTTCTTGTAGTTCTTGTTAAAGAACTTGTTAAATCTTTTAACCATCGTGGCTATTTCTTCCGGGTCAATTGCCTCTTTGACCTCAAATTTCTTCCCATCTTTAACAATTAGAGCAAATTGCTTTTGGTACAACTGCCTCTCTTCCTCGGTCTTTTCTTCTCACCAAACTCGTAGGCTTTGAGGTCCGAGAATAATTCATGATTGGATGTCTTTGATAGGTCCATGGAGTGTCTCGATGCCATGACCTTCATTTCCCATTCACCGAAGACTTTTTAGGATTTTCATACACATTTCCTTCGTGTATATTCCTTTCCAAGTGTAGACAGATGCTCATTTGTGATTTCGTAAAACGAGCGTCTAGTTGATCCAGGTTTTCTCCCGAGATCATTTTAAAGTTTTCAAATTTTTGTACCGCCACCGATAATTTGTTTTCTTTGATTTGCTTCGAGCCTTCACAAATCAATGTCACTTATCCCAGCATTTCTTTAGCCGTTTTGCATGATTTGACTTTGTTGAATATGGCTTTGTCCAAGGTTTTGTAGAGGATGTCCTTGGCTACATTGTCCAGGTTGTATCTTTTTCTCATCATTTGTCCACTCGCTTCTTGGTTTTTCAACCATGACTGTCCGGGAGCAAAGATCTTCTTCTCCTTCACCGCAACTCTTCGTGATAAATTGTGTTCACCTTTAATATTTGTAGAGGCCCATCTTCTATTACTATCCACATCTCATCATGTAATGTTGATAGATGAGCCTCGCATACGAATTTTCCAATCATCAAATTCCTCAATAGTGAACATAGGGATGCGTGTCAAATTTGCTTCCATGATAATGACTTTTAATGATAAAGAAGAGTTATAAAAGTTCAAGTACTAAAGCGGACTTTGAAAAGTTTAGAGATCTAGTTCAAGAACTGAAGGGAGGGTTCAATGAACCAACCGCTCTCGATACCACTTGTAGGTCCCAAGGGGTGTAAGTGTAAGGTTTAGAAGGGGGTTGAATAAACCTTATCAAATTTTCGATTTAGTCCTTTTAAATCTACGAGTTAATTCTACACAAATTGTGTCCTTGATGGACAAATCAAATTAGTCACTCAAGAGAGTTAATCTCTCAAATGATTCACTTGAGTATTGATGGAGAACTAACTCAAATTTGTGCTACAATTTAACTCACCAGGTTTTATTTTTCAAATGGAAGACTTAACACCCTTAAGTTTGATTAAGCAAGATATTAGAGCTTGATTTAGTACTTGTAAATTATCAAATGGATAGCAAATTTATCACAGATATAAGCGATTAAAAGTGCAGAATGTAAATGATGAAATGTAAATGACACAAGAAAGTTTTTATAGAGGTTCAAGATGGGGTAATTCTTCTACTCCTCTCTTCTCCAACTCCCGGAGGAATCCACTAAGTAATGATCGGTTTACAAAGTGGTAATGTCCCGTATACAAGTCTTGATCACAACAAATGACTTGATCCTTAGGGACTCGATGCGAGACGCCTTGATCACTCACCGCTTCTCGACGACTCGGCTTTCTTCACAGGCAGCGCTTTGCTACTCAAATTACTTGCTCAAGCTCTTTTGATTTGATCACGAAGCCCTCCAAAGGCTTAAGACTTGGTTCAACTCTTGAACCTTTCTACAATCCTTCCCGGAATGTAGACCCCTTTGTTTTCAGATTTTTCTCTTCAACCGATTGAAGTTCTCTTTCCTTCACAGTGAGTGTTGGATTGATGTACTTGAAATGTAGGCTTGAGGATTGAGATTGTTTCAGCTTTTTCTAATGTGCTTGTGTATCTCACGTATGTGTCATTCATGCATCATTCTCTCTCAAACAAACTCCTCACCTTTTATAGTGAACTTTCAAAAATTTGCCCGTTGAAGAGATAGCTTATTTTTGAAAGTCACTTTTGCGATCGTTGGCTTGCGCTTCTTGAATTGCCATTTCCTCGTATGAATTGTTCTTTCACCTTTTCGTAGTTCGACACGGTGTAGTGCTTCCCATTGTTCATTCCATTTGCACGCTTCGGGACCGAGCACTCCGAGAAAGGTGGTATGGAGATATTACTTGTTTAAGTAAATCTCTTGATTTCTCGGCAACGGTTCTTTTACGCTTATCTCGACTTGACCGCATTTCCTTGCTTTCCCCAGGTGACTTAGAGTCGCTTCCAATCATTGGATGACTCTTCACACTTCAACTTGAGACTTGGCTTTTCTAGAGTGACTTGACCGATGCTCCACTCACCGCATCTCACCGCTTCTTCAAAGAGAGTCCCGTCTACTCCTTTTGCCACACTCAAATTGCCTCACAAGAAGTCTTCCTTCCAGTCTTGATTGTCTTCTTGCATGTTAGGGCGTAGTCTGTCTTGACTCGGCTTGGCCACTTTATTCATTACAACGCATTTTACAACAAGAATTGGGGTGCCAACTTTCTATTCTAAGTTTTACATGGCATTCATCAAAATCTAAACAATAAAATTCCTAACAATTTCCCCCTTTTGATGATGCCAAAACTTAAACCGTACAAAGATGCAAGTAACAAAAGATACATACAGATAGTGTATTGACATAGAATGTATGCGCATAATCAATCTTTTTATTGATCATATCATTCTTGTACTTAACACGATCAAGTTTACAAGGTGTATCCGAGTATATAATTGTCTTCAACAAAAAAATTATAGCTTTATTACGTAAGACTTACATTGTATGTAATTACATGATAAACTACACGAAGGGTTGGATAGAACACTTCATCTCCTTCGCATTGTCTCTTCTTTCATCTTGATCAAGATCTTCTTCTCTTCTTCTCTTTTTCTCGCCGTCACCGCAAATTTTTTTTTTTTCTCATATGCTTTCCTGGCGGCTTCATCTCTTCTTATTCTTTCCCTCTCTCCCGCCATAGCCGAGTTTGTCTCTTGTTTTCTTCTTCTAATCTCTTTGCATACTCGGCGTTAGATTTAGCCACTTTTAAATTTGCTACTTGGTCAAGCCCACCAAGAGATCCCTCCTTTCTTTCCTCGGATCTACGTGTTCAATATTCTTGGCGAGGCCTAGGTCTCAAGCTTCTTCCTCCACTATCGCTTTTCCTCTACCTGGGCGTATATCAGATTGTGGGGTCTTCTTCTTTCCAAATTGACTGACAAGGAGTGACCAACTAGCAGAGCGATCGCGAAGTCTCACGCTGTCGCCTTCTTCACATAAGGCGAGACCCTTTTCCCCGAAGATAAGTCCCAAGCTTGAGCCATGGACATATTTGCAAAATATCCTTCGATTCGAGCGTTTTGAATTCGCAATCGACGTGGCTCGTCCCCGACATCCGAAATGGCATACGTGTCTCACAACGAATGCCTCCATGTTCTTTCAAGATGTTCATCACCCTGGCATCCATTCTTCCTTCCACTTCCTTCATCCCCGCTTCAATTGCTTTTCTCTTCTCACCATAGATACAAAGCAGAGTGTTGGAGTGGCAGAGTCACTGGAGTTTGTCGCTTATAATGTCACCGTGACAGACCTTGTTGGGGGTTTGTGCAATCATTAATGTCACATCCGCCGATCCTTCCCCTCAACAAGCTTTCCTTTCTTCTCGTTTCAAGACTTCCTCACTGATTTTCCCTTCTCAAATTTCCTTCTCACCGCTTCCTTTCCTTTCAAATTTGATTTTGTCGCTTTAAGGTATTCCTCTTCCCCTTTTTGGCATCATCAAAGGATAGAGGAACCCCAGGGAACATGCCGGCAAGCATGAAGTCGAAGTCTTCGATGGTTGAGTTCGCGCTTCAAGTCCCATGCGTTGTATGCAAAGACGGAATTCGTGATCTAGTAGCGTTGGATTCTCAAGTGAAATCGCTTCATCTCACCCATGAGAAAGGCTCAATTTTCTAGTCATGTGTTCTTCCAAACGTCGTATATCATTTGTATTTTGCTCACGCAGCAGCCTTGATTTCGGCAAAAGTGTGAGCTTCTATGCATATGCTCAATGTGTTCTCTCACCTTCGCTTTTGCATCAACATTTTCACTCTCCACACCACTTGTTGAACAAAGTTCAAGTATCTCACCGCTCCACACGCATTGATTGCTTCATTGCCACCATTCCCTTATCCTCGACCGTGATGCCTCTCAAGTCACCGTAAGGTTGGCATCTCTGTTGTCCAGCGCATGTCCAAAGAGGCTCGATGCCTCTCCATCCGTTCAACCTCGGCAAAAAGAGTGCCTTGAACACTTCTCGAACTTCACCGATTCTTCTTCATTGCGGTGATGGCCATACAACGTCGAAATCAAAATCGGCCGAACAATGGTGCCTCGAGTGAAAAACAGAGGTGGTCTGTGATAGCGTGCTTGCTCATTTTCGACTCTTCGTGGAGTTCGTATCTCCAAAGGAGAAAGGGAAAGATTCTACAAAAGATTCATCACCGCCGATCGGGATCTGCTCGATGATGAGCGGTGCGCGCGTGAAGTTCTTTTTGGGAATCGATCGTGCCGCAGCCTTGAGGAGCCTCGCGCAGCGGTCTCTTGTTGAGCCGGGTCTTGTTGTGAAGTAGACCCGCTTGCTTGCCGAGCCTCATTTGTCTTAACAAACCGTTGGTCTCAAATGGTTTTTCCATTTCAAGATCGTCCTCGGCCTTATCGATGGCGTCATCGGACGATGATGAGATTTCCATTGGTGGCTCATCATCAAAGTTAAAAGTTTGACGAGTAGTCTTGGGATCGACTTACTCGTGCTTGGAACACCCGCAACTGAAGTCTTTTGGATTTGGCATGGGGATGACTTAGCTTCTTCTTCTTCGCCTTCCGATCCCGGAAAAGTGACATCGTGGTTGTCCTGGGAATCATGAAGTGCGCTGATCTCCTTCTCGGATGGGTCGATGATAGCAGGAGGGATGTTCTCATCAGAAGCTTCTTTACCCCCGAAGTCTCAACCTCCCGTGGCCTTCATTACCTCCAAAGCGGCTCTCTCATCGCCGAGGCCTTGGTCCTCCCTTTCGACAAAGTCACTGTCTTAGTGGTCTTCTAGCCGCATCCATTGGAGTCTCAACCCCATGGATTGCACTTTCATCGCCTGCAGTGTTAACTCCTGTGGTCGTCCTTCCTCGTGCCTCGATCGCATCAACAGCGTCATTAGCCTTTCGTGAGAGCGATTGGCACTTCTCCGAGACAGCCTCAATCGCCTGAGCTTCGTTGATGGCAACTTGTTTTCTTCTTGTGATTGTAATTTCTCTTCTTCGCCTCCTTGATTCTTTGTCGAGTCATCTCGCAAAGATCCTCCGACCTTGCCGCAGTGGAGGGAGTTTCCCCACCGGGCGCACCACCGAGTGACTTGGAGTGGGGTCACTCGTCTCCAAACTCCCATTACTTTGATTAATGGTTCAGCCACAAAGGTGGTAGCACACCTTCAATAGGGGTTGGCTCGACCGGGTCCCCATTGTCCCGGTTCATCGCCATTTCCCTTATCGCTTCTTCCGAGTGAGTCTGGGGAAGTGGTAGCAGCAAGAACATCGGTGGCTATTTGCTGAACCACTCCCATTGGATCGATTTCCACCGTGTTCGAGGACTCTCCCCGGTCCCTCCATCGCCTTTGCTCGTGAAGGATTCTTGATTCGTGCAATGCTTGCCGTTTTGCAACTCTTCTCGTGGCGGAAGATTCTCCAGTTCCTCGTCACTTTCGGAGAAGACATCAAGGAGAGGATGTGTGTGTTCTGTGGTGCCGAGATAGGGCGATGCTTGCCTTCTCACGTGCTTCTCGCTTCTTCACTTCTTTTGCTCTTGCTCCCCGTCCTTGTAGATTTGCAGGATGTCAGTGCAGCTTGTCCTCATCAAGTCTTGGGAGCACAAGAGTTAGTCCAAGGAAATTTAGCAGCCTTCCTCTTCTTCTATGAACTCAGCCGTTGAACTGCTTCCTCGACTTGCTCAACTTCCATTTTCTCCACTCACGCAGACGATTTTGGATGTCCGGGTAAGGTGGAGATAGGATCATTACATCACTATCCGCTTGGCCGGTTCTTCTTGTGTTTGTTGTGTGAGCTACAACAAGGCGTCTTTCAGGTTGCCTCTCGTGACGCTTTTAGCAGATTTGGTTGTTTCATCAACTACATCCGAGACTCTACTTCTCCAGAGTCTCCGATATTTGTGCTAGCCGAGTAAATCGACTCACCGGTTTCTCCTGTCGACCGCTGACAAGTCTTCTTCGTCTCCTGGTTTGTACCAGGGGAATTTCGTTCGAGGCGGTGTCCTCCGAGTCTCGGGCGGCGGGGCCGGTTTGCCGTGTTTGTTTTTGAGGAGCCGGCCGTCTTGGCTTGTCGCTTCTCCTCCTTTTGACGATCGGAGAAGGCAATTGTGAGTCCTTCTCGACCGCCGCAGGGGCGTGTGACACGGCCGGGGGCAGTGTGACTCGCTTCGCAGGGCAGGAGCATGTTTGGTTTTCTTTGTCTTTGCAGGGCGGCAGACTTTCTTGGCACCGCAGGGCAAACCTTTCTTCTTGGGGAGAGGAAGCAACAGTATCTTCGGGGTCACCGATTCCCCTCACCGTGTCGCCTCTTGGCGTAAGCTCTCTTCTCGGCGCTGCAGAGGTTTGCTCAACATCCTCTTGTTAACATGGAAAGCCTTCCCATGTCTAAGAGGGACTCCTTTCACCTCCAATAGCCGCCAATCACTGTGCCATATCCCGGGATCCTCCAAATGTGCCATCTTCTTTGAAGGACTTGTTCCCCACGCTCGGGCAGAGTCAGAGATAAACTCAGCCTGATTTATCTTCTTTTCTTCGATGATTGCAGCCATCACAATCAGCTTTGCCTTTTGACAGCTGGTCAAAGTCGCCAAATTTGATGTCGATACATTTGGCAACTATATCCAACAACTTGTGATAATCCTCCTTCAGCATCTTGTTTGTCGTGTATATTATTTTATCGAAAGTCGACTTGGCTATTTCTTTCCATGCGTCACCAAGTTTACATCACCTTCTTTGATCTCGTATGCTCCTTCACGGTAGTGAGCAATATTCACCAAATCTTTGGCGGTGATAGTCACCGCTTCCCGTGAATGCATGACTTGATTCCTTCATCGTGAATCTCAAAGATTCACGTAGAATTGTGCGACCTCCTCCACATAGGTCATCGGATATTCCAAATAAGCGTTAGAAACGGTTTTAGTCCTGACGCTTTCAACTTCTCAAGAATTTTCTTCACCAGGGTGTCGCTTTACCCTCGCTTCACCATTCCGCGAAAATCCACCGTCCGAACCGTGTGGATTTGCTTTCCTAACTTAGTAAAGTCATAAGTTGGTGCCATTTCTCGCTATATCAAGAAAAATCTCTAAAATTGATTTGAAGGTTGATAGGGTTTCGAGAGTAGTTTGCCTTTGCTTTTGAGAGAAAAAGATGAACAGCTTTTAGAAGTGTGAGAGAGAAACGGACAAAATGGTTTAAATATGGTTTATGAAAGGACGTGCAGGCGGTTTTTGAATTGTGATCGAAATCAACGGGCTGATTTCACGCCTATTGAGCATTTCACGCCTCGTATTTAATGCGGCAAAGATTTATATCCAATCATAAGCTTAGTGTGCAAACTTTTTATGTCCGCACACATCATCATTATGCTTTGACGTGTTCCTTAAAACATTCCCGCTTAAGTCAAAACGATCGCGTTTTTGTCACTTTGCTCATAAGTTATTCAAATATCTCATAGCCGATTTAACTCTACTCCTCGCGGTTCTCTTAGTGACTCAAATATCACCGACTTGGTGTAGTCAGTTTTTCCGACTACCGATTTATCGAAATGATTTTTGTTTTCACTCTTTTTCACTCCTTTTCTGCTCTAATACTCTTCTTTGATTCGTCTGAGTGTCACCACCAATTAACCCCAACTCATGCTTGAGTTCTTCAAATCTTGACTCACATAATGGTTTTGTGAAGATGTCACTAGTTGTTTATCGCTTGAGATATATTCCAAGATAATGTCCTTCTTTTCAACATGATCTCTTATGAAATGATATCCGACATCAATATGTTTTGTTCTTGAGTGCAACACAGATTTTGAGTGATTGCAATGGCACTTGTTTATCACACATGATTGGAATTTCTTTTCTTCAACTTCATAGTCTCTCAATCTTGTCTCATCCATAGGACTTGGGCACAACAAATGCCCCAGCACTATGTATTCTCGCCTCACCAGTAGAGGTGGCTATTGAGTTTTGCTTCTTGCTAAACCAGAAATTAGTCTGTTTCCTAAAGATTTGACATGTGCCTCAAGTGCTCTTTTCCCGTCCACTCGCATCCAAAGATAGTCGTAGTCCAATAGCCAATTAGCTTGAATCCACCTTCCTTTGGATACCATAGGCCTACTTCTCGCTTCCTTTCAAATATCTCAATATTCTCTTTAGTCATTCATATGGCTCTCTTTAGAGCAGATTGAAACCTTGCACATACACCTACAAAGAAAGGTGATGTCCGCCTGCTTTGTGAGATAGAGCAATGATCCAATAAGTGCTCAGATTTTGTTTGATCTACTGTGCTTGCCATCCGCATCCATGTCCATTTTGATCGATGTGTTCATTGGTATTTTTACGAAGACTTCTTTCCATACCAAACTTCTTCATTAAGTCTCTCGTGTATTTTGTTTGACTTATGAAGGTTCCATCCTTCACTATTTCACTTGAAGTCCAAGGAAGAATGTCACTCTCCCATCATGCTCATTTCAAATTTACTTTGCATGAGGTTTGAAAATTTTTCACATAGCTCTTTGTTAGTGGATCCAAAAATGATATCATCCACATATATTTGAACAAGCAAAGATACTTTTCTTGTCTTGAATTCTCAAAAGTGTTCTATCTACTTTTCCTTTTGTGAATCCATTTTCGCTTAGGAATTGTGACAGGTATCATACCATGCTCTGGGTGCCTGTTTCAATCCATACAAGGCTTTCTTGAGTTTGTATACCTTGTCTCCAAGAGTCTTCCGCTCAAATCCTGGAGGTTGTTCAACATACACTTCTTCTTCCAATAAACCATTTAGGAATGCACTTTTCACATCCATTTGATATACATTGAAATTCTTGTGAGTCGTGCATAGGCAAGAAACATCCTTATAGCTTCCAATCTTGCTACAGGGGCAAATGTTTCATCAAAATCTATCCCTTCTTCTTGCAATATCCTTTTTGCTACCGATCTTGCTTTGTTTCTTACCACAGAGCCTTCCTCGTTCATCTTATTTCAATACCCATTTGGTTCCAATAACATTTTGATGTATGGGTCTTTGCACTAGTTCCCATACTTTATTTCTCTCAAACCGATTCACTTCTTCTTGCATAGCTTGAATCCAATGTGTGTCGTCCAATGCTTGTGACATATCTTTGGGCTCTATTTGCGAAATGAAGCATGTGAACATTACTTCTTGTTGAGTTCGATCTTGTCTTGACACCTTCTCTTATATCTCCAATGACAAGTTCTCGTGGATGGTCTCTCCCATCTTACATCAAAGTTGGAGTAAGTTAGCCGGATTCATCGACTTGGTACCGTGTTCTTTGTGGGTCACTCTTTCGTGGTCATTTAGCCGCAAATTTTCCACCGCTTTTGAGATTCAACTGCCTCATCTTCTTCTCAATTGATAATCCCAAATTAACTTCAAAAGATAGGACTCTTCTCAGTATGATTGGATGATTCAAATTATCACCACTCTTCAATGTCTTCTCCATTTACATTTGGTTCATCGAATACTACATGAATGGATTCCTCTCGTAACCATAGTTCTTTTGTTGAGTATTCTCAGAGGCTTTGCTTTCACCGAGTATCCTAAGAGGATACCCTCATCACCTTTAGCATCAAAAGCCTTTAGGTTGTCTTTGCCATTGTTGTGAATGAAGCATTTACATCCAAATATTCTGAAATATGCAACATTTGGTTTTCTTCCACCATATCTCATAGGAGTCTTTGTCACCGTCTGCTTATCATACATCCGTTTTGGGTGTAGCAAGTCGTGTTGATGGCTTCACCAAAATCTTTTTGTAACCCCGTCGTCACCAACATGGTCCTTTGCCGCTTCTTTGAGGGTTCTGCTCCTTCTTTCGCAACTCCATTCTCACAGGAGTCCTTGCTGCCGATAGTTCATGACTAATACCATTCTCAATACAAGATCGAGTTATTATTTCATTGACAAACTCGCCTCCTCTATCCGATCTTATTTTGATAATGGTTTGACTTTTCTCATTTTGAATCCTCTTCATCACTTGTGGTAGTTTTTGTAGAGTTTCTTTCTTCTTGCACATGAATATTGTCCATGTATATCTTGAGTAGTCATCTACTACCACCAAGGTGTATTTCTTTCCACTTATGTCGGCCGGTTCCACTCACCAAATAGATCCATATGAAGCGTATGCAATATCCTTTGTTGAGGATGGGCATGTCTTTTCTTTGAATGACGACTTGATTTGTTTTCCCTTCCGACATGCATCACATATACTCTCCTTCTTGTATACCGAGTCCGAAGTCCTTCTACAAGATGGCTCCTTGCCACCTTGTTAATTGTTTTGAAATTCAGTGACTCAACCTTTTGTGCCACCAAACTTGATACAACAGTGTTTTTGCTAAGAGAGATGTCGGGTGTTGTAGTTGACCAATCCACTACATACATATTCTTCTCGTCTACATCCTTGCAAAGACAACTTCATTTGATTCAATATCCTCGATTTGGCATATACCCATGTTGAATCCAACATTGTAGCCCTTGTCACGAGCCGATCGATACTCAAGAAGTTGAAGTTGAGTCCTTCAACATATGCAACATCCGTGATTTCTAATCCATTCCTCTTGATGGATCCAATGCCTCTTATTTCACCAGAGCTTCATTTCCTCCAAATATGACTTTTTCTCCTTTGACTTCCTTGAATTTTGACAGATTTCTTTATTTCCTCGTCATATGTCCGGAGCAAACACTATCCATGTACCAGGTTCCTCGCACTCACTGCTCCTCAACCCGCAATCAAGGAAATTAAGTTTTAGGTACCCATACTTGTCCGGGTCCCGAGGGGTTAGAATTGTAAGATGATCCAACCAACCTATAGCCAAATGATTTGACTCTGGCGGGTTGCCATCTATCGCCATAATCATAATTAATGACGAAAATTCGTACGCAGCTCATCTATCTCGCTTTACATGATGAAATGTGGCTAGTAATAGAGGATGGGCCACTGCAAATACTTAAGGTGAACACAGCTGTAAGAATAGCAGTTGTAGTAGTAGAAGCAGATGAAGAAAGACCACCATGGTTGAAAAGCCAAGGATCGAGTAGACTAACGATGACAGAAAGAGATACAACTTGGACAATGTGGCCAAGACATACTTACAAGACATTGACAAAGCAATGTTCAATAAAGTCAAATCTTGCAAATCAGAAAAAGAAATCTGGGATAAATTAACTTTAATCTATGAATGATCCGAGCAAATTAAAGAAAATAAATGGTCTCTGTTGTTGTACAAAAATTTGAAAATTTTAAAATGCTTACAGTGAAACTCGATCAGGTTGGATGCTAAATTCACCGAAATCACAAATGAGCAATCAACACTTGGGAAAGAATATACACAAAAGGAAATATGTATGAAGATTCTCGAGAAGCCTCCCCTCGCCGAATGGGAAATGAAGGTCATGGCCCTAAGACATTCAATGAAAACATCCAATCATGAGTTATTCTCGCATCTCATAGCTTATGAGTTTGAGCTGAGAAGAAAAGAGCAAGAGGAGATAGTCAGACCTAAGACACTCCACTTATAGTCAAGGATGGAAAGAGAGTCAAGTCAAGGAGGTCATAGATCGAGGAGATTGCCCTAGTGGTCAAAAGATTCAACAAGTTCTTCAATAAGAACTATAAGAGAAATAAGGGTGAAACCTCCAGGAGACATTCAACACCTTCTAAGTCAAGGGAAGATAGACCACCCAAGAGAGCTGAGCATCAAATGGTTGAATATCAAAGAGTTGATAATCGAAGAATAGAGAGAGTTGACCAAAGAGCCGAGAACCTATGTTAGAATTGCATAACCAGACACTTTGCGCTTGACTGCTCCTATCCACCACCAACAAGTACAAATGAAGAAGAAAGAAAAGTCTTCAGAGAGAGAAGACAAGAAAAGAAGAAAGACATGTTGGTCGCCGAGACAAATAAGTCTAAAGAAGAAAAGAGACTCAAAGAGCAAAGTTGAAGTCGACTACTCAAGTGATTATGAAGAAGAAGCAATGATCCTGCCTTATGGCTAAAGAACAAGATCAACCGACTAAGAAGATGAGGTACACTCTAACTCATCCCATTCGTATTCAAGTGATAGTGATTATGATACACACACTTCATCACCTATTGATCTTTATGATTCATTAGCCAAAATGATGAAAGACTTTGAGAACATTAAATCCTCACATACACTCTTAAATGAGGAAAACATCCAACTCAAAAGCCAAAACTCACAAATTGACTAAGAGCCGAGTACTCTAAGTCACATAGCCGATGAGAACAAAGAGTCAAGGCCGAGAATGCCAAACTAATAAAGCAGAGATAGTGCTATAGAAAAGAAAGAAAATGATCTTAAAATGTAATTGTCTCATTTACAAAGGCATCCAAATTATCGATGACCTTATCATGAGTCAAAAAGAATGTGGAGATAAAACATGCATATGATTCAATTCCTTTGTGCACAAATAAACTTCTGAGTGATTTTGGACAAAGGATCTTCAAGCAAAACAAGCATCTCAAAACCCAAAACACCAAATGTTGCACCCACATTCATTCCAAAGCACAATCACAAACAAACTGCCTTGATATAAAGGGAAAAGAAAAAACCATGTATGTTGAGAGGACAATAAGAAGAAATCCAAAGCAGAGTTCCTCAACAAACTCCAAATAGAAAATACTCGTGAAGAATAAACAGAGCTACCAAAACCCCTAAATTTCATCAAAGAAACACATATGATGGGAATGGTAGAAACTACCTGCCAAGCCGATTGAACAATATAAAAATTCAAAGAAAGACCAACGGAATACAAGCCTAGATGGCAAAGACCTAAACCTCAACAAAGGTCATTCCAAAGGCAAAAGAACTATTATAGCACACATATGCACCTGACACTACACTCGTAAATATCACAACTACACAAAGAAGACAATTGCTAAAACACACACACGTACATACGCATAAAAGAGACAGCTTGTATGAACCTAAAGCCCCTAAGCAATTTGCCAAAGTGAATTATGATTATGGCACGCATATGGAAATCTCTTAGAGTCAAGTCATTTGGCTAAAGTTGGTTGGATCATCTTACAACACTAACCCCTCAGACCTGTGCAAGTATGGGTACCTAAAACTAATTTCCTTGATTGCAGTTCAAGGAACAAATTGAGTGCCAAGGAACCTGGTACATGGATAGTGGTTGTTCCGCATATGATAGAAACAAGAAAAATATGTCAAGGTGCAAAAGTCATATTTGGAGGAAATGAAGCTCCAGGGAAATAAAAGGCAATCGGATCCATCAAGAAGAATGGATTAGAAATCACAGATGTTGCATATGTTGAAGGCCTCAACTTCAACCTCGTTAAGATCAACCAACTATGTGACAAGGGCTATATTGCCTTCCTTGGGTAATTTTGGTGTTTTTGAGTGTAGTGCCTAGTGCATATGTGTGTCGATGAAAGCTCTTATACTTTTGGAATGGCCTTTGCCGAGTTCTGTGCCTTTGCCATTTGGGGCTTATATTCCATAAGTCTATGCCGATAGTTCACATTATTCCAATCACTTGGCTTGGATATTTTCTACCATTCCCATCATATGTATTTCTTTTATGGATTTTCTCGGGATTTTTGGTAGCTCGCTTCCTTTTTACAGAGTATTTTCTCATAGAGTTTGCTTTGAGGGACTCGGTACTAATCTCTTCTCACTTGTCCTTTCAAAGACACTCAACTGGCTGTTTTCCTTTCCTTTCCTTTGTAACCAAGGCCGCTTTGCTTAGTATTGTGCTTTGGAGTGAATGTGTGTGCACCATTTAGAGTTTTGATTTTTCGTACTCTTCATGACTTGAAGATCCTTTTTCCAACATGATTCTTGAGGTTTGACATGGCACAGAGGAATTAAATCCTAAGCCTCTGTCTTGTCTCCACATTCTCTTTGACTCATAATAAGATCATCCAATGATTTAGATGCCTTAGTGAATGAGGCAATAACATTTTTGAGGTCATTTTCCCTCTTTTCTATAGCAAAGAATTTCTACTAGTTTAGCATTTTCACCTTTAACCTTTCATTCTCAACACTATTTGACTTAGAGTACTCACCTCCTTAGTCACTTTGAGTTTTGACTTTTGAGTAGGCTTTTTCCTCATTCAACAAAGTGTGTGAGGATTTAATGTGTTCAAAATCTTTCATCATTTTGCTTAATGAATCATAAAGATCTGAGGTGATGAAGTGAGTGTGTCACATCACCGGTCATTAGTGTCTGAGTTTGTTGAGTTAGATTGTACCTCATCTTCTTGATCTTGTTCTTTGGCCATTAAGCATCGTATTTCTTCTTCGTGAGTCACTGAGTAGTCACTTCTCGCTCAATCACTTGGCTCCGACTTGGTCAAGTTTAAGAGCCTCCCGCACCCATCATTGCTTTTTCCTTTTCTTATCTTCTTTTTCTCTCAAGATCTTTCTTTCTTCTTCATCTCTCGTACTTGTTGACTACAGGATATGAGCAAATAATGGCATAGTGACCTGGTTGTCTCACAGTTCCAACATAGATATTCAAATTTTTGGTCGCTCTTTCTATTCTGAGTTGTCACCCTTTGATACTCAACTTTTTGATGATCCGTTTCTCTTGGTTGGCCTGTCTTCCTTGATTTGGAGGAGCCGAGTGTCTTCTCGGAAGATTCACCCTTTCCTTTCTTGTAGTTCTTGTTAAAGAACTTGTTAAATCTTTTAACCATCGTGGCTATTTCTTCCGGGTCAATCGCCTCTTTGACCTCAGCTTTCTTCCCATATTTAACAATTAGAGCAATTGTTTTGGGTACAAATTGCCTCTTCCTCGGTCTTTTCTTCTCACCAAACTCGTAGGCTTTGTGGTCCGAGAATAATTCATGATTGGATGTCTTTGATAGGTCCATGGAGTGTCTCAGCCATGACCTTCATTTCCCATTCACCGAAGACTTTTTAGGATTTTCATACACATTTCCTTCTCGTGTATATTCCTTTCCAAGTGTAGACAACTCATTTGTGATTTCTCAGAAAACGAGCGTCTAGTTGATCCAGGTTTTCTCCGAGATCATTTTAAAGTTTTCAAATTTTTGTACCGCCACCGATAATTTGTTTTCTTTGATTTGCTCCGAGCCTTCACAAATCAATGTCACTTATCCTGCATTTCTTTAGCCGTTTTGCATGATTTGACTTTGTTGAACATGGCTTTGTCCAAGGTTTTGTAGAGGATGTCCTTGGCTACATTGTCCAGGTTGTATCTTTTTCTCATCATCATTTGTCCACTCGCTTCTTGGTTTTTCAACCATGACTGTCCCGGGAGCAAGATCTTCTTCTCCTTCACCGCAACCTTCGTATAACCGTGTTCACCTTTAATATTTGTAGAGGCCCATCTTCTATTACTATCCACATCTCATCATGTAATGCCGATAGATGAGCCTCGCATACGAATTTTTCAATCATCAAATTCCTCAATAGTGAACATAGGGATGCGTGTCAAATTTGCTTCCATGATAATGACTTTTAATGATAAAGAAGAGTTATAAAAGTTCAAGTACTAAAGCAGACTTTGAAAAGTTTAGAGATCTAGTTCAAGAACTGGTCGGAGGGTTCAATGAACCAACCGCTCCGATACCACTTGTAGGTCCCAAGGGGTGTAAGTGTAAGGTTTAGAAGGGGGTTGAATAAACCTTACCAAATTTTTGATTTAGTCCTTTTAAATCTACAGAGTTAATTCTACACAAATTTGTGTCCTTGATGGACAAATCGAATTAGTCACTCAAGAGAGTTAATCTCTCAAATGCACTCACTGAGCCGTTGATGGAGTAACTCACTTTGGGCTACAATTTAACTCACCGTGGTTTTATTTTCAAATGAAGACTTAACACCCTTAAGTTTGATTAAGCAAGATATTAGAGCTTGATTTAGTACTTGTAAATTATCAAATGGATAGCAAATTTATCACAGATATAAGCATTAAAAGTGCAGAATGTAAATGCTTAAATGTAAATGACACAAAGAAAGTTTTTATAGAGGTTCAAGATGGGGTAATTCTTCTACTCCTCTCTTTCTCCAACTCCCCGGAGGAATCCACTAAGTAATGATCGCTTTACAAAGTGGTAACACCCGTATACAAGTCTTGATCACAACAAATTTCTTGATCCTTAGGGACTCCCCGAGACGCCTTGATCACTCACCAAGCTTCTCGCACGACTCGCCTTTTCTTCACAGGGCAATGCTTTGCTACTACTGACTCACTTGCTCAAGCTCTTTGATTTGATCACGAAGCCCTCCAAAGGCTTAAGACTTGGTTAAACCTTGAACCTTTCTACAATCCTTCCCGGATTGTAGACCCCTTGTTTTCGCATTTTTCTCTTCAACCCATTGAAGTTCTCTTCCTTCACAGGTGAGTGTTGGATTGATGTACTTCAAATGTAGCTTGAGGATTGAGATTGTTTCAGCTTTTCTAATGTGCTTGTGTATCTCACGTATGTGTCATTCATGCATCATTCTCTCTCAAACAAACTCCTCAAATTTTTTATAGTGAACTTTCAAAAATTTGCCCGTTGAAGAGATAGGCTTATTTTTGAAAGTCACTTTGCAATGTTGGCTTGCGCTTCTTGGAATTGCCATTTCCTCGTATGAATTGTTCTTTCACCTTTTCGAGTTCTCGACACGGGTGTAGTGCTTCCCATTGTTCATTCCATTTGCACGCTCGACCGAGCACTCCGAGAAAGGTGGTATGGAGATATTACTTGTTTAAGTAAATCTCTTGATTTCTCAGGCAACGGTTCTTTTACGCTTATCTCGACTTGACCGCATTTCCTTGCTTTCCCCAGGTGACTTAGAGTCACCTTCCAATCATTGGATGACTCTTCTCCGTCACTTCAACTTGAGACTTGGCTTTTCTAGAGCCGACTTGACCGATGCTCCACTCACTCTCACCGCTTCTTCAAAGAGAGTTCCCGTCTACTCCTTCTTTGCCACACTCACTGCCTCACAAAGAGAGTCTTCTTCCATCTTGCTTGTCTTCTTGCATGTTAGGCGTAGTCTGTCTTGACTTCACCTTGGCCACCTTTATTCATTACAATGCATTTTACAAAGAAAGAATTGGGGTGCCAACTTTCTATTCTAAGTTTTACATGGCATTCATCAAAATCTAAACAATAAAATTCCTAACAGCCTTTACAGAGTATTAAACAAGAGGACTATGGTCACAAAGAGTCTATCCATGTGGTTTTTTATGAACCTAATGTGAATGGAGAAGACATTGAAGAGTTAGTCGATAATCAATCAACCAACTATGCGCAAGAAGTCCTTATGTTGAAGTCAAGTAAGAGTAATCAACCAATATAAAGATGAGATAGTCAATCTCAAAGACAGTTGGAAAGTATACAAACAATGATGGTGAAAGAGTCAAGCTCAAGACAACGCAATCATGCGACAATTTGAACCCACCGATTTACTTCAACCTCGATGTGAGATGGCCGAGAGACCATCCACCGTAGTTAGTTATTGGAGATGCTAGATATGGTGTAAGAACCGGATCCGAGCTCATCAAGAAGCAATGTTTACTTGTTTTATTTCCCAAATAGAGCCAAAAGATGTGTCTCAAGCATTGATGATACACATTGATTCAAGCCATGCAAGAAAGCTGAATCAATTTGAAAGGAACAAAGTATGGGAATTGGTGCAGAGGCCAACCCATCAAAATGTTATTGGCACAAAATGGGTTTTCAGAAACAAGATGAATGAGGAAGGATCTGTGGTAAGAAACAAAGCAAGATTGGTAGCCAAAGGGTATTGCCAAGAAGATGGAATAGATTTTGATGAGACCTTTGCTCCTGTTGCAAGATTAGAAGCAATAAGGATGTTTCTTGCCTATGATGCACACAAGAAATTCACTGTATATCAAATGGATGTGAAGAGTGCATTCTTAAATGGACTGCTAGAGGAAGAAGTCTATGTTGAACAACCTCCAGGTTTTGAGCAGAAGACCATTGGAGATAAGGTGTACAAGCTCAAAAAGCATTATATGGATTGAAACAGGCACCAAGAGCATGGTATGATACATTATCTCAATTTCTAACTGATAATAGATTCACCAAAGGCAAAGTGGACAGAACACTCTTCAGAATTCAAGATGGAAAGAGTATACTGCTTGTTCAAATATATATGGATGATATCATTTTTGTATCCACAAATAAAGAGTTGTGTGATGAGTTCTCAAACCTCATGCAAGGCAAATTTGAAATGAGCATGATGGGAGAGCTGATTTTCTTCCTAGGATTTCAAGTTAAGCAATTGAAGGATGGAACTTTCATAAGTTAAACAAAGTACACCAGAGATTTAATGAAGAATTTTGGTATGGAAGAGAAGTCTTCTGTGAAAATACCAATGAACACATCAGTTAAGATGGACATGGATGCAGATGGTAAAAATCAGAGATCAAACAAGATATAGAGCACTTATTGGATCACCGCTTCTATTTAATGTACCAGAGACCAAACATCACCTTTGCAGTAGGTGTATGTGCAAGGTTTCAATCTGCACCAAAGGAGAGCCACATGACTGCAGCTAAGAGAATCCTAAGATATTTGAAAGGATGCCAGGAAGTTGGCTTATGGTATCCAAAGGAAGGTGGATTCAAGCTTATTGGTTACTCAGACTCAGACTATGTTGGATGTAGAGTTGACAAGAAGAGTACTTCAGGTACATGTCAAATGCTTGGAAACAGATTAGTTTCCTGGTTTAGCAAGAAGCAAAACTCAATAGCGATCCACAACTGAAGTAGAGTACATAGTTGTGGGCAGCTATTGTGCCCAAGTCTTATGGATGAGACAACAGCTGAGAGATTATGAGATTGAAGAAAAAGAGATTCTAATTATTTGTGATAACACAAGTGCTATTGCAATCACTCAGAATCCTGTGTTGCATTCAAGAATAAAGCACACTGATGTCAGATATCATTTTATAAGAGATAATGTTGAAAAGAAAGACATCACTTTGGAATATATCTCAACTGATAAGCAGTTAGCTGATATATTCACTAAGCCTCTATGTGAATCAAGATTTGAAGAGCTTAAGCATGAGCTAGGGCTAATTGAGCTGAGTTAACACTTAGAAGACTCAATCAGAAGAGATGGAAGATGAAAAGATGAAAATTGAACAAGTTTTTCACATCAGCCAAGTGAAACAGTCATATCGGAAAGTCAGTTGTATCGAGTTAGCTGACAGCAGAGTCGTTAAATGAAAAGAGAGAAGAAGAGTCAAGTCATTATTGAGATAAGCTGAGTCATTTATGAGCTAAGTGACATCAGCGTAATAATGACAGGTACAGTCAAAAGCTGCACAGTAAGCATATGATTGGATATAAATGCTGCCGCATTAAATGCGAGGAATTAAATGCGGTTTGACGTGCTAAATCTGAACCGTTGATTTTGATCAAAATTTCAAAATCCAAAGACCCGTCCTTTCATAACCCTTATATACACTCTCTTCAGTTTTCTCTCTCACATTCGGAAACTGTTTATCTTCAAGCAAAAAGAAAGCAGGCTATTTTCTCTCTCGAAAATCCTAAGTGTCCTCAAGCGAGTTCTTTAAGTTTTAATCGGTAAAAATATCTAAAAATGGCACCTAAGTTTGATTTCATCAAACTATCGAAGCAAATCCACTCAGGATCGTCAGTGGACTTCGAAGGCATGGTAAAGCAGGGTTCTGATGAAACCCTAGTGAAGAAGATTGCTGAGATGTTGGAAAAGTCAGGTCTTAAGGCTTTTCTGACTTTGGAATACTCGCACACCTACCTAGAAGAGGTGGCGCAGTTCTATGTCAATGCGAAAGTGCAGGACGAAGAAATCAAGTCTTCTGTCCACCGCAAGGACATAACGATAACAACTAAAGACCTTGCGGAGCACTGTATGTTGCCGTCGGAAAGAGTGATGGAGATAAATGAAGTTGACGTTGACATGGCTGCTGCATGGAAAGAGGTAACCAAACCAGAGTGTGCTGGTAAGGTGGTCTACACAGCTGAGAAGAAATTGCTGAAGGACGACTATCACAAGTTGATGGATGTCGTCTCCAAGTGTGTAGACATGAAATTTGGCAACTTCAACCAAATTGTCAAAGACTAAGCCGATCGTCATGGCCGCGATCATGCAGGCAAGAAAGTCAACCTGCCGAGTTCGTGTACATCGACTCTCGCGGAACGTTGTAAATAAATCATTCAAGGAAGACGGATCTCTTGGTTATGGCTTGGTGATTGGCCACCTTATGGAAGTGAAGGGCATTCTCCTTCGACATGGAAAACCCTTCCATGTCAACAAGAAGATGTTTAGGGTGAATCTCTCAGAGCCCGTAAGAGAGCTCACTCAAGAGGGCAGATATACAAGTGAGGGGGAATCACCAACCCGAGGAACAATCGCTGCCCCCCTTCCCAAGAAGAAAGCTACCCCTGCAGCTAAGAAAAAGGAGCCTCCTGCCCTGCGGCAAATGAGTCGCCGCCGCCTGCAACCGAGTCTCCCGCCCTACTGACATTTGCCGAGAAGGAAACCCAAATTCCTTCTCCAACAATACGGAAGAAGATGACTGCCAAATCAAGGAAGGCAGCTCCCTCCAAGAAGGATGCCCCAACCCCCATCGCCAAAGAATCAGAAGAAGAAATAGAACCATAAATTCCTCTGGTTAAGACCAAAAGAAGAATAATTTTCAAGCTTTCAGAGCTTGAAAAGACAGCTAAATCTACCTCTCAGCTGGAGAACACACCCGAGACTGCTGAAACTCAGGAAGTGCAGTTTCCTAAAGTTATAGATGAAACTGCCAAGTCTGCTGAGGATGATCATCGAGGCCAATCAAGAGCCACCAGAGAGAAGATAGTCGAGATAATGTAGCAAAAGAGATAATCGAACATCCACCAAAATGTTGTCTCTCCACCGCTATTGATGCATTGAAGAAGAAGAAGCGTGAAATATCTTGCCTTCAATCCCGAAAATGAAGGACAAGAAGATGATGATGATGATGAAGATGATGATGTCATCATGTATTCTCCTTGTATACCCAAACATTCAGCGCCGTCTACGCGAATGGAGGGCATGGAAGCTAGGCCACTCAAGGGCGCAGTTTGCTCGCCCTGAGTTTATGGACGAAGAGGAGGAATTGCTGCAATTTCTCGAAGTCAACACTGTGCTTCAGGCTCTGGATTAAGATAACTGCCTAAATATTCTACACATCTTCAAAGAGAAAGAACAAGCCAAAGCAGCCGAGGAAGCACAAGCTCTCGAGAAAGCCAAAATATGCCCGCTTCCTGGAACTCTAGAACACACTCACCCTCATTTTGATGTGTTCTCAGAGAGTGATGAAGATATGGATCTCATTGCTGCAGCAGAAATGTCAGATATGCAGCAGGCTCTAAGGGAATCCAGGCTAATGCATGAGCAACAACTATTTGAAAGGCCAAGAGAGTCGTCTCAATCTCTCCTGCAAATCGATCCTTTGGGAGTAGTGCAGTAGATTGCCACAGACATCGCTGCAGCTACGTCCCCGATACTCTCGGAAGATGGAAGCAAGGGAATTGGCAATGAAACTGGGACCTTGGGCACCCAAGTTGAGCCAACCCCTACTGAAGGTGTTTTACCACCTGCCCCGGTGGCTTAGCACTCAATGGAAGAAGCCGCGAGTCTGGAAAAGAGTGTCCCCATCATCAGTCACTCAACTGGTGTACCAGCTGAGGGGAAAACTCACTCCACTGCAGCAGGGTCGGAGGATGCTGCAGGTGACTCTATATTGAAGAAAGGTGGTGAAGTGGAAACTGAGAAAGAACCACAGCAGATTGACATTGACGAAGCTCGGAGATTGAGTCTGTCCCACCGGGAAGTGTGAGCCGATTTGAAGGCCGATGACATTCTTGTCATGCGCATCAGGCACATGATGGAAATGCCCCGGAGAGTTAACACTGGCGGAAAGCGCAATCCAATGGGTTGAGACTCCTATGGATGCCAATGTTGAAGACCCTCAGACAGCTGCGACTGTCGAAGGGAATGTTGAAGGCCTCGCTGTAGTTGAGACTGCTGGAGGTGTTGAAGGCCCAAGGGAGGTTGAGACTTCCCTAGGTAAAGTTCAAGAGATTCAGAACATTACTCATGTACAAGGCGATGAGTCTGAGAAGGAGATAAGTGCACTTCATGACTCCCAGGAGAACCCTGACATATCATTTCTAGGGTCTGAAGATGAAGCTGAGTCCACACCCGTTTCACATCAAAGGGACCCAGCTGAGGATGTTCTCAAGCATACGAGTCAGTCGAGTTACAAAGATGCTCGTCAAACATTCAATTTCGATGATGAACCAAGCCCCTAGGTTTCATCATCATCCGATGATGCTGATGTTCCAGCAGAGGATCCGGTAATTCATTTAGAAAAATCCACTGAGGCCAAAGAAGCTATTAAGACAGCTGAGGCTCAGTCAGATGGGCACCATATTCCAAAAGCCCCAAATTAAAACCGAGTCATCTCAGGCAGATCCCACAAATGTGCAGCATCTGACTCCACCAGAAACATCACAGGCACAAACCGCACAAATAATCCCATATGTACGAGAAGATCCCGTAATCCCGACCGACTTATTGTGCCAAAGAAACTTTGACTTCATGCGGCCTAATGGCCGGAAGTCAATCGTGTGACAAATGAGATTCGTGAAGTCTTCAAGAAGATCTGAAAGAGATTGAGAAGATCGAACGGCACCAAACCTCACTAGATTTACGCCTGGACAATAGAGATGCCACCCTCACAGCAGATTTGAGAGGGATAATGGTAAGGATCAGGGAGTGGTCTCAATAGCAGAGTGCCATGCGATACGAGCAAGTTCGCTATTTCAAGGCGTTATATAATAAGATGCTTGTTTGGAGTGCTGACAATGCTGATATGAAGCAGAGGATGCAGGCGTATATTGAGAGGTTGCATGCCTCACAAAAAAAAAATGGAGCTACTGCGTGAATTCCAACGAAAATAAGTTCTGCGTCTTGAGGAGACCATGAATGCAAAATTCAGCCTTCTCATAGCTGAAATGAAACTGGTGGCAGCCGAGTCAAAAGCCACTCGTTCAGAATTTCGGACAGCTTATGCCACAACAGACTCCAAGCAGAACTCAGCTCTCTCAGCAAACTCGACTTCATGCTCGCAGGCATGTTCCCTGGGGTTCCTCTCTCCTTTGATGATGCCAAAAAGGGGGAAGAGGAGTCCCTAAGGAGCTTAAAAGAAGAAAAGTTGAAAGAATCGGAAGTCAAGATGACAGCAATTGAGAAAAAGAAGGGAAAAGCAGCTGAGGGGGAACGATCAAAGGATTTGACGTTAATGATAGCTGAAACCCCTCAGTAGGGTCATGAATCGGAAGTGAAGATGACAGTAGTTGAGAAAAAGAAGGGAAAAACATCTGAAGGGGAACGATCAAAGGATTTGACGTAAATGATAGCTGAAACCCCTCGCAGGGTCATGTTACGGCCTCAATTATCAGCAAACTTCCAGTGACTCTGCCGATTGAACACTCTGCTGTGCCAATGTTGGAGAAAAGGTGAATCGTAGAAGCAGGGATGGAAGAGTTCGACAAGAGGATGGATGCTCGCATTAAAGAAGTGTTGAAATAATACAGTGGCATTCCGGATGGGAAGGATCAATATGTTATTCCAGACAATGGATTCGAGCCAAGATCAGTTGAAGAATTCAAGATGCTCGAATCCGAAGGCTATTTCCAAAAGATGTCTGTAGCCCAAGCCTGAGATCTGTACTGGGAGAAGGGTCTTAAATTGTGCGAAGAATTTGATAAGCAACAGACTATCAACAACCATTCAGCTGGTAAGCGAAAGACTCTGTCAAAGATACACATTGAGGAGGAGGAAGAAGAAGTGGAGAGAAGAGGGCTTTCAACCTCGTCCCAAGACCCAAGAACATCGAATATGTGGATCCCAGAAAGAAAGGGAGACTCTACTGGGCTGGGTATGATGAAGTAGCAAATCTGGAGGTGGCTAGGAAGAATGCTGAAGCCGCGAAAAGACAGGAAGAGGATAACATAAGGCAAACAGAGCAATGGCTCGAGAGGAAGCGAAAGGATGATGCTTCTAAAAGAGCTTATGAAAAGAAGAAAACAGCTGAAGAAGAAAGAAAAAGAAAGAGAGTTGATGATTTTGACAGAGCTGAAGAGGAAAGAAGGAGGCAGCGAAGGCGATGAAGTGTTGATGCGAACCCTTCATGTATTTTACTTATGTAAATACATTTTTGTAAGTCATTTGTATACTTAGTGAAGTTTTTCTGTAATTTTCCACTTTGTATTTGTATCCTAGCACATATGTCTGTATTTTGCCTTAATATAGAATGCTTTGATACTAAATGTAAACAGTTGTGTAAAGGACAAGAATGCTATGATCAATAAAATGATCTATTAAACGCATACATTTTTTGTTACTGCATTGTCTGTATGTATCTTTGTTGTTTACATATTGTTTAATGTTTTTAAGTTTTGGCATCATCAAAATGGGGAAATCGTTGGGAAACTTATTTTATAGATTTTGATAAATGCCATGTAAAACTTAAACTAGAAAGTTGGCACCCCATTTTCCTTGTAATTTTCATTGTAATAGATAGGGCTGGAAGAGCTGAGTCAAGTCAGCCATGCCTGGAAATACAAGAAGTCAACTGAAGACTAAAGTGAAGACTCCGCTGTGGAACAGTGAGTATGGCCAAGAAGGGAGACCAAGAACTTGACTGAAGATGTATCAGCTGAGGAACAATTGTGTGAAGTGTCAGTCAAAGTCATCTTAAGAAGCCAAGTCACAAGTTGAAAGTGACAGATGAGTCTTTAAAATGATTGGAGCAGACTCAGATCACTTGGGGAAATAGGCAGCAGCCAAGAGGAGTTGACTAAAATGAATCTGTTGCATAGAAGTCAAGAACATTACTTAAATAAGTAATACTTCCATGCTGCCAGGTCTTAAAGTGTTCGTCCCAGAAGCGTGCAAAAGGAATAAACCAATGGGAAGCGCTGCACCTCGTGTCAGAATCTGAAAAGCTGCACATTCATTTAATACGAGAAAAGGTCTACATATCAAGATTGAAGACCAAGAAAAGACAAGCCAACGAACACAAGTGTCTTTGAAAATCAGCATATCTCTTCAACGGGCAGATTTTTGAAAGTTCACTATAAAAGGCTGAGGAAACTCATTGAGAATAGGTTACCTTGCACATATGAGAAATCAAGCATTATTCAAGCTATTAACCTACAAATATTCTCAAAAATATTCAAGCAAATCCTCAAGCCTAAAACTCAAGGAAATCAATCCAATACAAAGTCATGAAGGAAAGACAACTTCAAACTGTTGAAGATGAAACTTTTGAAGAATCAAAAGGGTCTACTTTCCAAGGAGGATTGTAGGAAGGTTCAAGGTCGAACCAATATCAAGTTATTGGAGGGCTTCGTGATCAAATCCAACAGCTTGAGAAAGTGAGTCAAGTAGTAGCAAGGTAGCCGCCTGTGAAGAAGTTCGAGTCGGACGAGAAGCCACCAGTGTGACCAAGGCGTCAGTTTCTAGACTCGCTTCACCACTCCGTAAAATGATCTTACTTAGTGGATTCCTCCAAGAGTTGCGAAGAGAGGATTAGAAGAATTACCCCATTTTCGAACCTCTATAAAAATTAATCGGTGTCACTTATTTTTCAAAGACATCTACATTTCTCGCATACTTACCTTACATCTCACGATAAACTTATTTGCTATCCAAACCGATTAATAACCAAGAGCTAAAATCAAGTGTTAAAACAAGTTTAAAACAAATCAAAGGGTGTTAAGTCTTCTGCTGATAAAACTAATACAACCAAGTTAAGGTTCAGGTTAAACAACTGAGTTATTCTATCAACAGCTCTATCGAGTCTGTTGAGTGGCTAACTCTGCTGAATAACCAACTTAGATGTCCCTCAAGGACTTAACTGTTTGTGTTAACTCTGTAATTTCTTTAAAAGGACTAAATTGAAAATTTTGTAAGGTTTATTCAACCCCCCATTATAAACCTTACTCACACCCCTTGGGACCTACAATAACATTAGTCTTATAACTAAGTTCTAGTTTCACATGATCACAACGTTGAACATAAAAAAATTTGGTCATTTTATTGGTACTCATGTTGTACTTTAATGAATCCTTTTTCATGCAATCAATGTCCTTAACGAGAGTACAATTTTCCTTTTCAAGGTTTCTAACCTTATCAAGTGTGGTAGTGTGAGCACAAGAAAGTGATTCATATGAAACAAATAAACTATCCTTATCATTTTTCAAAGTGTTGAATTCCTTTTTCAAATTTTTGTATTTAAAGAGCAAGCTTTGGAATTCATTTTGAAGCTCATCGAAATCATTCTGCAAATCATCATAATCATCATGCATTTCATTACTAAAAGAAATAGAGGGGTTAGAGCGTACCTCATTTTCTTCTTCGAAGCCCATAAGACATTTTTCAGCTTCTTCATCATCGGAAGTTGTAAAAAGATCATCCTATGTTGTTGGATTTGATGATGTATCCGATTGAGAGGTAGATGTTTTTGAATGGCTCCTTTCATTTTCATATACCTCATAGATAGCTTCTAATTTTTCCCACGCTTTATGTGCCGATCGTATTCCTCGAATATGACCGTATTCCATAGAGGTAAGTGAACAATGAAGAATATTTAGAGCTTTACCATTTATGGAGAGAATTTTCTTGTCTTCATCATTGAGCTCCTTGAGGACTTTGGAGGTGTGATGTCCGTCTTTCATCGGGATGGATTCTCCATTAATAACCATATTCTAAATATCGAACCCGCAACTTTGTAAATAATATTTTATTCTTTGTTTCCAAAATGCATAATTTTTGGAGTCGAATAGTGGTGGCTTGTTGGTGGAGGCGCCGGTGAGATAGACTTCATTCGTAGCCAATGATCGTTCCTCTTTACTCGCGATGTGGAACGAGCTTGCCAACGAGTTTGGCTTTGATACCACTTGTAAGTCCAAGTGGCTACGATAATCTAGAGGGGGGTGAATAGATTATGCTCATTTTCTCGAGTATGCCCTCTTTTTCGAATGAGATAAGCAAAGACAAGAATGGAAGTGCGGGAAGTAAATAACACACGTCGATTTAAAGAGCTTCACCCCACCTAGGGATTACGTGTTCTACCACCCCACTATATTCGAGATGGGTTTTGAAAAAAGAAAAAGAATTTTATTAATAATTACCACAATTATTATAATATCACCTTACAACACCTCTTTGGAGATTACCACAATCTCCCTTGAAGATTACCACAATCTTCTTGCAACGGCACCTTGTGAAGATCACCACAATCTTCCAACTTCAAGAACACCAAATTCTTCAACACCTCAAAGAGCACCAAACTCTTCAACAAGAAGATTACCACAATCTTCTTATACCTAACACCTAAGATCACCCAAGTGTGTTCTTACCATAAGAACACTCACAAGGATATCTTGTGTTGAATGATGAACCCAAATTCAAGATTACAACTCGATAATAAATTATACAAAACTTTAAGTGTAAGTGTAATCAAAAATTAATCCTAGACCTCAAGATGTGAAAGTAAAAAACCTTAGGCTATTACAACAAGAATATTGAAATTGAAGAACAAAAGTGTTTGCTTGAATGTATCTTGTTGTTTTGTAGTATTCTCTCTTTTTGTGTTGGTTCAATTCTTCATCTATTTATAGAGGATGTCTTGATCTTGATAGGCTCCTCCTAGGAGATTGAAATCTGTAAAAAAATTGCAAGACAATTGAAGAACATAGTTGTTAGAAATGAATACCATAATTTGAGGAAACGTTGTCTGCTGCACAACGGTTAGAATTTGATGTCCAAACGGTATGGCGACCGGTCGCACTCTAATACTGAAATGAGATTAACACAACAAATTTCAACATGTGGACCGGTCCAGTGGGGGTTGGACCGGTCGACACCTTGTTCGACCGGTCGCCCCCCTTAGGGACCGGTCTACCTACACAGAAATGGGAGACAGAGAGATAAGCCTGCAATGTTAATATCTTCAGACACCGGTCGCACTAAGGGCGACCGGTCGACCTCAAGTAAAAATACAAATGTGTCGTTTCTATTTTGGAAATCATCTTTCAAACATAGGTTGCCCTATAGGGCGACCGGTTCAACCCGAGACAGACGTGTTGTCCAATTTTTTGTCGAAAATAACTTCAGAAAATACTCCCGAAAATTAGTAAAACCTTTTTATATCGATCGGGAGTATTTGGGCAACATTTAGAAATATTGTTTTGGTGTAAAAACACATTAACGCAAAATCATCAAAAGTGTTGTCCAATTTTTATCAAATAATAAACTTCAAGAAATACTCCGACAAATTAGTAAAAATATTTTAAATCATTTAGGAGTATTTGGACAACATTTAGAAACATTATTTTGGTGTAAAAACAAAATCATCAAAATCATGATAAAACCATTTATCTAACATTTAGTTGAGAATTTTTTTGTATAAATATGTGAAGCAAGTTGAATGAAAAACACAACAAAAACATTTGATACATTTCATATTGCTTTCTTTGCTTTCTTACAAATATTTACAATATATAATACTTGATAAAGATATAAATATTATTGTAGTACATCTTATATTGAGAAAGAGAATTATTTACAATAATACTTAGAATTTTGCACATTATTATGTGATGTATGACAAACATTTGCCAAAAGAGATATTGTTCGCTTTGGCTAGTGATTAGTCTAATCATATTATCCTGGAAAAAAAATGCTATATCATGAAAAGGGATTATAATACACGGGCCACTCAGCTTGTTTTTTTTTTTTTTACCAAAACGATAGTAGATATATTCAAAAACTCAGACCAAAATTACACTGCCAACTGGCAAAAGGGCCACCTTGAACATACCTATATGTCAAGGGGAAAGCTCCGCATAAAATCACTTGCTGAGGGAGAGAAAACAAGACTCGAAAACAAAAAAAAAAACACAAAACAAACGAAAAACAAAACACTCCAACAAGAGATCTAAACCACCCCCAAAAGGAGGACTAGGTACTCTTCAAGGGAGACCCACAACTGGAAGAATCCGGGCACAAGCTACATCATGCACTGTAAGACAGAAACTACTGACCCACCTACGAGTTTCACAAATTAACCGAAAAACTAATACACCAACAAAAAATGAAAACAAGAAAAATACAATAAAACCAAACAAAAAATCCAAACATACTAAAAAAACAAAATCAAGAGAATGACCTCTCCCTCACCAGATCTATTACCACAACCCACACCACCACTCGCTACTGACACGCCTTCACGAAAAACTCCCAAAATCCAGATCTAACTCATAGAAGAAAAATCTAATGAAGTGGGAGTCCGACCGGTGACTTTCGGACGCCGGCCGTCATTGCCGCCCTCCCGACAGGAGCCGGGAGGGGAGAGGAGGGGGCGGAAGAGAAGGGGATGGAGGGGAAATGAAATGGGTTTGTTGATTTTTGTTTTGGAGAGATAGAGGAGAAAAAGTTTATAGAAATGTTTTACCGCTTGTTTGTTTAAAACATGGAATCGATATAAATGGTGGATTGGTGGGCAATCGGATAAGAAACATTGTCCGCTTTAACTGATTCACGATTTTGTCATGGAAATTGCATTTCTTTGGGGAGAGAGGCTAATGTTGCTCATAAGCTACAGGTCATACACATGCTCATTTGATATGGGACGATAAATATCCTTCCATCAACACTATATAAATTAAAAAATATCTATTCATGAGTATATATCAAATACGTGTTCATTCGAGTATATATATCTAACTATTCATTCTTACAAGATAGGACTTTAATATTACACTAAAATTAGGATGATAAAAGTTGTATATGCATATAGGGTGGTCCATTGTAAATGGGATTCGGATAAATTGATAATAAAGAAAAAAAAATGGGGTCCAGATACAAAATCTTTGTGTTGACAAGGGCAGTGTTTGGGGTTGGTCGGGTTAGTTCGGGTCACAGGACCATTGCTTCACGAGGACAAGCAAAACAATTGGTAAAGATTGGCAAATTTTGTATGCCTTAAAGCCCTACAAGAAAATGCCCTTACTAACTTTACAAAGTTTGATTTTTATTTTTAATTGGTAAAATAAAAAGGCAAGAATCTACCAATAGCTACCCATGCAAATTGCTTTACCTATGACTTTCAAACTAAGTTTGCTGCTTTTCTTGGCACACACAAACACCACTTGGTGTCTTTGTGTTAAAAATGCAGAAATTGTTGACTATATAGGATTCACATTTATGTATATGCTCAATGATAATTCAAGGATTATTATACAAAACAAAATTGCATGCATGTTGTCCAGTCCGAATCTTCTATTCCAATTGAAAAATGAAAGTGTTTAATCCGAATTAATTATAAATATAAAAAAAACAATAATTGGGGTTGGGGGGTTGTAAGTGGTCAATTATGAATGGCTAAGGTCAATTCTAGTGTAAAGCCAAGTTCAGATGAACTCACAAGGAGAATCAAGAATCCTTTTCTTTCGGGTCCAAAGACCCATTCTCCCTGTCCCCCAAGTTCTTGAAATTTCAAATTCCCGGCTCGTTCACACATTTGGTGAAAAGACATCCTATTTTATCCTCCAACTTTTTAGAGACTGGAAAATTCTGGATAATTTTCTGCAATACTTGGTTGGTTCAATAGGTGTTAAAAAGTAATCTATGTAAATTATTCCATCACTAAAAAAGAATTGCATTTAGTGACGCTAAAACTTATCGCTTAATGACGCTTATTAGTTGTTGACGTGTTTTTTGGGTCAACAAAGGAAAATATGGAATTTTAATGACAACAAAGGAAAACATGGAATTTTAATGACGTGGAGAGTAAATTGAAATAAAAGACTATCAATCAGGGGCTAATTCGGCATTTTTTTTTATTAGAATTACCGAGCAGAGTGTGTCGGTCGTCTCACTGTGTTATATGTGTATTACAACTCTATTTTTCTGGTCTTTTTTCTACTATCTTTTTTCTCTCTCTTTCTGTTTTTGTCCTGCCTCATTACAATCCGTGAGGCCCCTTTTTATATCCAATAATGGGTTAATCATTGTTGTATTAAATTGGTAGTGGGACACTTGTCCATTGTAGGGTGTATCCTGTAGGGTGTATCTCTTTGATCGATTGGTTGATATATACTAAAATAATGATGTTATTTCCGGTGCGCATGGGAGTAGCCATGTGTTGGGAGAATCTTGTTGACCTTGAGGGAATATTGTTGCTTTTGAGAGGGTTGTAAACGAACCGAGCCCGAACGAACGAGGGTTGTTCGTGTTCGTTCGTTTATTTTAAAAGGTTGTTTGAACCGAGCCCGAACGAACGAGGGTTGTTCGTGTTCGTTCGTTTATTTTAAAAGGTTGTTTATGTTTGTTTGTTTAATAATCGAATATGTTCACGAACGGTTCATGAATATGCTCATTAATTGTTCGTGAACAACTATATGAACATGTGTATAAAAAAGTTAAATACACCTTTTTCATGAATATTCAACTCAAAGTAAATGAACATTATGATAATTGCAAATGTAAATAGCTTGTAATATTAAACTAAAATAAGCATATTTTTTATAATAAAGCAATGAATATTAAGAAGTAAATGTATAATTAATAATTAAAAAATGAATATAAACGAACATCAAACGAACATTAATGAACATATTCGTGAACAGTTCATGAACATAAACGAACAAACTTTCTTGTTCGTTTATGTTCATTAAGCTTAATAAATGAACATAAACGAACGTTAACTGAGCTCGTTCACATGCTGTTTGTCGAAGCTCTGTTCGTTTACATCCCTACTTTTGAGGACTTATTTTATTGGGGTATATCTTTTTTGATTTTTAACTAACGCCATCTTGGGTCGCTCTTATTACGTTGCCCTGCTTTGGCGGTGTGCTCGTTTAAGTACCGCTTGATTTTGTTCTCACGAGCCGGGCTCGATTTGTGTCACATCATCGACTTGACATCTTACGTTATTCGCCTCGACTTACGCCATCGTGAGTCATCCTGGTCGGCTGACATCTTTATTAGCTGAATGGCCACATGGGGTTGCTTTGGTTCAGCTCGGCTCGAGGGTCATTGTTTTATTTTAGTTTGGCTCGGGTGTCATCAATGGCCCTCAAGTTTAATTCCAAGGAGAAAATTCCTTTGAGTCGGATTTAAACTTAAATGATAATCATGAATCTTAAATGAGAAAGAAGAAACCTTAAAAAGTCTTCAGTTACTGACAGCTGTCATCCGTCATTTAATGCTGAAAATGGCGCATTATTGGGTGTTATGATAGCAGACACGTGGCATTCGGTTGTTGGACCATTCTGAACATGAAACGGGGAGACACGACTGTTGCTGCAGGGACGTGACGTTTTTCCGCAGCTTTTGAATTTGAAAAGACGTGCCTGTTTGAGATGGGGTGTTACTTCCAAGGAAGTTAACCTATAAATACCCCATTCTTCTCTCATTTCATATTTTTGCCTCAACCATCTTCCGAGCAGCATCCACAGAGACCGAGCAGGAATTTCAGGTCGGCCTAGAGTACAAGAGTCAAGAACACTTAGGTATTTTCAAATTTGTCCTTTCTTCCATCTTTTCTTTACATTTTTCCTTCAAAAAACATGTCTGGTTCTGAGGATAGTCAAAATCAAAACCATAGTGTTGAGGTTGAAATAGAGGACTCCCCATCTGATCCTTCTGTTAATTCCTTACCAACAAAAAGGGTTCCACAAGCAAGCCCAATCTTCGTAGATCTTACTAGTTCAGAAAAGAGTCCCGAGACAGAGGTGCCACTTGAGGAGACGCACGTGATTTTCTACCCTACTCCGGTGACAATATTCCGGGAAGGTCAAGTGTATAAGCCGGGTTTACCTCAGGAGGAGTCGGACGAAGAAGTTGGGCACTCAGACCATCATTCGGACAGATCTGCTGAGATTATGGATTCTCCCTATGATGATCGTGAGGAGGTTAGGGGTTCAGAGAAAGCCGGTGCTGAGGTTCCCCGAGCAGGCGGCTCGGAGTGAGATGGGCATCGTCATGGGGATCCAAGGTAGGGTGGCGCCCCCCCCATTGAATGTAGTTGAAGACTGGACTAGGACCGTCCAGAACCAGTAGGTGAGCATGATAATGCCGAGGGAATTAGAGAAGTTGCACTCGAGATATATGATTCCCTTGACAGTGCGTTTTTGGTGCCCGGACCACGCCGAGGTGCCTGAGCATCCGCCGACAAGGTGCATTGCCATGTATTCCCACAACCTCCTGTTTGGGCTGAGGTTTCTGTTGCCTCGTTTCATAACGAAGTGGTTCCGGAAGTGGAACTTGCCCCTATCCCATGTGCATCCGGAGACCTGGGGTCGGATTTTAGGGTTGTTGTTGCTTTTTTCAAAAGAAAAGTACTCGCCCCCTCATTTTGATGAGATAAACGAGCTCTTTCTTTCTCTGGAAGGCGACTCCAGGAGCCCAAGGACGCCCTTCCGGGTGATACTACGTGCAAACCCGACCCAGCTACCCCCGACAGTCGGTCTCGGCCTTCTACAATCTCTCAAGGAGTGGAAGGATAAATGGTTCTGGGTCGAAGGCGACTGGCAGTCTGGCCGGGGAAGCTCATTCCTTTCCCCACCACTTACTTTTCGATACGACTTTCGTAAGCATTTTCCTTTGTTTTGAATTATTTTTCTTTTCCTTTTCTTTGGTCATTGACCTTTGATTTCCTCTTATTGTGCAGGCAATCGGCCCTCCGTGGGAGGTCTTTCCAGGGCCTCCATGAATCGTCTGGAAAATATCAGACCGTGCCCAAACCAGATAGAAAGATACAAGTCCTGGTTATTGAGTCGAAGTTGGTTGTGGCCGGCCTACGTAAGAGGTTGTCCCAAGTCTCAGATGGCGAGGAGGAGGACAAAGGCAGGATGGATCCTCCGTTGGCTGGGTGAAGAGGAGGCCCGGGGCTGGAGCGTAGCCCGGTTGGGGCCGAGCAGGTCGTCCCGCCTCCCACAACCCTTGTTGGGCAAAGGCCATCCATGACCGAGCAGGGCGTACCGCCTCAAACAGGGTACATTTCTCCTGGGCAAGTGCCTTTGACCAGTTGAGCAGGCTCGTCCGACTGATACTCAGGGTAAGCATGTTTTCATGAGTTTGATATTTTTTCGTCGGTTATTGGTTTCAGTTGTACTTATGTTTTGTTTGTTGTTGTAGGTCCAGCAGGGGTGGACTTGTTTGCCCACCTCCACCGGGTAAGACAAATTGCTACCCACGGAGCCGGGGCGACCGCTAGCCCAATCGTCGATGCCGAAGCGGCAAGAAGAGAGGAAATCCGGCAAGGCAAGCACCCGGCTGAGGGCAACCGGGAAGAGGAGGAAGAGCCCCTACTACAAAGGAGGAGGAGTGGAGTGGTTATCAACAAGCCCGGGTAGACTGAGCGGACTGGGCCTACACCGCAGGTACCCTCGATACATGTCCCTGCGGGGGGAGCTCAGTGGGTCTTTTTCGACGACCTAAGGCAAGAAGGTCACTTCCTTCCTCCGAGCCGGGAGAGGAAAAAGGCGTGCAAAATGATGGTCGGGTCACGGCCCAGGTGGTTTGTGGAATTCGCCAAATGTTCTACACCCACCGAGGAGCAAGTTGACCGAGTCTTTTGAGTGGAATCATTTCCAAGATTTTGTGCTCGGTTTTGACCGAGTCTTTTAAGTGGAATCATTTCCAAGATTTAGTGCTTGGTTTTGACCAAGTCTTTTGTTGAGACAAGCTCGGTGCTAGGTCGAGTTTTTATGACGTGCTCGGATCTGGGCCAAGACAAATAGTCTGCATTTGGGACTTTGGCCGAGGCGAATAAAACTACACTCGGGGCTTGGCCGAGGTGAATAGAAGGTAATCTTTAAGGAGAGCTCACATAATATCAGATGAAAAAGTAACTTAACTTCATCTCAGTTGCCCAGGGTTGACAGGAACCATACTGAGCTTGTTATTATCACTTCAGAACATCTCCACTGTGTTGGAGTAACATATAGGAAAATGGATCAAGTAAAATGTTCAGAAATCCCATGCTTTACTGATAATATTTCTTTAAGTAGGTTATATTCCATGGATGATTGAATTTTTCTCCACTTAAATATTCGATCTCCTATGCGCTATTCGATAAAGCCTTGCTAATTTTGTACGGGCCTTCCCATTGATTTTAACGGAGAGGGCTCGGCTCCAGTGACTTTCTTGAAGACCAAGCCACCAACTAGGAACTTCCTTTCTTTCACCTTTGAGTTGTAGTATTTTTCACTTCTTTGTTTGTAGATAGTGTTTTTCATCTCGGCACTACATCTCTTTTCTTCCAATAAATCTAGCTCGGCTCTCAAGGCGGCCTCATTCTTTTCTACATCAAAATTTGCAACTCTGAATGTTGGGGCTCCGATTTCCACAGGAATAATAACCTCGGCTCCGTAGGCTAGTGAGAAGGGTGTTTCCCCCGTGGCAGCTCGGTGTGTTGTTCGGTAAGACCATAATACACCGGGTAACTCCTCGGGCCAATTTCCCTTAGATTCTTCTAATCTTGCCTTCAATGTATATTTGAGAATTTTATTTATCGCCTCGACCTAACCGTTTGATTGCGGGTGGTATGGAGTGGAGAAATGGTTCTTGATATGAAATCTTTCGCAAAAAGCTCGAAATTTTCTATTATCGAATTGCTTCCCGTTGTCCATTACTATCGAGTGAGGTATCCCAAATCTGCATATTATTGATTTCCACACAAAGCTGGTGGTTTTTTCTTCACTTATTTTTGCCAAAGGTTCTGCTTCGGCCCACTTGGTGAAATAGTCCACCACAACTATGGCATATTTGACGCCCCTTTGCCAGTGGAGAGTGGTCCGATGAGAGCGACTCCCCATTTGGAAATGGCCAGGGACTGAAGATTGAAGTGAGTTGTTCGGGATGGTACCTGATCTGCAGAGCAAATCGTTGGAATTTTTTGCATTTCTTTACCATCGAGATCGCGTCTTGTTTCAGAGATGGCCAGTAGTATCCTTGTCGGATCAATTTGTGTGACAGTGTCTGACCTCTCGCATGGTTCCCGCAGATCCCTTCATGCACCTCGCGTAGTGTGAAGTCGGCATCGGTCTCTGATAAGCATTTGAGAAACAAGACGTAATATCTGCGCTTATATAGGAAACCATCTACCATGGTGTACTGAGCTGCCCTGGATCTAAGAGTTCGGGCATTGGCCTTGTTTTCTCTCGTTGGATCCCGTGCTCCGGTATTGAATGATTGGCATTTATCTTGTCGATGTTTAGTGATGGAGCAGGTAAATGAGTGACCATGACCTTTTCGATCAGGTCAGCCCCCGAGCTAGATGCCAGTCGGGCTAAGGCGTCAACCTGAGCGTTCTCATTCCTAGGGATGTGTATTAATTTCGCCTTGAACTGCGAAACTTTGTTTCTTGCGAGCTCTAAATATCGGGCTATTTTTGGCTTCTTTGCTTCGTAATTTCCATTAATTTGATTTACTACCAATTGGGAGTCGCTGTGAACGAGTAGTTTTTTCAATCTCATGGGACTGCCATCTCCAATCCCATCAGTAATGATTCATATTCTACCTCATTATTTGTTGCGGGAAAATTGAATTGGATGGCCGAGCAGAAATAGTTGTTCTTCGGGTTTATTAGGACAATCCATGCTCCTGCTCGGTCTGTGGTGGATGAGCCATCGACAAATAGTTTACATTCTTCTTCTTCGCTAAATTCCACTCGGATGGGTGGAGTGAATTCTACGATGAAGTCTGCTAAGTCCTGTCCCTTAATAGTTGTCCTTGGTTCGTATGAGATCTCGAATTGGCTGAGTTCGATGGCCCACTTGAGCATCCGTCCTGAAGTGTCAGGTTGGTGCAGGATCTGCTTTAATAGGTGCTCGGTCAATACCATGATCTTATATTCCAGGAAATATGGCCTCAATTTGCGTGAGGAGATGACCAATGCGTACGTTAGTTTTTCCATTGGGAGGTGTATAGTAGCTCGGCGTCATGTAAGGCCTAACTGACATAATAAACTAGATGTTGGATCAAGCCATCTAGCCAAAGGATCACCGAGCTGATGGCGTATTCGGACACAGCGAGATACAGGTACATGTTCTCGCCTCAGGTTGGCTTTTGTAGAATAGGGACAGTCGTCGGATGTTGTTTGAGCGCGTCGAATGCTGCATGCGCTTGGTCTATCCACTCGAAGCCTTTGTTCTTCTTGATTACTTCGAAGAAAGGCTTACACTTGTCGGTTAACCACGAGATGAATCTGCTAAAAGCGGCTAGGCGTCCCGTCAAGCTTTGCACCTTTTTTACTGAGTTAGGTTGTTCTAGATTGATTATGGCCTTAATTTTGTCCGGATTGGCCTCGATTCCCCTTTAGCTCACCATATATCCTAAAACTTTTCCCGAGCTGACCCCGAGCGTACATTTTTTCGGGTTTAGCATCATTTTGTACTCGCATAAGACTTTGAACATTTCATTGAGATCATGTAGATGGTCAACAGCAGATAGTGATTTTACAATCATATTATCTACATAGACTTCCATGGTGTGTCCTATCAGCATTTGAAACATTTTATTGACTAACCTCTGATGGGTCGCCCCAGCATTTTTCAGTCCGAATGGCATCATTTTGTAGCAGTAGACTCCTCTAGCTGAGTAGAAGGAAGTATTCTCTTCATCGTTTGGATGCATTCGGATCTGGTTATATCCTGAATATGCGTCCATGAAGCTCATCAATTCATGGCCTGCTGTTGCGTCGACCATGTAGTCAATGTTTCAGAGAGGGTAACTGTCTTTGGGGTATGCTTTGTTTAAGTCTGTGAAATCGACGCAAAGACGCCACTGTCCGCTACTCTTCTTCACCAGTACGGGGTAGGCTACCCATCGTGGGTAGAGTGCTTCCTGGATGAATTTATTATCCAAGAGTTTACCGACTTCGGCTTCCAACGCGACCTGCCTGTCTGGGCTTAACTTTCTATGTTTCTAAATCACTGGTCGGCAGGTGAGGTCGATATTTAGATGGTGGCAGGCATGTTTGGGGTCAATGCCAGGCATGTCGGCGTGAATCCATGCGAAGACGTCTAAATTGTTGCTTAGAAATTCAATAAGCTCTGTTCGGAGTGCTCTTGTAGGTTATGCCCGATCCAGAGTTGTCGTCTCCCATTCTACTTATCGACATCTACTATGTCAACCTCCTCTACCAGCTCGGCATGCTTTCGCTTTTTTCTCTGTCCTTCCTTTTTCTGGAGTAATTCTTCTCATTCTATCGGTTCTTTTCCGGGTCGTCCATCCGGGTCAGCACCGGTCTCAATGGTTTAATTTCATGACTCGGCGTTTGGCTCGGCCTCGCAGACTGACCCAATGTCTAGCACTCCCTATTACCTCGTCAGACTCTCCTTCCTTAACAACATTTATCTCTGTGGGCCTGATCTTCATGGAGCATTCCCGAGATTCCTTTGATTCCCTTTGTGAATCCCTTCTCCGCTCGAGGTCAGAAATTTGATGCAGAAGTGGTACACCGAGACGGATGCTTTCAAGTGGTAAAGCAGAGGTCGGCCGATGATAGCATTATACTCGGAGTCTGAATTAATTATTTTGAATGTGGTGATTACTGTCCTCTTATGTGCCCCCCGGCCCATCTGGATAGATAAATACACTTCTCCTAACGGGATGATTCTCCCTCCTCCGAATCCTAGAATGGTGTCGTTGCATGGCTTTATGTAGCTGTCATCTACGTTTAATCTGTGGAAGGCCCTAATGTAAATGACCGAAGCGTATCTGCCCGAGTCAATTAAAATCCTGTGTACTGGGATGCCCATGATAGGGGCCGTGATGACCAGAGGGTCCGAGTAGGGGTGTACTAGTTGATCAGCATCTTGGTCGGAAAAGGAGAAGTATCCTGTCGATCGACCTTCTTGGATTTCTACAATTCGGACGTGTTGCTTTGCATTCTCAGCTTCTCGAGCCTCAGCTTTCCTTTTTCTATTGGACCAGTTATCTTCGGCCCTATTCGTATTGATCATCGTTAAAATTTCCTGCCTGTTGTTATCATTGGGCGGTGGTACTCGGGCAGGATTAGGACGTTGTTCCGGATTTGCTCCGGCAGTGGATGGTGAAGGTTGCGGGAGGTTATGTACATATTGTTTCAAGCCTCCTCTCTGGACTAACCTCATGATTTCTCAGACAAGGTCTCGACATTCATCTGTTTCATGGTTAATCGACCTGTGGTAGCTGCAATATCGGTGGGAATCCAATTTGGATGGGTCCAGACTAATTGGGCGAGAGGTAACATGTTAAGATTCCTGATGTCCTTCCAAATAGCTGAAGGTGTGTGGGTTAATGCGTTTTTCAAAGCCGCCACTTCAGCTCTAACTTCTTGGTGCGCCCTATAACCTGTCGTGGTGTTGTCAGAAAATGGTTTGAACCCAGAACCTGACCCAGAAGGGGCGTCCCTTTTGGTGTCCTTTCGAGGATTTTGGTGTCTATGCTCGGTGGGGATGTTGTCCATGGTCTCCTTGGCACATATGTGTCTTTCTGCTCGGAGGAGAAACTCTTGAAAAGTGCTCGCCCCCGATTTGTGGATGGCATAATTAAATCGGGTTCCAGGGGCGAGCCCACCATAGTGCGATCACCATCGCGTCATCGATACCGACTCCATTTCAAGGATTTGTTTGTTAAACCGCAAGCGATGTAACTCTTTAATGACTCATCCCCCGCCTGTTTTATGTTGATGAGAGAATCTTTCGGGTCGCGCGGACCTTCAAGCAAGGTAGTGTGTGTTGAGAACTCGCATCATGTCTTTCCACAAATGTATACATCTCGGTGGTAGAGTTCGGAACCAGCGGTGTGCCCGGTCACCCAACGTCATGGGAAAGCTCGACATAGGATGGCATCGCTTGGGCTATACAACTCCATCTATGCCAAGTATTTGTGAATGTGGGTGGTGGGGTCGGTCTCTCCATCATATGGAATCGGGAACTTTGAATTTTGCGGGAAGAGGAGTTGCCAAGATGTGAGGGGCAAAAGGTGACGCCACGCTCGTCCGACCCATGGTGGGACTCAGATGATGTCGAACCCCTTCATGTGTTTTTTCTAACTCGTTGAGTCATCTCCGTAGGTGGGTGATTTCGCCTCTCACTCGTCCGATCGGGCTAGGACCCTGGCTCGATTGGGCCCGGACGTTCGGTCTTGAGGAATCGGAGTCTCGAATTTATGGACCGTTGAGGTCATTCTCGTGCCAGGTCCAATCCTAAGCGTCCCGCAAATACAAAATGGGTTTGTCAAGGATGGAGTGGTGGAGAAGATTCGCCACCACGTTGTGTTCGAGGCATCCTTACGTTGCTTTCTCATGTGTTGGTTGTTCTCGGGTTGAGGGCCCCAAAATTGGCCTCCCGATTGTGCAGGTTTATCGGGATTGATTTTGAGTATTTCTTGGGGGATCTCGCCCGAGGGGGATTTATTTGGGGTTGAGGTGGTATTTGAAGTTGGGGTTTGCAAAGGCTTGAGCCAATAGTTGGCTCATTTGTTGGAGAATGTTAGGGCCAGTGAAAAGCTGCGTGATAGGTGATGCAATTGTGACCCCAATTCCTGTTTGTGGTGTATTTTGGCTGTTTATATTTTGGCCAACTTGTGTTCCCTGAGGCAGGTCGTCATTCCTCTGTAGATTTCTTGAGTTCTCACTCATTTCTAAAGAGAAAAGAACGTGTTAATTTTTCGCTGGAAATTCTCAGGCTAGTAAGAGAATATCACTGTATTTTTTAGGGAGAGTCCTCCTTCTAGCGCCAATTTGTTGGCGTGCTTTTTGGGTCAACAAAGGAAAACATATAATTTTAATGACGTAGAGAGTAAATTGAAATGAAAGACTATCAATCAGGGGCTAATTCGGCCTTTTTTATTAGAATTACCGAGCAGAGCGTGTCTGGTCGGCTCACTGTATTATATATGTATTACAACTCTGTTTTTCTGGTCTTTTTCTACTATCTTTTTCTCTCTTTTCTCGTTTTTGTCCCGCCTCATTACAATCCATGAGGCCCCTTTTTATACCCAATAATGGGTTAATCATTGTTGTATTAAATTGGTAGTGTGACACTTTTCCATTGTAGGGTGTATCATGTAGGGTGTATCTCTTTGATCGATTGGTTGCTATATACTAAAATAATGATGTTATTTCCGGGGCGCGTGGGAGTATCCATGTGTTGGGATAATCTTGTTGACCTTGAGGGAATATTGTTGCTTTTGAGGACTTATTTTATTGGGGGTATATTCTTTTGACTGTTTGACTGATGTCATCTTGGGCTGCTCTTATTACGTTGGCCCTGCTTGGAGGTGTTCTCGTTTAAGTACCTGCTTGATTTTGTTCTGCTAAGCCGAGCTCGGTTTGTGCCACATCATTAGCTCGGCAACTTACGCTATTCAAATTTCGGCACTTACGCTCATTCTCGCTTCGGTGGCTTATGTCATCAGAGTCATCCTGGTCGGCTGGCATCTTTATTAGTCAATTGCCACGTGGGGTTGCTTTGGTTCATTTCGGCTCGGTGTTATTGTTTTGTTTTAGTTCGCTCGGTGTCATCATTAGTATCACAAGATACATTACATAGTTGTTGAAAACGTCATTAATTGCGTTGTTAATTTTGATGTCACGAAAATATCTCTAAATCAAGACCTATGCGTAAGTAAAACCCATTTTCCCACGCATTTATCAAATGCTGACTTATGTGGTGTTGCTACCTTCCGTCACAATTACTGAAGATTTTCCGTATTTTTAATTAAATTTTGTTGAACTATTAAGCATCTTTAAAGTCGTGATTTTTGAAATTAGTGTCATTAAAGTTATGACGCATTTTATATTTATAGTTTTTGTAAACTTGATTATACCAATCTGCTAATCAGTTTATTTAAACTTAATTAATTTTGATTATATATGTTGTTGGTCATTTATATACCACATGGTCTCTATTTATTAACTTTCATTATCATTATGTATATTTTTATCTTTCGATGTGGGATATATATTCTAATATTTTACTTTGTGAAGCTTTTTACTAGGTGTTGTCATTTTAATGACACAAACTATAAAAACGTAAGTAAATTTTAAAAACTTTGTGATACATATAAAAATGAGTAAGTAAAATGAAAGTGCCATCAATTTTACTAAGCGTTGTCATTTTAAGACACGTATAATAAAAGCATAAGTAATTCTATAAATATTATGACACTTATAAAAAAAAGCAGTAATTTTATTAAGGTAATGGCACTTTAGTTAAAGTGTCATTAAATTGACTAAAATACCAACATTTTCTAGTAAGCGTTACTAACTTTTATAAATTACAAACACTTTTTAAAAAGTGTCAATAAATACTTATCTATAATAATACTTTTTGGTATCGTTATTAAATTAGTGTTGAGATAGACCCTTTTTCATGTAGTGCATGTGAGAAAGATAAACACAAAAATAAAAGGCAAAAACTTGTATAAGACCATCTTATGGGTCTAAATATGTAAGACGGATCCTACCTACTCGACCTGCTACCCGACCCGCTGAAAATTAAGTTTTTTTTTCAAGTTTTCTTTTTCTTTTTTTTTCAATTTTTCTCGTTCTTTTTCGTATTTCTCTTATCTCTTCTTCCAGGTTAGGGCTTTTTCTGATTTTCTTTTTCCCACTTCACTGCTCATCTTCTCTTCTTCTTCTTATTCTTTTCTTTGTCTCTTAATCTTTATTTTTACCCAGTTTTTTCAAGAGAACGAAACTCGTCGCTCGAAGAGGAGTCCTCGGCAGCCCACCATTTTCATACTTCCAAAAGTATTTTTTTTGTGTAATTTGATGGAATTTTACACTCGAAAATTTGTTCAGTGGTGCAAAATGAATCGTTGTAATACATTAGGTTTTGAGAAATGAATTTGATTTCGGAGTGTTTATGTCAATATTTCTTTGTTTCTGTTATAAATGTCTCATTTGGTATATGCTAGAATTTTCTCTCTTCATTGTTGATTTTGCTGATATTGTGAACATTGTTGCGAAAATTTCTTAATACAGGCATCATTGTTGTTGTACAATTATGTGAACAATGATGTTTAAAAGTATCAGAAATTAGTATAAAAGTATTATATATTGCCTCAAAAGTATCAGTTTTATGTCAACGTGTTTGAACATTTAACATATTTTTGTTAAACTGAATTTTTGTTTGTTTGTTGTTAAATAAAACTTAATTGCACTTGTTAGACTAAAAGTATCTGAAATTGCATCAAAAGTATTATAAAATGCTTTAAAAGTATCAGTATTTTCAAATTTATAGATGACTCACCAGAAACAGTTGGTGTACAAGAGAGGAAGGGGAAGGGGAAGGGGCAACCCGAAGAAAAGTAGTGTAGGAGAAAGGACTTCGAAAAAAATTGATGTAAAAGAAGGAAGTCAGATGAAGGAAGATAGAACTTGCCGTGAATTTGAAAAGATTGTTCACAAAGAAACCCATCAAGAAGCGCACAAAGAAACAAAAAAAAAAAAAAAAAATTGAAGCAAGAGAAACTGGAATTGTTGATACTATATGTTGACAATTTTTGTTATTATGTATATAATATTTGTGAAAGTTGGCAGTCCCTTTTGCCATTTTCAAAAGATATTCATTTTGTTGCTGAAAAGTATCATCTATGAAAAGTATTTATGAGGAGTTTATTATCAATTGAAACAACTGCAAAGTATCAGTAATTATGTTAAAAACATGAGTATTATGTGAAAAAGTATCAGTATTCTGCACTAATTATTTAAAAAGTATCTCACTACAATCTGATAGCTTTAAAAAAAATTAAAAAAGATATCTATAAAATAACTGAACCAAACTCCTTGGCTTGACAATAGTCAGACACATCGGTCGTCTTTGAAAGTATTCATATGACTCAAAAAAGTATCGTCTATGAAAACTATTTCTTGGGGAGTCCAATATCAATTGAAACAATCGAAACGTATCAATAATTATGTTAAATGTATCAGTAATTATGTGAAAAGTATCGATTCTACAATAGAATATGTAAAATATTGAAACATAACTTGCATTTTAAAAGTATCGAAATTTGCCGCAAAAAGTATCATGAATTCCTTAAACATTTGGATTGGGGGATTTGGGGAGGATTTGGGAGGGGGGATTTGAAATTCTTAGCTAAATCCATACCCTTTTGATATAAATCCAAATCAATGGATTTCAAATCCTCTTTAACTTTTAGTTCATTTTCAAAGGATTTCAAATCCATACCAAAACCTAGTCATTTGAAATCCAAATGCTCATTTGCATATTCAACACATTTACACACATTGCACACATTTACACACACCGCACACATTTACACACACCGCACACGCTACACACACTTACACACATTTACACACACTTCACACATTTACACACACTACACACAAAATAATAAGATTATATCTTTTATTTTTATTTATTTCATATCAATTAAGAAAATAAATAGAGCTTCTAATTTTTTTATTATCAAAACTTACGATGGATTTGAAATCCTTACACAAATCTACATCATCCAAACAAGCGGTGGATTTCAAATCCATGACTTTGAAATCCATTCATTTGAAATTCCTTGGAATTTCAAATCCCTCCATCCAAATGGGCCCTAAAAGTGTCTGTATTCTGCACTTACATATATAAAGTATTAAAACATAATTGTGCATGTTTAAAGGTACCATAAATTGCCTGAAAAGTGTAAGTATTATGCACTATTTTTTAAAAAAGTCTTTCATTGCAATCTGATAGCTTTAAAAAATATCTCTAAAATAACCGAGCATTTGGAGTCTTGGAACCAAACTTCTTGGCTTGAGAACAGACAAACACATTAGATGTCTTCTTCTTGCTCTTTTCCACGACTATGATCACGATACAACTATGCATATCATCAAGAGCCTTCCTTTTCAACCAAAAAGAGAATCAGATATATCCACGTTGTCATACATTTAAACCAAGCACATGATATATTAAAAAAAGTTGGTACTTTTGGAGCAAAAAGTAATATTTTCTTTCAGTAAAATGTAACAGTTTCTCCTACTTCTACTGTGTTTTGATCAGTAGTATATCTTGAATCTAGGTTTTCACCTTCAATTATTTTTATATCATCTTCATCACTAGAAACAACAACTACTGAATCCAAGTTTTCACCTATAAGTACAAATGAATAAATTATTACATCAAAATATCTTGTTTTTTGAATATGTAAAAATTAAATGTCAAGATACTCACCTTAAATGTATCTTATTTATTACTCAAAAGTATCACTATTTTCGGATAAAGTATCACTTTTTCTTGAGAAATTCAAAATTTTAATATGCCACCGTCCATCACAAAAGTATCATATTCAATATCAAAAGTATCACTATTTCCAAAAAAATATCGCTTTTTCATTGTAAAAACATTAGTTATGAGACATGAGTGAGTACATCAAATGTTTTGTTTTTTGAAATGTAAAAATTAAAGTTTCAATGTTCACCTTAAAGTATCATATTTATTACTCAAAAGTATCACTATTTTCTGATAAAATATTACTTTTTCTTCAGAGAATTTAAAATTTTAAAATATCACTGTCCATACAAAAGTATCATATTTAATATCGAAAGTATCACTATATCCAGCAAAAGTATCAGTTTTTCACTGTAAAAAACATTAGTTTTTCACTGTAAAAAATCTTCCATCAACGAACAAAACCTTCCTTCATCAACGAACTGTGTTCATCTTCAATCTCCATTGGAGAGATTCTCTTCCTAACCAATATTTTTGCTGAATATTATTGTTGAATAAATGAATCCAAAATCCCAGGGACAACAATGTGCAGTGCAATGGAGGGTGATAATGAAGTTTTATGTTGTAGCAACAATGAAGATTTATGTGGGTTAAGAGATTTGCATATTTTGTGATAACGAATGACGAGTGGAGGAGTTGGGGAAGAGACGTGCACATGGAGGAGTCGGGAAGAGCTTTGTGATGTAAGACAGTTGGAGGCGGTATACAAGTTTTACTAGGTTTTAATTTTTTTAGTTTGTCGATGGGTATGGATCCTGGATCCGAGACCATCTCAAAATAAAATGCATGGAATTAATTATAGAATCTATTGCACTTTAACTTTCCTTCGAGAATTTTGATCTTCTCCAAAGATTTGATACTTTTATTTTTTCTCACGAGATCATCTATTCCAATATTGTATTTTATCTTCTATTCCATTGTTGACACGTGTATTTTTAAATTTTAATTGAACATGTGATTGAAACTTGCCCTATAAAAAAAATTCATAATTTATGCTCCAGAATAATATGGTAATTTTTCATACACGTGTCAATAATTCATAAGGTGGAATAAAAGATATAATGCAATACTTGAATAGAGGATTCCTTTTGGGTTTTTTTTCCCTTAGATTTTTATTCATTCATCCACATTTTGTTATTTTCTTTTAGTAGTATGCCTTACGGTCTAGTAGAGATGTTAAATGGCCACTGGCCCCTAGCCCTATAGGGCACCTAACCCTAACCGGGTTAAAAATAGGCCACTAATAAACGAGCTAGCATTTTGCGAACATAACCCTAATCCTAGCGGGCTTCGGGGTAAACGGGCCACTAATGGGCTATAAGCCAAAAAAATTATATTTGTTATTTAAATCTAAATTTTAAACTAAAGCATGTATAACAATATAACATTCAAACTAAATATGCAAAACTTAATTACACGATTTTTTTATGTTTCATTACAATGATAAAAGTCTTAAAATTCAAAATATGAAAATTCAAATACAATCAAACATCATCATTATCACCAAAGGCTTTGAAACTTTATGAAGATGCTTACTGCAATAAGAGTTAAAACAAAAATATGTGCAAATAAAACTCATTTTAAAATGAAAATAGAAACAACAAACTACAATGCAGAATGATAAACACCATATAATGAATATTTTCTTAATACCTTTTTGACTTTTGTCAAACAAATTAAATAAATATAAATAATGATAAACGTGATTTGATGTTCAATGTTTGTGTGTGAGATAAGTTAGAATCTCAAAATGCAACAAATTCATCTTTATGATTATTTTCATAAAGTTTCAATTATTTGTCACATTTAAGTCATGAAAATTTAAACTATTTAGATTATAGTATTGTATTTATTAGGGATATATAAATTATATAAAATTTTAAATCATCATAATTGATTACATTTTAAGTCACTATAAAAATATCTTTCTTAGGAAATGTTACGGAAGTTTTGTTATCCCTTAATTCACCAATCCTCTATTTTGAAAAACAAAAATTCAAAAAATAAATATATAAAAAAATGGGCCCGCGGGCCACCTCTAATTGGCTCAAGGGGCCGCCCGCTTAGCAATGGTTAACCTGCCCGCCAAAAAGGCCCGGATTTAAACGGCCCAGAAAAAGCTGGCCCTAACCCTGTTAATTTTCCGAGCTAAACGGGCTGGTCCGTGGGCCCAAGCCTGTTTAACATCTCTACGGTCTAGTCTTCTTCCCTTAGTTTCTCTCCTAAATTGAAATATTTTGATTTAACTTTTATGTATTTATATATTTTATAATGTGGGTAAAATTTTCTTTTTTTTTTCTTCGTACAATTGGAGGAAAATAGAGGAGGGAACTGTTAGAATTATATTAGTTTATATTAGTGAGGGTAGTTTTGTATTTTCACTTTCTTGTGTTTAACCTAGGGTTTGTCTATTTAATGGTAGCCTCCATTTTGTATTTGGCTCTCTTGTATTTTCAAGACTCAAGTTCTATAGAATCCTTCTTCCCATTTTCTCTTGCAATAATGTATGTTAATTATTCTAACAGGAACATATACACTCACATGGGATCTAACCGAGTTAATCACGCTGACAGGCATAGTACATGCCTCTACCACTGAAACACATGGTTGATCCCTAATAATGTGGGTATTAATAGTATTATAAATGGAGAAAATATTCTGGATCATGGAGTGACTGGCTAGAATTTTAATATTATCCAATATCCTTCAAATACTTTTTTTAAAATATACCAATAATGAATCGGGATTTATGTCCATGATTGTTGGTTCTTTCTCACCCCATTCCGATTTTCTTGCGTGAATTTTGTCTATGATGAATTTTGTCTTGTGAGATTTTGTGATGGCATCATGGCAGCCTAAAGCAAATCCATTCATATTTTCTTCCTATGGTACCACTTTGAAATACAATTCTTCTATGCAATAAAAGTCATTTTCCCTTGGCCTTTTTTCTGGAAAAGTCTGATGTGGATTTCAAGTATATTTTACAAAAAATGTTCTCCCATATGGGTGGGGTTTTACAGAGAATATGATAATGTTGGATTCTTCGTAATCCAAACACATTTTTTAATTTTTTTATTTGTCAAGAATAGCGTTATAAGCCATTGTGAACAAGCAAAAAGTAAAAAGATTAGCCCTCGTGGTGTTGTCTATCAACGTAGGCCGTGTTCTTAAAACCAAATGTCTAAAGTTCGAATATTCACGTCTGCACTATTTGGTTAAATTTATAGTTAGAGTTGTGAAAACCAGATCGACCCAGTATTTGGCTCGAACAGCCCAATAAAAAGACCGAGTCGGACTACAATTTCATAAGCCCAGAAGGTATTGGGCTAAATGGGCTGAGAAATAGGTCTTGCCCGATGCATTTTACAAGTATTTTTAAAGCATGGGTCGAGTTCCAAAACTCATTACCCAATGGAATTTTGGTCGGGCCTGATTTTTTCTCTTTGGCCTGGCCTTTGACAGCTCTATATATCGGTCGTGTTTGCCTTGTGCGGTATATCTGGTTTGTCGCATAGGACTTGTCGAGTATAGTTTATCTGGTTGATGCGGTTTTGCATGTTATTACGTCAAGACGATGGGAAAAAAAAATCGGTGTAAAAATTAGGGGTGTGCACGGTACGGTACGGTTCGGAGATTTGGAAATCTCCAGAACCGTAATCTCCAGAACCGTCCCGAAGTTTGGAGATTTTGAAAATAAATATCCGAATCAAACCATAAAAAATCTCCATCCCCCGAACCTGCATCAAAGTTCGGGACAGAGATTGCCCAATGGGACGGACGGTGCATGATTCGATTCGGGACGGAGATTCGGAGATTAGTCATAAATAAAACATACAAATTTGGAAAAAAAAGAAAAAAAATCAATATAAAAATCACCAAACGAATATACTTCTAGAGTTCTAGCCTATTTTTAGCGTAGTCTCAAAATAAAAACTAAAATTATAATAGATAACACAATCCAAAATTCTAAACTTAATAACCACTATAATACAATAATAGTCTATTATTTGGGTAATTGTCCTTTTATTGACAAAGAACATATATAATTAACTAATAATTTTTATAAAATTAACATGAAATAAAAACTTGTATAAATTTATAATCTCAATGTCTCGTACTTAACAACTTAACATAATCAATAAAAATTATATTTATAATTTATGTGATGTGGTAAAAAAATTAAAACATGATTTTTTTATATTGTTATAATATGTACTATTACTTGTTTCTCTTTTAAGTGCAATTTACTAATCATTTAACTAATTTTAATTTCAAATGATTTACTCTATTATTAATATCAAAGTTTTTTAAAATTTATAATAGTTGCAGTATTATGGTTTTTTCAGATTTATGCTTTTATATTCAATTTAATTTCAAATAGTTTGTAGTTATTTCAATATCAAAATAAAAACAATATAGAAATAATGTATATGTATTTATATAAAATCTTTAAAATCGGTTCTAGCTTCGGGTTCTCGGTTTGGAGTGGTTCGGTACGGTTCTCGGTATGGGTATTTGAAAAATCTCCAGAACCGTACCATAAATATTTTTGGTACGGTACGGTTCGGGGAAAGTCAAAAAGTCAACGGATATTTTTGGTTCGGAGATCTTTCTGTCCTGGATATCGGTTCGGTTTCGTGTCTACAAGTCTCGTGCACAGCCTAATAAAAATACTTAATAAGTTTAATCTTACGAAGGGATCCACGTGTCTCGAACTAATTGAGTATTTTAAGTATTCAAGTATAAGTTCTATAACTACATAGTATCGAATTTATAATATGTCTTACTAGAGTTTCAGACTTTCAAACAATGTAAGGTTGGTTAACACATGGGACCCACTAGGTATCATTCGCCTTGTCCATACGCCTAGCCCATGCCAATTGGGAACCTTTCTTCTCAAAAATAAGGTCATACACCCACGTGAACGACATCTAAAGCAACAAGAACCAAACCATTAAAACGTTAGCCTACAATATGTATGCTCGAGTAAAGCTTATTCTTACAAAAGTTTATCCACGTGTCTCCAAGTAATATTTGCTTTAAAAATATTCGACTGTCCTAAAAACAACTATCTTATAATTACACCTCACATTTCGTATGTTATGTCTTATTTGAGTTTGATTAGAATATAGAACCTACGAAAGATTATCTTTCGACTTGTCCCTAGGCCTAGCCTAATACAAGTTGGGGACATAAGTAAGCCACATATATGTCTATTAAACATGTCTTAATCCAATCTCTTATATATATCAGACTAGTAATAGCGGAGCCAAGCTGGATGGAAAACCCAAATAAAAAGGCTTAATTGCAATTTTAGTTCTGCAATTATTAGATGTTGGTAATCCTAGTCCTCGTAATTTCGATATTTTGATTTTGGTCCTTGACGATATTACGCTTTAAAGATTGTTCTAATATCTCCGTCTAGCCCCGATTAGTCTCGCCATCTAGGTGCTAGCTCCTCTTGTCCGCCTAAGTTTTTTCTCCCGATTGGCCCCGCGCTAACCACACTAGGCACTAGGCCCCACCGCCGCCCGATCGTGCCTAGCCGCCCGATCGTGCCTAGCCGCTTTTATAACACTGCGTTTTAGTAAAAAATCGACATATGACTTTTAACGGTCATAAATATTTTTGATATTTAGGTATTTTGACTAAATGACAAAGGTGTTGTGAGAACAAATGAAATATCGGATGACCTAGTTGGGATGAAAATTGCATAAAACCGTAAGACCAAAATTGCACAAATTAGAACTTGTAGATTAAAATTGCACATAATCAAAATCACACGAGATCAAAACCATTACCTAAAATATTTATTGGACCAAAATTGCTAGTCCTATACAGTTCCTGGACCAATTTTACAATTAAGCCCTAAAAAACCATATAAACTCTAACTTAATTCTTTTTTATCTCTTAACACCGCATGGATCTGGTCCTTGTTGGGGCCCAGTATGCGCCCCCGTCTCCGCCATTGCATACTAGTATTGTATCATCACAAATTAGCATCTAGCATCTCCTCCTATATAAACTCATGCACCCCGTGCTTTGAGTTTCCATATCCAACAAAAAGAAACAACAAAAACATATATTCATAAAATATTTCATCTGATCTCTTTGAGATTTATCAACACATAATAATGTCTGGAGTTTGGGTGTTCAAGAACGGCGTCCTTCGGCTAGTCGAGAACCCCGGTGACTGCCCCAGAAAGAAACTGCTAGTCCACCTGCCCTCCAATGAAGTTATTACATCATATTCAATTCTGGAGAGGATATTGTTGTCTTTGGGTTGGGAGAGATACTATGATGACCCTGAACTATTGCAGTTCCATAAAAGGTCCACAATTCACCTCATTTCTCTTCCAAGGGACTTTACCAAGTTCAAGTCCATTCATATGTATGATATCGTTGTCAAGAATCGCTACAATTCGAAGTTAGAGACATGTAATTGTTGTCTACTCTGTTTTTTCCTTTCCCTTTTTTTTTTCTTTGAAGTTGATCAGTTCTGGTTTGAAGGGGTCTGTATGTGGATTTTAGGTTGTTCATAGTGTTGAAAAATGTCATGTTTTCATAGTATTATAGTATGAATGTACAAAGGTTTGTAATTTACATATTGTTCTTGTGATCTTGTAAATTATGTAGAATGCAATGGAAAAAACAAACTATGTTTGTGTGCTCTGCCTCACTAAAAATATTGCATATAGTAAGGAGATTGCATTATTAGAAAAATATATATTTAATTTTGCCCTTATTGACAAATGGCAACATTTTATTTGAGACTTGCTGACCAGATATTTTGGAGATTGCATTAGCCAATCACTCCAATTCAAGTGTCAATAGATGAAGTGGTAAGGAGATTCGAGAACATTAATAATGGGAGTGAAGACATGTCAACAGTATTATTGTTTGTTTGCACAACCAATTTGAATATATACATATATGATATAAGTGGCCTCATATTTGAAAACAAAAAAAAAATTGGGGTGGCTTTTTAGGAGGAATGGGATTGAAAAAAAAACCTCTGACTTGTGCAGTAATTAACAGCATGGGTGATGCCAAGTGTCCATGGACAAATGGATCATTTGGCCACATTAATACTTTTGAAGAAGCATATACATATATATATATATATATACACACATACAATCTTTTAATTCAATCTCTAGAATTCTCTAATTACAATAAGGTTGGTTTTTTATTCAAGTGTATTATCTTTTCATGTCACCAAACATAGAAACCTTGTCTTTAGTTAGAAGGGAAGATGGTAGCTAATATAGGGGACATGTTTGGAGCAACATTGTCTTGGCCTTTACAATCTTACATCTGTTTTTTTCTTTAATGCTACTGCTAGAAATGACACTCCAACTACTGAATATGTATATACTACTGTTACATTGGCATTGCATTAGATTGAGATTATAGACTAAGTCAGTCAAACTCTACCAAACAATTTTCCAAGTTATGTCCAATATTAGCAAAAGGAAAAACTTTGTTTATGATTATGCTATCAAGAAGATATATTGATAGTTCTAATTCACAATGTATCTGTATAATAGGTAGTTTCACCATTTTTACAGTATGGTTGTTCTCTATTCTTAATATTAAATGACTGCAATTCATAACTAAAACACGGTTTTATGAAAAAGCGGACAGAGACAGGGCGCCATACTGGGCCCGGCTCAGACTTGTCTCCGACCCGACAATGTTAAGATATTTAAAGAAAGAAAAGTAGTTATAGCTTATATGATTTTTTTTTTTTTTTGTCATTCGGCTAGCTCATCCCACTTAGTGTATTAGCTCTGCAATCGATGGCTAAAGATCTTCATTTATAGAAGGCAGTAAATTCAGAGGACAACTCCAACTACTTAGATGCTAAAATTTGGTCCTCTAGTTATATACATTACTTCTTTCATTGAATTCCTTGTTTTATATTTCAGAGACTTTAATGTTCTTGATGGCTAAAACATGGGAATGTGTATTGTTTGTACTAGATACATTCATACCTAAAGTTTACAGCAGATGAAAACAGTCAATTTTAACTAGCATGTACCACATAAACACATACACAAGTAATGAGCAATAGGAAATCCTAGAAGATCATATTTATAGCTAGGCCCTCAGAAACCTCTGTATTCTAGTAATATTTTGAGGTGCTTCAAATTAAGCTGTACAAGATATCTTCCTAATTTTAGCTGGATTTTCTCAGACTCTGCTATAAATATATATGAAATAGTTTTGAATATTGTATATATATAATTGAGCCATTGACTTGTAAAGATAAGGGGCTTATCAACACATGTCTAATACTTTGTAAAACAACCCTTTGAGAAAGCCCACTCCTTGGTTGAATGGGCTACTGTGACATTTCCCTCTCCTTCTCAGTTATCATTTATACAGAAAAAAAGTAAAAAGAAAAATGAATTGACTCGTGAATAACAATAAGTGATCAAAGACAAAATAGTGATATACATATTCATGAATGAAATATATTAATTTATTTTTTTTCTGGTTTTTTCCTTTCTTATCCTATCCATAAAGTATGGGGCAAGAGAGTTCTCCATTTGTCCCTCATGAGTTTGATTTTGACTGCTTAAATCTTTTGTCACACTCATGCCATGCATCAAGTTTTCATTTCCATGAAACTTTTTTCTTTTTATATATATAGATTTTTTTATCTCACTGCAAAATTCATTGCTGGCAATATTGGTCAGTTATAATTTTCCTATCCCACAACATGGTATTCTGACTCACTACCCCCATGACCCCCCACCCACCCCACCCCACATACACATTGTGTAATAAAAGTGTGAAATATACACAAATATGAGATGAGTCCTTTCTTTAGGGATTGTTCTTTGCTCAAAAATGCAATATTGGCAGGTGCTTAAGAAATATTTATGAATACATAATTAGTTGGAATAGATACGTCCAAAAAGTTGTTTCACTAATTCTAGTATATTTATAAATTACTATCTCAGAAGAATAATATTAAGAGAAGGTTCTTGAGAACCCATTAAGAAAAAAAAATCGAGTATATTAATTAATTAAAGTTGTGTAGATTAAAGTTGTGTAGGCTGTATTCACTATAGCAAGGTACAATAGCCAAATGATCTGATGCTTGCAATCTGATAAAAAAAGCTAACTTTTTTATTTAATAAGAAAGAACCTAGTTCTAATTTATAAAGAACAGAACAATTCAATGACATATATAGCTTATTTACTAGCTTAAATATATCCACCTTAACTTTTAAACTCTTTGTTTTTCCTTTTTTTTTAAAAAAAAAAAGGGGGGGTAACTAAATTCCATAGCATGTATCCACTATATATATCTCCATATTCACCATCTCTTACCTAAGAAACTCATCAGCTTTTAGCTCTATTCATTCTTATAGCCCTTCTTTGATTTCTATCAAAGAACAAAAACCAAACATAATGTCTGGTGTTTGGGTGTTCAAAACGGCGTAGTACGACTTGTTGAGAATGCCGGTGGGAGTACCATGGTAAGAAAATGTTAGTCCATGTACCCTCAAATGATGTGATAACATCATATTCTGTCCTAGAGATGAAATTATCGTCCCTCGGTTGGGAAAGGTACTATGATGACCCTGACCTACTTCAGTTCCACAAGAAATCCACGGTTCATCTTATTTCCCTCCCTAAGGATTTCAACAAGTTCAAGTCCCTGCACATGTACGATATCGTTGTTAAGAATCGCAACGAATTTGAAGTGAGGAATATGTAATAATGATCATAATTGTTGCTTTACAAGTTGTTGTTGTTTGTGGATTGATTAGGTTGTTGTTATGAGTGTTTGTTAATTTTGTGTGTATGTTCTTTTTTTCAGTGACTTGGAACTATCTTAAAGTTTAGCCCTTTTGGACATACCTAATGGGGCCTAGGATTGATCGAGTGTTTAATAGTTGTATCTCTTGGTAAGAGGTGCTTTGTTGTGTAATATTATGAAATAAGTGGAATGAAGATTGAATCTAGCTAGGATGGGTTGTGTAATAAAGAAGGTTGTCTAGTTTGACAAGCAAATATATTGTTGTTTTTATGCTGTATTATGTGGAAAATGTACTTGTGATTCTGAAGTATTTTCAAGTGAGTTTATATACAGTTTGCAGTGGTTTGCATGGTTTATTTCTTACTTGTGTTTCTTGTGTTCACTAAAAATGTGTAATATGGATACAAGGAATGAAGAAAAATGCTAAAGTAAAGTTCTGATTTTTTGTGATTATTTAGGGATAATTACAAAAATACCCCTGAGGTTTGGGTTAATTACAAAAAAACCCAGGTGTTTCAAAATTACAAAAAAACCCTTGAGGTTTCATTTTGTCTTAAATTTATGGGGGTAAATCGTAATATTTTTGTAAATGTGACGGGTTATTTTGAAATGTTTTTGAAAATCACCGGGAAAAATGTAAGGCGGAATCAAACCTCAAGTAGTTTTTTGTAATTTTCAAATAAGTCTGGGTTTTTTTGTAATTAGCCCAAACCTCAGGGGTGTTTTTGTAATTATCTCTATTATTTATGTAACACAAAATAATTGTTAGCAGTTTAGCACTGGCTTGTGTGGAGGTTTTTGGGCATGCATCTTAAGTTATAAATGAAAAACACTTTTATTCTTGTGAAAGTTTAAAATTTTGAGTGGCATGTATATATGTTAATTAAATTACTTGTATTTTCATTTATAGTTGGATCGACAATTAATTGATTTTTTAATCCAACCGATCTAATTGAAATTAATAATATTTCTTTATTATATATGTGTAATAAAGAATTGCTATGTACTAAAATTAAAGATTAAGAAAAGGAAAAAGATAGATTAAAAAAATCTAAAAAAGTTCAAAATCCAAACATATATATATATATATAGGGATGGGATCTTGTGTGGCAGTCTCTTATCGTGTGGCTGTGTGGATTGATCCCATCCATCAACGCTTTTTATTCAACGGTCCGTTGCAAATAAAAATAATTAATTTATCAATTAAATAATAGGTGGAAAGGGCATAATAGTAACTAGCAAAATGTCATAAATCACGCCCTACAATCAAGGGATTGATTAATATCACGTTTTCATAATCGCTGAATTATGCACCATTTTAATAGTTGAACTATGCACCATTTAATAACTAATTGTGCACCATTTTATATATAATAGTGCATCATTGTATAACTAATTGTACATCATTGTGAGTAAACCACAATTGAATGAAAAGCGGGAATAATTGTAAAATCATATCCCATAAAAATCGTTGAGATTGAATATTGTACAATTAGTTATACAATGATGCACATTTAGATATAAAATGGTGTACATCGATTATTAAATGATGTCTGATTCGGTATTAAAATGGTGCACAATTCGATTATGGAAACGTGATATTAATCAATCCCTTGATTGTAGAGGCGTGATTTATGGCGTTTTTAATGAATATTACAAAAAAAAAAATGTTACACAACTAAACCAAAAAAGAAAGAACATTTTAATTTTTTAGTCAAAAACGGCCATTCAATAGCCGACTTTTGGAAAAATCGGCATCTACCGAGCCGTTTCCTACCATTTTTTTTTTTTTCAAGGGTTTTTTTAGCCTTTTAGGTCAATTGAAAATGTTTTTAGCCATCTTTTTCAAACACATCTTTTTAAGCCATTTTGGGGTGTGAAATTCCAAATTTCCTTTAGTAGTTCAAAAGCCCTTTTCTAGTCTAGCATTACCAACCACACTAAAAACTCGAAAAAGCCATAGTGACCGACCTCCAAAACTTTTGAAAGCGGCGACATTGAAGGCGAAGAAGAAGATGGAGACCGCATCGACCTCTAACCAAGGAACCCATTTTCTACCTTTGTGTATTTCATGGATTTTTGTTGATTTAGATTGTCTATACTTGTTTTAGGTTAGGATTTGTTGTAAGCTTTGTAGAAATTCTAGGGTTTAGATGGGATAGTTGGTTTTTATGAAGCTTGAGATGTTGTTAATAGCGGAAAGGGACTAGGCGAAGAAGATGACGGGTAAATCGAAATCGAGTTCATTGGATTTTGAGTTTGTTGGGTAACTCGAAATCGAGTTTGTTTGATTTCGAGTTTGTTGGCAAGTTTGAAATGAATTTTCTGATTCCTCAAAAAACAAAAATATTTCTGAAAAGGGCAAGCTTGAAATTTTCGAGTCTAACATTACCAACATTTTTGTGGTACTAAATATTTCTGAAATTTTTTGTGGTACAACTCGAAATCGAGTCAATATGACTCAAATTCGAGTTTCTAACTAACTCGATTTCGAGAAGAAAAAAACTCGATTTCGAGTGACCCTGACTCGATGTCGAGTTAGATAAGAAAAAGTTTATAGAAATGTCGAGTTACATTTGCAGACTATTGTTCGAGCTTATTTCGAACTGGATTTTTTTCATGTCTATGGTTTTCAAATATATTGTATACCCAATCTCAAACTAAATACGACACTAAAATGAATAAAGGATGAGCTAGAAAACAAAATACTTACATTATTCGAGATTACGATCGAAAAACACGGGGGCCAGAAATTCGCCGGAATATTTTATGTCTTAGAACCAAAACTGAGAGAGAGAAAATAAAAAGGAGAAAGAGATGTATGTGACCTAATGTAATATGCTTAAAGGGTATGAATGTCATTTCACACCCCAAAATGGCTAAGAAAGATGTGTTTGAAAAAGTTGGCTATTTTTAATCTTTACAATTTGGAAATGGCTATTTTGTACCATTTCCACTTTTTTTTTTGCTACAATTTGGAAATGGCTATTTTGTACCATTTCCACTTTTTTTTTTGCTTTTTATCAATTGAAAACGGGTAGCACATGACCGTTTTTAATTTTGAAAAACAAAATTAAAAATTTAAAAAATTAACTAGTTGATTAAGAGTTGATTAAGATTTCTAATTAAAGTTTAATTTTTTTTTTTGCTTTTTATAAATTAAAAACGGCTAGCATATCACCGTTTTTATTTTCATTATAGTCTAATTTTTAGCATGTATAATATTTAATTTAATTTTAAGTTTAATGTTGTTGAAATTTGTTTGGTAAAATGGGTGTTGACCCGATTTTGACCAAATATTTAAGTGGTTTTCATTAGTGAAAAATAGAATTAAATTTTTGTAAAAATTCCTCGTGGGCTTGGCTCCAAAGCCTTTATTCTTTTTGGACCAACAACCTTTAAAATAAATTAATTAATTATAATTAATTAATTAAAGAGTTTCCAACTGAAAAGTATTCGCATCTGAGCACGGGCGGACGCACGGCCCGTGCATCGGGTTGTGCGTCAAGTCGAGACTTTGTCATTCCGCTGGCATCCAAGCACGGGCACATGCAATGCACGGTCGTGCGTCGATGCGAAAGACTGAACAGATGCGCTTGTTCGCTATAAACATGTCTTTTTGATCCAAAATACATGATCTTTCCATACGAGCACCTGACGCCTATATATATCTGATCCCTGCAAATGAAATAAGACACAAAAACACAAGATAATAATCGAGTCATTTGCATATTACCGTTTTGAAAAATTAACGAGTTGATTAAGACATCTAATTAAAATTTAAAATTTGTTTTTGCTTTTTATAAATTAAAAACGGCTAGCATATCACCGTTTTTAATTTTGAAAAACAAAATTAGACTATTATGAAAATAAAAACGGTGATATGGTAGCCGTTTTTAATTTATAAAATGTAAAAAAAATAACTTTAATTAGATGTCTTAATCAACTAGTTAATTTTTTAAATTTTTATTTTGTTTTTCAAAATTTAAAACGGTCATGTGCTACCCGTTTTTAATTGATAAAAAGCAAAAAAAAAATGGTAGGAAACGGCTCCGTATATGCCGTTTTTGACTAAAAAATTAAGCTATTCTTTTTTTGGTTTAGTTGTGTAACATTAATTTGTTTTTTGTAATATTCTGTTAAAAACGCCCGTGATTTATGGTATTTTGCTAGTTACTATTATACCATTTCCACCTATTAATTAATTGATAGGTCAGTTATTTTTAATAGCAATCTGGACCATTGAATAAAAAGTGTGGAAGGATTGGATTAACTCACACTGCCACACGGTAAGCCCCCTGTCACATTTGATCCTAACCCTATATATATATATATATATATATATATATATATATATATATATATATATATATATATATATAACAACATAACAAGCCCAAGAAAATCAATTTGATCAAAATTTAGAACATATATAATATAGTCTGTGTGTGTTTGTATCAAATCAGTGGCAATAGTTGAAATGAGAAGTGATTTCTTGGGTAATATTTTGCAAACTCAGACTAACAACAGTTATGTGTTTAAAAGAATTTTGTTGCAACAAGAAGTGTGTTTATCTAACTAATATGAAACTTATCAAGAATATGTGATGCATGAGGAAAAACCGAACATTGGTATCCTTTTGTAAATATAAAAATGCATTAAATATAGCTTGCACTAATTTTTATGGATCCTCCATTTTGTAATCCCTTCATTTGAGCAATACAAATACCCAATTGAGGTAGTTATAGTCAGATGGAACTGAAACTGGGTTTCAAATCGAAACCATGGTCAATGGTTTCGGAACCGGTCAATGGTTTTAAAACCGGTTCCAATTTTGACTCCTTGGTCTGAAAACCCGTGGAACCGTCGGTGCTACTGTGGTGCAACTGGTTGTTGAAACCACCGGTATTAAGGTTAAAACCAACAATATTTATTTTTTTAAAAAAGATCCTTGAAGAAATGTTAAATATTTATTAAAATAATTTTATATTCGCAATTGTATTAGACACATTTTAAACCAAATGTTGTAAGCGAACTATGTGATTTTTTTGTTCCTCTATACTCTAATAGTATATATAGATAGTTTAATATTATTATTAACATTAATTATAAAACTTAATTGAATATTAAATCCAAGTCTTTTTTTCCCTTTTTGTAACTGAAATTGATAAATCATTTTAAAATAATCAAGAAATTATCAAAAGATAAATAAACGGTTCCGGTTAAAATCAAAACCGTGGAGAAACCGAGTTCCAATGCAGGGCTCGAACCGTCGATTCCGGTTTTGAAACCGAAACCATGAGGCAACGATTCCGTATCCGGTTCCTCATTTTTTAGGAACGGGAACTGGCAGTTTTGGAACCAAAACCGATGGTTCTGGAACCATGGCCACCTCTACATTGAGGTTTGTATTTGTTATAAAAATTTACCTCCTCAATACCCCCTGATCAATAGGTGCAATTTCTGAGATAGAAACTGTTAAGTCTAATTTTTAGACAGACTTATTTCATTGTCATTTTTTGTCAAAATAAATTATTATTAGTGAAATTATTTTTTTCTGTGTGTGGTCTCGTGGGGTAGAATTGGTTAATCCAAACCACGTTAATATTTTTGTGTTTTTTATTTTTCACTGTGCAGAATTCTTGACTAAATCTAATAGAAAAAAATGTGAATGTGATATTTGTAAATTTGAAAGATAACTGAGTGTTTGGTGGTATTTGTAATTTTGTATATATTCATATATATTAAACGTTTTTTAATTCTGAATATTGCTTTAAAGTATAGATGAGATAGCTATTAAAAAGATATAATGAACATTTATATACGTACATATGTGTGTATACACTCCAGTATTTTCATTGATACACCATTTTGATGAATTATTTTCATTATTTAGTGACTTGTTTGGGCAGATTCTTACTTTTGAAAACTCCCTTTTTTAGAAGAGATGCTTCAAAAGGGTGCTGATTTCCCACCCGATAAAGAAAGATTGAACCCAAAAATAAAAAATACAAAACCACTTTGCCTACCCCTAATGATTAAATATAATTCGAAATCAAACCAACTTTTTCAACATATAGTAAGCTATAATACAGAACAAAACACTTGGGAATTTTATGGGTTCCAATTCTATTATAGATTCTTTGTTCTCTTTCCCCTTAAAAATACAAATGCGGGAATTTTATGGGTTCCATTTCTATTATAGATTCTTTGTTCTTTTTCCCCTTAATAATACAAATGCTCTTGCAGTGCCCACGGTATTATCGGTGATATCTCTCATGTTTGTCTGTTTGGTACATTTGGTGAGTGAATAAATGACAAATGTCTCACTTCTTAAATGAAATACAAGTGCTTTAATTTATAAGAAATAAAACACTTCTATGGTAGTCCTAAAATGCATCTACACCACTGCATACTACAAGACCCAAACCCAATGCCCACTGTAAGACAAACTAAAAGGGGTGTTTACATGTATGAGAATCTATGCCCATGAAAAATAATAAAATAATGTTTGCAAAGTCATTTGGAAAAGATGTAGGTATTGAAACGCGCATAACGTGCTTCAAGTTAAATTAACTGTTGAGAGATGAAGTAATTCAAATAATACTATTAAAGCCATTTAAAAAAAACTCCCTCGAAATTGATTTGAGTTATATATCTTCTAATTAAAAACACGAATTGCTTGCAACTTAAAAAGGTATTTAATGGAAATTCAAAATAATCAATTATGTCTTTTGATTATTAATTTCCGATTGAAAAGGAGTTATTTACTCTAATTAAAAGCATCTCAGTTTTTATTTTCTGATAATTATTTAACACATTATGATTACGATTAATGAAATTGAAGAAAATGTATCATTACTAAAAAGCCAGACCGTAAAAGTTAAGACTTGTCTTGGTGGGGTGCGCCAGGCCCGAGCAATAGTGCAACGCTTGGGCGACGCTCGAAGACCCGGTCAGCAAGCTACCCATTGAGTCTTCCCCTAAAAATGTTAATTTAATATCATGTGGGCCGATGGCCCACGTATCAGATATTAAACTGATAAGAACAGATACTACACTTGATCTTAGCCAAAAGGCCGAGAAAGGTATGCTTTAAAATTTGGCAGGCCGGCCCAATTTATAGCATCTTCTGTTAGCACTTACTCAGTTGCTTCCGATGTGGGAAGAAAGTAAAAGACATCATCAACCAAATGCTCTGTCGATTTATTTTCACAAACTTCTATTTACTCAAGTTGCATAAAAACGATTCTTCCATCTTTCTTGCACATTATATCTCCAAGTTTATACAAGACAACTACGTGCAACGAGTTTCTATCAACGCTTCTCGTAATAATGCAAACAAATGTTGTATATAAATTGGTCAATTGTGTCATTTGGGCAACGTTTGGGATCATCTGTTTTTTGCTTGGTACGTAGTTGAGCATTCTAATGTTGGGACAAACGAAAATTTAGAGATTCAGGTAGCGGTTGGTACTTGGCTAAGAGAAAATCTTACCCAAAAATTTCAAAAAATACATTATTTATTCACTCTCACTTTTTCTTACACAAATCACATCTATCAAGTTTTTTAAAACGAAAAAACATTCATTAGTACATATTTTCCTTTAAATTTCACTATTCACCAATTTAAGTATTTCCAACAATCAATCACTATTTCCCTATTTCTACATCACGTCAACTTTCTTTTATCATTACATTTTCATCTCATATCCAATCGTACACTTCATCTTCTACATTCACCAAATAAACAAAGAAAAATCATCGCTACTCTAGCAGGAAAAAAAAGTCAAAATGAAAGGATATCCAATCACTACCTCAATAACCAAAAAGAATTGCATCAATCAAATCTTCTACTATTTCTTATGTAAAAATTAAGAAAAGAAAGAAAAAAAAAATGTCTATTTTACATCAGATTTAGAACAAACATTACAGCAATTACATGGGTCACCAGATAAACTTCTTCCTCCACATCCCCCATAGCAGAAGGGGAAAACAACTCTCTCGGCTCTTGACAAATTGAGAAACCTCTACAATGAAGCTCTAAAATATTTTTTATTTTCACAGAAAAACTCTAGTTGGTGCAGTTAAAACCGCGGCAAACAGAAAGCCAGATTATGAGGACAAGGAGGAGGATGATTCCGAGCACAACTAACTTTACTTTCATATTTTGATACCACATCTTTCGTCGGATTTGTGTACCCTGTTTCTTAAATTCTTGAGCCTACATGGAGAAGAAAATGTGTCAGTGATATATGTGTGTGTGTGTGTGTGATCATAAATTCAAGAGAGATTGCGAAAAAGAATGAGCCGACCTACCGAATAACGTAGGTCTTCAGCCTTGTCGTTAAGAACAGTTAGGTTTTCACCTCTTTCAATTGTCTGAAAGATGCACACAGGGTTAAATAGTGAAACAAAATAACATAAGAAAAAACTATTACAATATACACATCGACTATTTATACCAGATCATATAAATGTTATGAGGTATTTAACCATGCTGACATTTTGCAAGAACACCATCATATTAGCCTTTCAAATGATATAAATTTTTTTCATGAAAAGTTTTGAATATCAACTGCACAGCTTATCAGTTTAATGTTTTAAGAATGAAGCAAGCCAATTCAAGAGTCATAATGTAGTGTTTTTTTTTTCTGAGGGAATAACAAATTCACAGTTAGCATATTACTAACTCTGTTTCTTTTGATGAAATTAATCTATCTTATCCTTATTTTTTTTTTTTATTCCATTTTGGAGGTGGGTTCAAGGGGCTAATAACATGAGATACAAAATACAAATCCATTTTCCACAAAGCTCCTCAGGATGAGACTTTAACCTATAAACACAACGATTTCTCTTGATTACGGATGACCCAACTGTTTAACCTCAAATGCAGGACCGCCAATAGCACTTTAAATAGAAAAATAGAAAAATTGAAGAAACATAAATTTTGGTTCAATCAAGAGATTAGTCCTTTAAATTCTTTCATTCACATATATAAAAGACAGGAAATCGAGCTAAAGATTATAAAAAACCGGATAGTTGAAAGATCAAGGCAAAAGCAATAAATAGCAGCAAAAAGAAAACCCGGCTGCATTAATATTTCTCCAGTTATTGATTTCACATACCTTGTCTATATTCTCCAGCATAATACTTTTGACTTCGGAAACTTGGGCCTTAACTTTCAATAGTTTCTCAATCTCATCAGCATGATCAATAATATATTGCATGTGCTCTTTCATTAGAGGCCTACATATCAAAAAAAAAAAAATTAGCATATTTTGTTCAAAACTAAAATTTCAAAATATCAACTAAATCATCTTCCGAAAGCAGTACCCAAATTCTTTGTTGAGACCTTTGGCAACTGCTGTATCTGCTTTACCACCACCATATCTTTTCTTGAAATCAGCTTTTATACGTTCCAAAAATGCAATTGAGATCTGTTTTCCGACAGATTCTTTGGCAACAACACAATAAGCTGCATCATTGGTAAACATGGTGTCAGATGAAGAAGCAGGAAGGTTTATATTTCTTTCTAATCTTGACAATGCCATGAAAAACAAGAGACACAAACGAGGCAAAGGGGCGACTAGAGAGATAATGAAGGACAAACTTTTCAAGTTCCTGATAACATTCTTTATATTAAGAATTCTTTTAGTTAGCATTTGGACGGAAGGATTTGAAGCCGAGGATTTCAAATCCATAATAACAAATCCGTCGAGCTTGTTTCGGCAATCTCATAATTCAATGGATTTCAAATCCTTAGACTGCTCTTTTGAGCTATTTTTTGAATCATTGTGATGGATTTCACATCCATATTATATGGAGTCATTTGAAATACTTTCCAAAAATCATCCACTCAAATCCAAATCCTTCCATCCATATAAAAATTCAATTTTTGAGAACTCAATACATAAATCTTTTAAAACATCACTCCACACATAACGCTGTCTTCGGCCTCGATCTTATTTCAAGAATTCATTTTATAAGTTCAGACAGTGCAGAGGTGCCTATATTTCACCAATTCATTAACAGCACATCCAACTCTCAGTACCTTCTAGAAGAGTTCGAACTGTGAACTTAAAACCGACTATGTTGCTTTTCACATGTAACAATCAAATAAGCCAGTCAGCAGACCATGGAATACATTCACTGGTCTAATCCAATAATAATTAGCCTTTTCAATTGTCATTTCAGTTCTCTATAAATGCATGCTAACCATTATAATTAGCCTTCCAATTGTCATTTTGATTCTCTACAATTGCTTGCATGCTAACCAATATTCCCCAAAGGCTAAAACTGAACCCCACAGAAATTCAATACTTTAGAACTACAACAAGCAACAGTCAAAGCAGAAACTCTCATAAATCAGTCATTCGAATATTTATATAATGGGTTCTCATTTAAATGGTTGCATAGAAAGACTCCTGAATTAAAAACTTCAAGTCTGCTTGAAATGAACTTAAGAGCCAAGCTTAGAAAGTGGCCGAATTTAGATGTTTGCAAAATTTAACAAATACATATTGGGCTTGAGCCATGACAATAAAGTTACTAAGCTAGAAAAGTGTTCAAGCTCTTTTAAACTCCGACTAGCATTTTGAGTTACATACACTTAAATTCGAGTACGCCTCTAATACATCTACAAACTGATCTAGATAATCCAAAGAGGTAGCAAAGATGTTTTTATCATTCAACAATCACATAATTCCCCAACACATCGATGAATCTATATATACAAACGCAACCAAAACACACAAGTTTTTCTCCCTTGTTAATTGGACAAAACCAGACTCCAAAATGCCCAAATCACATGATCCTTCAGTTTCAAAACTTAATATTTTTATTATTCTTTTTTTCATTCTTGACTTCTCGACGGAAAATTGCAGTCACAGGACAGAGGACGATGTTGGTCAAGCCATATAATAAGGCATGCATATGTCTACAATTTTTTTCACCTTTCTGGAATCAACATAATAACAGATCCAATTAGACCCAAATCTCCAGCAGCCCAAACGAGTAAAGGAAATTTTAAAACAAACCCAGAACTTAGAAATTACTTAGTTGTTGATACTGTGACTTCTAGCTAAAGGAAACAGCAAAAGCTCAACCTTTTTAGCTTTCTACCTCAGATCCAAGAAACCCAATTCGAAATTCAACTTCTATTCATCTAATTTCTAAACCAAATCAATCATAAACGAAATATATAAAAAGATTCAAACGAGCAAAAGGAAAAGACAAATTACCATAGCCATCTTCAACTAAAAAGTTGAAAATGTGGTGATCACACTTGTAAGTGAACTTGTTATTCGATGACGGTAACTTCTGCAAACACTGAGCAGCAATCGCCGGAAAGTTGCCTGTGAATTCGGTGTATTCCGCCAATACCATCGTGCCACGTGCAACGAAGCTGTATATGAACGATTCTTGGCCGCCCATGGCTGAGTCGACTCTCAGATTTTCACAGGAAAAATTGAGTTACAAAACGAACACCTCACCTCAGCAATTTTAATATTAGAGAGCTGTTTGTTTTCTTTGTGGGCTGCTTTTGATTTTATTTCACGATGTAATAACAACTTGGGAAAAGCTCAAAAGCTGGCAGCTGCTGTTCTTTGATTACAACTCCCTTTCTTCGTCTTTTTAAATTTGTTTTACTTTTTTTCCTTTTTTTCCTCGTATAATTTAGTGTGAACTTTCCTTTTTTGTAATGTTATTTATAAAAAGTTTCGAAACTCGGCCAGATTATATATTTTTTATAAAATAATAAGCTTATTCAACATTTTTTTCAAGTTCATATTTATTCAAATTTACTAAGTCATGTTTTCAATTAATAAAACCGAGTTTATAAATTTGAAAAGTAAAAATCCTTAATTACACGGCTTGTGACCCAGTCAGGTCTAAGTTCTAGAATGCATAAAATATTTTTACACAGCAATTTCCTTTTAGTTTCATATTTTGTGGTGTGGATGGGAATTGGAAAGCAATTTCTTTTGCTTTGCAATTAAGGTAGCTAAAATTTGTGATACTTTGATTAGATTGAGATATAGGGAAAGGATCAAAGAAGCCCTCGAGTTTGAGTTAGACCTATTAAATATAATGCACTATAATTTTAAAGATATTAAAAATATATTTTAATAATATAACATATATCACTAAGTTTTAATATATATATATATATATATATATAGGGATGAGATCCTATGAGGCCATGGCTATAGGTAGGAGAATGAGACTCAATCTACACCCTTCAACCAAATAAAATAAAAGGCTTAGGATTTAATGGCATTTTAGAGTAATTAAAAAATAGTGGGGACCAAATAGGGGTACAATTGGAATGTTAAAATCACCAAATAATTGTTTTCCTAAAATCAAGGAATGGAATCTTACCATAATCACCATCTTCTTCTTCCAAACGTGAAAGCATCGTCCAAAACCGGAAAAAAAAACCCACGATCAAAGCAACGTCTTCTCCCGAGCGTCAAATATCGGCCTTCATCATCGTCTTTCTCCCACGATCAAAGCAACATAAAAACACACGAAATCCTACGCAAAAATCGAACCAACAAATATTCTCGTGATCAAAAACACCAAAAATCCACATCAACGGGATCGATTGCAATGTCACGGAATATACAGGATACCCCATCCACAAAACAGTCCCAACAAGGTAATATTTGACACCAATTCATCAAAAAAAATGTGAGGTTCGAATGCATGTAATGTTGAACAATCAAAAAATTCTCCAATTAATTCTGTGCATATAGCTTTGGAATTATTGCATATAACTTTGTAATTCATGCATATAGCTTTGCAAATCTGCAACTCGTGTATATTATATGCTTAGAGCACATGTGTTTAGTTCGTATTAATGATATCCGTGTATAGTGTTTCGAATTTGTGTATTTATTATGAAAAATATGTATCACATATAATGTAACACATATAGCTTCTGTACATATGTGTGTTTAGTTAGTATTAATGAAATGTGTATATAGTGTCTCGAATCTGTGTATTTATTATGAAAAATGTGTATCACCTATAATATATCCAAAATAGCTTATGTACATATGTGTGTTCAGTTGGTATTAATGAAATGTGCGCATAGTGTCTCAAATGTGTGTATTTAGAATGAAATATATGTAGTACATATAGATTCTAATATATAGTGTCTCACATATAATGTATTCCCTAAATACGTTTTTGCCTATTAACAATGCATCTAATATATGTTTAAAGTATTAATTATGAACACAAATGGCATTAAATATGTGTACTTATACAACAAATATTGGTGAGTTCAATTTTGCACCATACGTTCATGTTCTGTAAATATGGATTTACACGATACATTTAAAATCTGTGTAAATAGTATTCAATTTGTTGTTTTAATATCTAAATATTGTGTTTTTGCGGATCAAGATCCAGTTACACATTCACGTTGGTCGAGGCTCAAATCTCACCGGATTAACTAAATATTGGATCCCGGAGGGTTGAGCAAGAAAAATCCTCGTGCAACAACATGCATTTCCATACATTGGAGGCGGGAATACAATTTTATAAGGATTATGGTTTGTGTAGTGGCTTCGACGTTAGAAGAAGCACTACGAAAAATTCAAGAATGAGGATTTATGATTTGTTTACATAATTCTGAACATAAACATACAATATCTCGCAACCTTATTTACACATTATCTGTATTACCCACACATCGTCCTTCAATGACAACATCAAGATCAATAAACGTATGTTTTGGAATTATGTGTTTAAAGATGTAGAATTATGTGTTTTTAGTTATGTAATTATGTTTGTTTAGTAATAGCATATTGTTTTTTGTTATCTTGTGCAAGCATGTATATTTGGTTTGGAATTATGTGTTTTTAGATGTAGAATTATGTGTTTTTAGTTTTGCAATAATGTTTGTTTAGTAATAGCATATTGTTTTTTGTTATTTCGTGCATGTATATTTTGGTTTGGAATTATGTGTTTTTCGGATGTAGAATTATGTGTTTTTAGTTTTGCAATAATGTTTGTTTAGTAATAGCACTCTTTTTTTTTTTTTTTTTGTGCGAACATGTATACTTGTTTTGGAATCATGTGTATTTAGCAATAGAATAACGTGTGTTTAGTTATATAATAATGTGTATATAGTTTTGGGTTAGTGGATACTTAATCGTACATAATTTTGTGCGAAACACATACAATGTAATAACTACAATACAATATTAACGCTTGTATAACAACATTCGACCATATGGACGTGAAAATGCAAATTTATATTGATTAAAGAGAAAACACCCCACGTCTGAACCATTCATATCCATAATTCAAGAAACCATCTAAGTCATATGCAAATAGCTCCCAAAGACAAAAAAACCAACGATAGTAAACTAACTATACAAAAATGATGAGCACAATTCTGCATACTACGTTGTCTATTTAAAACAAAACTACAATACGATCTTCCCCGTCCAAAACTTTCTGGCTTCTTCCAAACATCTATCCTTTAGCTCATTGCTATGGTGGAGGATTATTGCAGCTGAGTACTTCGTGCGTAAGTAGACAGTTGAGACGCATTATTCTTCTCCAAACCACAATCACATCCATTGGTGCCACCGCCCATGTAGCTCTCCATATGCCTCATGGCATATATACCACAATCAACTTTGTTTGTGGTATCTCTCCAAGGCATGCATAGTCTAGACGGGGTGAATTTTCGGACAACGCTAGCCATTTGCGGGCAACCTTTAGTCTCCAAGTAGTTTGAAAACATCCGAACCTGCAAAATATACCATGGAAAACAACTTCAAACTTCGTAGACTATATATTATAATTAACCATATCATACTAACTAACTACACATAATTTCAAACTTAAATACACACAATTACATACCTATATAAACACACTCATTCTGCACTCAAAAATTATCTTCTCATATCTTTAACTATGATCACTATAAAATCCACATTATTACGAAATTAAACACACATAATTCTACAACTAAAATACATAATTCCATGACAATATGCTATCCAAGACATATAGATCTTTGAGTAAAAACATAACCAGACAAATGTTTCAAAGAAAATCTTGTACAAATTCTAATACCTTAGAACACAATTTAGAACGATAAAAAACAACATGCATAATCGATTGAACGCAAAAAAAAAGCTCACCAACTTGTCCGACAAATCTCCATATTTCTCCTTTGCTTCCACCGGCGACGAGTTGTCGATAATATGGCGATTAAACCTCTTGACATCAAAGGTCACCCGAAAAGATGTGCTCGCTCTTACAAATCGGGAAGAAAAATCAAACACACTATACATTAGGGTCTTGTAATTAACGAAAAAGATTTGAAAAAACAATGAGATTAATTACCAAGATTACCATGTCAAAGTTGTTCAATTTATCGGAGCTCGGGTCACCGAGCTCTGTGTCGAGTCCTTGCACAAACGACTGATACACAGAATTCTATAGCTAAACACACAGAATTCTATATCTAAGTTCACATGATTCCAAATCAAATATACCTACACACACAGAATTCTATAACTAAACACACAGAATTCTATAGCTAAAGACACAGAATTCTACATCTAAGTTCACATCATCCAAAAGGGCAAACTGAGCAAGGAAATGCAACACATAAACCATAAACACATTATTATATACCTAAACACACAGAATTCTATAACTACAAGATAAATCAGAATTGAGAAGTCGAAAGAAATCTAAACTACAAGCACACAACATAAGAACAACAAAAAGCCCAAAAAAAAAACATTCATCAAACCTATTGGTAAGATCGAATAATGAAATATATGTTTAAACCCAAAATTGAACATAATTAAAATAATAAAAGCGACCACAAAAACACAAAATAGAACCCTATTATCAAGAACATCAAAATCGAACAAAAACTACATAATCATATGTACAATGAACAACTTAATTTATGAACTCTAACACATTAATCTCATAATATACATGTGCATATAAACACACATGTAAAAAGATGTATACATTCGGAATAAATTCCAGAAGAAAAAAACGAAAAATCGAAGAAGGTTGGGAGCTTATCGATCCAAAGAGGTGATTTTTGGTGAGACGACGCATTGGTGGCGAAAGAAGGTTGTATTGTAAGCATAAGCGGTCGATCCTTTGCCTCTTCGTCGTCTTCATCGGCGTCGTCAGTGGAGAGGTTGATGTAGATGGAGAATTTCTATTTGAGAGAATTTCTATTGGAGATAAATTTTAGAGGAGAATTCCACAGAGAGAGAGAGAGAGAGATGTTGCACAAATCACGGATGAGATAAGGAAAAATTTGAGTTACTAAATTCAAAACATGTCCAATTACAAATATATCCCTTACATTTTACAATAAAATTACTGTAATGCCCTTAAATGAGGCGCCAATGCCTAAAATGAGGAGTAAAATCGGACCATTGATTATTAGATCAAATGGTCTAAATGTGGTCTTATGTTTTTTTCCAAAGAGTTCTGTCCTCATTTGATCATATCCCTATATATATATATATATATCTTTCTCAAAAACAATATTACTTAACTACAAGTATCATACAAAATTAAATGAATTAGAGATGAAGCGGATTCAAAAATAAAAATTAAATATCAACCACGGACACAACTACAACTTTAAAATATTTCTTAATCAAGATGGATTTTGAATTTAAATCCATACAATTTTAGGATCTTTCTTAATTGAAATGGGGTTTGAATTGTGGTGTCCCTAGTTATTAAATTCTTTTTTTTTTCCATGAAATTCTTTTTTAAATACTCATTGGCTGGATTCGGTTGACTGGAGGCGGGAGGCATTGATTGTGGGGACCTTTGTCTTAATTAATAATATTTGATATAACATGTTTTTGCAAAACAATTATGTCTGCGCTTTATTTTTTCTTTTTGTTATAATGAATTGAACATAATGGACCTGCTTTTGTATCTAGAATGTTTAATTAATAATCTAACGTGCGAGATTATATATTAGGTCAAAATAAAGATTCGAGAAGAAATTAGTTTCAATAGTTATGAATGTGTTAAATTCTTTTTAGACTTTTTTTCCCAACGTTGAATTCTGCCATTATTATTTTTGACGCATGTACTGATAAATTAATTAAAAATAGGCACTTTATAAGCAAATGGTATCCTTGAAAAATTTAAACATTGGGCTAGTTACAAAATATCCCCTTGACATGTGTTCAAATTTCAATTGCACGAATTATATTATCAAGAAGATTATTTGTTATTTTACATTATACAGACCTCAAGAGGTGTTGTATGACCTTAAGAGAGTACTTCTAATTTTGAAGAATAACTAGACATTTTGGTTATTTTTTTTTTTTTGAAAAGGCGAAGATTGATTCATTCATCATAAAAGTAGTGTTACATCCTCATTACAAATCGATTCTACAGCAGGTGGTAAATCCTCAATCCAAATGAGTTCCGAATTGTTTTCAGTAATCAAATTGGCCAATGCGTGAGCTAGTTTATTTGCAGACCTCCTAATGTGTTGGAAGGATAGGCACCGTATGCTTTGCCCGAGTGCAGTTATGTCATGTAGTATTAAATCTCCGTGAAGCTCCGGTAACCGTCCTCCCTTTATGCCATCGATGAGAATTTTGCAATCACTTTCTACATGTATGCCCGAAATGTCATATGATCGGCATTTTTCCAGTGCGAATAAGAGCGCCAAGCTTTCCGCAATTGTAATGCTTCCTTCTGTTCGCGGTCTCTTTGCCCCAGCCAGTAGGACGACCCCGTCGGAATTCCTCACGACAAAACCAAGACCCATATATCCATCTTTGTGCAGAGCTGCGTCACAATTCAGTTTTATTTCCCCGTATTCTGGTAATTGCCACTTCGGTTCGGGATTGGGTGGCGGCCTCTTTCTATTTGTATTAGGCGGTGTTGTGGTAAATGCCAGCAGCAACTGGTTGGATTTGTTAATAATTCTTTCCTCCTCAAAGACACCCCCCTCCATATACATCTGATTGCGTTCAAGCCAAATTCCCCAGGCTAGAAAAGCCATATATTCCACAAATTCCATAGGGTATTTCTCGAAAATACTCCAAATAAAATTTTTCATGGAATTGAACTTCGTACCATGCAGGTCTAACCTTAAAGGGCAATAATACCATATGCGTTGGACTCGTGGGCATTCCAGGTATAGGTGTAAGAAAATATAGTAGTATTTCTTCTAGTACAATTTATATGAATCGAAAACTGAATCGATAAAATTTTCAAAGAAAACAAAATAAAACTTAGCTCGAATCGTGTGTTCAACACACTATCCTTAAAACAGATTCGTCCCCTATTCTGGACGTCTGTTTCCCAGGATAAGACAAGAAAACCGGATTACCTATTCCGGCGAACTAAAAATTATGCCTGAAATTATCACCAAATCTTAAATTATAAGAACTTTAGGAGAGAGATGAAATTCTTGTGAGATTTGTTGTATCTTACAAATGAAAAATTAACCATATTTATAGAAATAAATATGACCCTTCACAACCAAAAACTTGACCTTTACTATTGCTAAGGTCATTAAAACTTTTGCCCTTTACTATTGATAAAGTTAAATATAAAATATTAATTTTCTTCAAAAAATTTCCAACAATCCCCCACATGAAGAAAATTACGAAAATACAAAGTTTGGTAATAAAATCCAACAGTTGAATCTTGCATAGGATAGGTAGGTGTTACCCTTTGAACCTTCCCTTGTGAAAGCATATTTACTTTACTAGCTGATCAGTAGACGCGATGTCCTTGAACTGTTCTGCCTTTTGTGTAAACGATGATATACCTCATACAAGATTCTTCCTAACATATTTCGATTCTCATAGTTATGTTCATTCATGGCCCCGAACATACGCCAGTTCTCAAAGAGGTTCTAAGAATTGGGCCTCACACAATTCTCTTGAAGCGCCCCACTTCTCTCTCACATAGGTGATTCTTATTTAAGATAGCCCGTACTATCCTGCTCGACTTACCCACGCACAAGAATCATTAAAAGCCAAATTGCTTATCCTCTTCTCCACGGGCATCACTGTTAAGGAATGAACAAGGAATAACTCCCCCACAGTGATCATAGAGTCTTTTTACAACTAGGTTGTCCCTTTGAACCTAGATCTTGGGATCTCCAGTCAACTAGGTTGGGTTTCCATTGTATCAACTCATTTTTCTAGAGGCTTAAGTCTCGTTCCTCTTAATGATTTCACAACTAGCTCTCGATTCAACCCTTTGGTTAACGGATCCGCTAAATTATCATTTGACTTCACGTAGTCAATAAAGATAACACCAGTTGAGAGTAGTTGTCAAATGGTATTGTGTCTACGACGTATGTGTCTAGACTTACCATTGTACATATTACTTTGTGCCCCGCCAATTGCGTTATTGATCCTGACAATGTATACAAATTGGCTTTGCACAAAGTTTAGGCCATTTTGGAATATCTTCTAAGAAATTTCAAGCCATTCAGCTTCTTCACCACACTTGTCTAGAGCAATAAACTCAGACTCCATTGTAGACCTAGCTATAACTGTCTGCTTAGAAGATTTCCATGATATTGCTGCACCTCCTAAAGTGAATACAAATCCACCTGTAGACTTAGAGTCTTTAATATCAGATATCCAATTAGCATCGCTATATCCTTCAATAATAGCAGGATATCTTGTATAGTGCAGCCCAAAATCACGAGTATATCTTAAATACCTTAGTATTCTCACTATACCTTTCCAGTGGTCATGCCTTGGATTACTCGTGTATCTGCTCAATTTACTCACTGCATAGGCAATGTCTGGTCTTGTACAACTCATTAAGTACATTAAACTTCCTATGACTCGTGAGTATTCAACTTGAGACACAGCCTCACCTCTATTCTTCGATAGATGTTTGCTTGTGTCTATCGGAGTTTTAGCTAATGACGTGTCATCCTTACTAAATTTCTCTAGAATTTTATTCACATAATGTGACTGATCAAGTACAAGTCCATTTGAAGTTCTAGAGATCTTTATTCCGATGATCACATCAGCTAGACCTATATCTTTCATGTCAAACCTCAAGTTCAACATATCTTTTGTGGATTTAATTATATTAGCATGTCATCTACATAAAGACATAAAATGACATAATCATTTCCAATCTCTTTAACATAGACACATTTATCACATTCATTTATTTTAAATCCACTTCTTTAGCAGTTTTTGTTGAGCTATACACATACAATGAATCTGCAAGGTCATTCATGACATAATTTCTACACAAGAAATTAGCATGTATCCAAGCATCCAAAGCATAAAATGCTTGTGCATCAGTCTTATCCTCACTAAGTTATGGATAATCTTTCTTCAAGAACTGTGTCAAGTTCAATGTGGTCAAGTAGAAAAATATTTCCTGTTGCCACTGCTTAAAATTCAAGCCATTAAACTTCTCCGATTTTTCACCATGATTAACCGGCACATTAAGCGTGGGGTTGGCTACAAAAGCCTGGCACACACCAGGGTTAGACCCATCATTGTTTGCTATAAAAGCCAATGCTTGCACAATGGGGTTAGACCCACCACTATTTGATTCATATGTCATTTCTGAAACAAGTAATACAAGAAGTTTAGCACTTCGATCAATCGGAACAAAACCGATAAGAACAAATTTATTAAAAAGATGTTCAAGTTTTTATTATAAGGTCCTTGCAATTTTCTTGCATCCGAATTTACACAATTATTAATCTATTAGTCCAAAGATTAGTCCAATCAGTCCAAAATATAGTCCAATCAGTCCAAACAGTCCAAAATATAGTCCAATCAGTCCAAATTGCAATTTCATTCCACTTTGAATAGCACGGGTATCTATCTTATTAGTCCAAATTAATAAGATTCATGCCCATTGAATTAACAACTTTAACATGGTAATCCAATTAGCTAGTCCAATTAACAATTCGAACCAATCTGATCAATACAACGCAATCAACATCCAATCCATAAATTTGGTTGGACAATATGCTCGATGATATCAAAGCTAGCCCAAAAATAAATTTGCACTGTAAGCCTTTATCTGAATTCAAAGTTGCATATATAATAAGCAACGTGAGGTTATTGATTGTTGCTTTCGGTGATCCAAATTTGATAATCCAAATTGCAGGTGACTTGACCAAGTAATTCACAATACATAAACATAATTATTTTTTTTCTTTAAAGTTCAATGTGCAAAAGAACTCTAATTGCAAACACCTATCACAAGTCACATAGCAATATGTTTGCCAACAAGCTAATTCAAATTCCTTTCAGAACATTAGCCATAAATTGCAAAAATTTGCAGATTTATATGGCATATATAAACTGTATTAGAAGTTTTCTCAAAATCTGTTTTAAGTTTGTAAGAAAATATAGTAGTATTTCTTCTAGTACAATTTATATGAATCGAAAACTGAATCGGTAAAATTTTCAAAGAAAACAAAATAAAACTTAGCTCGAATCGTGTGTTCAACACACTATCCTTAAAACAGATTTGTCCCCTATTCTGGACGTCTGTTTCCCAGGATAAGACGAGAAAACCGGATTACCTATTCCGGTGAACTGAAAATTATGCCTGAAATTATCACCAAATCTTAAATTATAAGAACTTTAGGAGAGAGATGAAATTCTTGTGAGATTTGTTGTATCTTACAAATGAAAAATTAACCATATTTATAGAAATAAATATGACCCTTCACAACCAAAAACTTGACCTTTGCTATTGCTAAGGTCATTAAAACTTTTGCCCTTTACTATTGATAAAGTTAAATTTAAAATATCAATTTTCTTCAAAAAATTTCCAACAATAGGTGCGTCAGTGTTTCTACGCCTTCTCCACAGATGTGGCACATAGGATCAGTTCCTATGCCCCTTCTCAGGAGGTTCACTTGCGTGGGTAGCGAATCGGTACATGCGCGCCATAAGAATTGTTTGACTTTGGGAGGTAAACGTAGGTTCCATAGGTGTTTCCACGCTGGGTTGTTCGAGCTTGAACTCGGTATTTGTGGAACTATATTTAATTCGCTGTTTATTGCTAGGTAGTATGCAAATTTGATCGTGAAGCGCCCTGATTTTTCTTGGGTCCATATTCTTTTATCTGTTGGTAGGCGTGGGCTGATGTACATACTGAAAACTCGATTTGCATCTTCCACATTAAGAATTTGATGGACTCTGTCCCTGTCCCAACACTTATTATTCCAGTGGATCAGGTCTCGGACTAATATGGGGTCATCCTCCGAGGTACGTATCGTATCTAGTTTTTTGGGAGGCCCACACCCTATCCATCTATCATTCCGTATATTTATGTTGCATCCATTTCCAACTCGCCATGCCAATCCCTTCAACACAAGCGTTCGTGCCGTTAGTAGACTCCGCCATAAGTAACTTGGTTGATATCCAATACTCGCCCGTAGGATGTCATCTCGAGGGTAGTACTTGGCCTTTAAAAGTTGGACTGCAATGGAGTCAGGGTTCTCCATTAATCTCCAAACCTGTTTTGCCAAAAGGGCCAAATTAAAAAGATGAAGGTTTTTGAATCCCATACCGCCTCTTAGTTTGGATGTCGTTAATTTATCCCATGCCATCCAATGAATTTTACGTTTGCCGTCCCTACTTCCCCACCAAAATTGTGCGATCATTTTTCAATATCCTGACACAAGGTGATTGGGAGTACAAAGCAACTCATAACGTATGATGGAATCGCCTGTATGATAGATTTGATTAGTATCTCCTTGCCTGCTCTAGACAAACATCGATCTTTCCATCCTTTCATTTTGGCAATAGCTCTATCACGAATTGTGTCAAAAACCACCCTTTTGGATTTGCCTATTATAGTTGGGAGGCCCAGATATTTGTCATGTTTGTCAACTTGTTTGACTCCCATTTTATCACTCGCAGCTTGTATTAGTTCGGCCCTAATGTTACCACTCGCTGATAGCTCCGATTTTTCAAAGTTTATCTTTTGTCCCGAAGCTTCCTCGTACTTATGGATAATCTGTCTCACTGTATCCACTTCTTGTATTGTTGCTTGAAAAAATAGGATACTATCATCCGCGAAGAAAAGGTGTGATATTTCCGGAGCTCGTTTATTTACTTGCACCCCGTGCCAAACGCCACTTTCCATAGCTTGTTGGATCAAGGCAGAAAATCCTTCTGCACATAAAAGAAAAAGATAAGGCGATAAAGGGTCCCCTTGGCGGAGGCCTCTTTCGGGGGAGAAGCTTTCCGTCGGTGACCCATTAATCAAAATAGAGTAAGTCACGGTGGTAACACATCCCAAGATTAGGTTCACCCAATTTTCTGAAAATCCCATTTTAAGCATAGCCGCGCGTAAAAAATCCCATTCTATTCTATCATATGCTTACTCATATCGAGTTTTAATGCAAAGTGGCCTTTGTGGCCAGATTTTCTATTCTTCATAGAATGGAAGATTTCAAAAGCCGCCATCGCATTATCAATAATTTGCCTACCAGGTATGAAAGCACTTTGATTTTGTGAAATAAGGTCCGGTAAGATCAGTTTCAGTCTATTTGTGATAGTTTTTGTGATTACCCGAAAAATCACATTGCAAAGGCTAATTGGGCGGAATTCTTTCACAGTCTCAGGGGATTTTGTTTTGGGGATTAAAACCACAAAAGTATGGTTCAAGTGAGTAGGATCAGTGTGTGAGTTTAGGACAAAACCTGATTAATAAAATCATTTTCCACAATTGGCCAGAAGTGTTGATAAAATAATAGGCACATACCGTCCGGTCCCGGGGCTTTGAGAGGGTGCATTTGTTGTAAGGCTCGATATACCTCATCCGCTGAGAAAGGTTCCGCAAGGATATTATGCATATCTTCAGTGACTCTGGCCTTTATCGCATCAACCGTTGAATTCATATTTTTGGCCCATCTGTTCGAAAGAGTTCAAGATAATAGGCTCGAATTATTTTTGCAATGTCGTCCTCCTTGTAGTGCACTAGCCCATCATTATCTCTAATGTGATCGATTTGATTTCTTTTCTTTCTCTGGGATGATTTTTGGTGGAAGTAGGAAGTGTTACGATCTCCATCTTTCATCCATAGGGCTCGGGATCTTTGAAACCATCTAACCTCTTCCAGTTTGGAAAGCTCTTCTATCTCCCTTTCTATCCTCCGGCCTTCATGTATGTTTTCTTCTGTAGGGTCACTTTCTTGAATCTTCTTCAATGCTTTCTCCAATTCTCTCATTTTGTCGGCGTTCTTACCAAAATTTTCATTTCCCCACGTTGTCAGTTGACTTGCGCACATTTGTACTTTTTCCGGAAATGACAAGTTGTTGAGTTGATGTGTCCAGGTTTGGGTGACGATGCTTTCGTATTCTGTGTTTTCCAGCCACATTTTCTCAAAACGGAATATTCGCTTGCGCTTTCTTCGATTCTGGGCAAATAGCTTGTTCACGGAATCTAATTCAAGTAAGAGAGGTGCATGATCCGATTTAATTCTTGGTAAGTGTTGGACTCTATGATAAGGAAATTGTGCTCGCCATTTATCGCATGCCAGAACCCGATCCAATCTTTCTTGTATGTTATCATCTAGTATTCTCCCATTGGACCAGGTGTAGATGTACCGCGTATAGCCTAAATCCGTCAACCCGCAGTCATTAATTGTGTTGCGGAAGTTCACCATACTGCTCAACGGCTTGATGTTACCCCCCCTTTTTTCGTGAGGCCATAAGATTTCATTGAAATCTCCGATGTACATAGTAGGGGTATGTCTGCCCGGGTAAATTCTCTTCATTAGATTCTATGTATTACTCTTCGCGGTTTGCTCTGCCCATCCATAGATACCAGTCAGCGACCAAGATTTCATATTGGTTGTCGACGCTTTGAACGAGATGTGATTGTAAGAGAAAGATATGAGTTCCATTTCAATTGTATCGTTCCATAGCATACATAGGCCTCCTTTTTTGTTTGCGTTCTCTCCCCTGCAATCCACATGAAAACATCCTCGAAAATGAAGCATCCGACTATTTATATCGCACATCCTTTTGCAAACTTTTGTTTCCATAAGAAAAATGATGTCCGGATTGTGCGTTTTTAGGATCTTCTTTAGTTGTCAAACTATCGCTCGGTTCCCAAGCCCACGACAGTTCCAACTTAAGATATTCATGATGCTTGGCGGGGCTGGGTTCCAGCCTCCGCCATTTCTGAGTTAGGACAGGGGAATCCCGTTTCATCATTTTTGAGCTTTTTGAGAGATATTTGAGGTAGATCGTTCATATATGTGGGGAGTATTCTTTTGTGCTCAGTTTGGGTCAGGGGCTGGGTATGGGTTTGTGTTTCAGTTGATGGGGGTTTGCGTGTGAGTTTGACTTTGCGTGGAGGGTTTTGGTGTGGCTGGTGTTGTGTTTGGATTGGGATATGGGTTTGTGTGGGAGTAGGATCGTGTTGGGGGTGTGGTTATATAGCTGTTGGTTTGGTTGTTGAATGTTATATTGGTTAAGCTTTTGGAAATCTTGTGTAGAAATGAGCTTTGGTTGAAAAGCAGGGTAGTTGGGTAGATGATTGATTGTGTTTTGTGCAATTAAGCTCGGTATTGGGGCGAGGTTTATTGGGCAGGTAGTTTGGTTGGGTATGACCGATTTGCCTGTCAACTCCTGTGTGCTAGAAACTGAGTGTGAGCATGAGCCGGTGTCTAAGGGGGTGTTGTTAACTGGGTGTTGCGGTGTCATCTGGTTTTGGATGGGTTGTGGGTTTGCTCTGTTTTCAGATTTGGTATCGTTTTTTCTGTCCCTTTTCGTATGAAGTCACATTTGGGGAAATCTTGGACTATTTCTGTTAAAATGCTATCTGGTAGTATTGCTGGTTCTCTGACTGATCTGCACTCCGCGTCTGCATCCTGGAGGAGTTTTTCTTTGAGAAATTTTTGGAATAACTTTCTCCTCGTGGTCAATTCCTCAGTACCTCTTACTTCTTTGGTCGAAATTTTAGCATGTTTCATTGGTGAAGCCCGTATCCAATCTCCGTAGGGCAGCTGTTCGTCCTTGAGATTTATTAGAACCTCTGGGTTATCCACCACTTCGCACTCTCTTTTTGTGTGACCAAGGTATCCACAGACGTAGCAAAAGGAGGGAATGTGCTTGTACTTCACTTGTATTCGTATCGGATCATTGTTCCCGATTGCAATACTGGTTCCATCTCGTAGAGGTTTGTTTAGATCCACTAGAACACGTATTCTCACACTACGACTGAACCCCTCCAATGATGTTTTGTCAATTTCCATAACCGTGCCTAGTCTGCTGCCAATAAGGGTTATGTGTTTCTCTTGTCTCCCCGCCATAGGGAGATCGTATAATCAAATCCACATAGGTATCGTGTTGAAATGGAGTGCCGAGGGCTGTATCGTGGGTTCCAACTTCTTCAGGACTAATAGGTTCTTCTCAAATATCCACGGTTCCATTGCTAGTACTTTATCAAGGTCGCGCCAGTCATTGAAATGAAAGGATAAGAGATTTGATTCTATCTCTTTTGCTGTCATGCCTCGGAGGGGTTTCCATATTTTCCTCATAGTTTCCAATAATCCGTACGCATTGAACGGTTTCTTCGTCCATACCTTGCCGATTAGACATAGAGTTGGTTTATGAGTCTCTTCGTCGTTTTCCTCTGTTAACCGGATGAACTCTTCCTCGTCTTCGACTATCTTGAACTCTTTCTGATTAGTAGCCATAAGATAAAAAATGAATTCAGGTAAAGGCCTGTAAGACCAAAAACACTTTGGATCTGGACTATCCTAAGTGAAACCAAAATACAGAGGGACAATGGACACAAAAGTGCAAAAAAAAAAAAGAAAAGAAAAAATAGGGACCAGACGCGGGGATATAACAGACAGGACCAGCAGGGGGGAGGGTGACGCTAAAGAAGAAGACTCAGCGGGGGGAGGGGGTTATTAAGGATGAAAATTGCGTTTATAGACAAAACAAAGGGGACGATAAAGACGGGGAAGACGAAAATCTGGGAGAAAGGGACACGAAGAAAACAGAGGTGGGTTGCAGAGAATGTCGGGGGAGAAAGGGTGAGGTGGACATGTGTCGGCGGAAGAAAACTCCTAGGTGGGAGTATAGTAGCTTTCAGGGCGAAAGACAGAAACCCTAATCCATGGGTACTAGAATTGTGTGTGTTAGCTTAGATTGTAAACGACATTTTGGTTATTAGACTATACTTCAGAGTAATTTTTATAATTTTCCCTTAAAACATTTTAATTCTTCAAAATTACACGTCTTCATGTTGTAGTGACTTGTGTTTTTATACTTTCCTTAAGAGAACCTAACAATCTATGTCCACAAGTTTGGAATTTGAATAAATTTATGTTGATCATTGTTATTTTAAAAAAAACACTAATAATGATAATAAGGTTTGAGGCCTGAAAATACTCGCAGGCTTAAAAAAATTCAAGACCTAGATTCCATGAGTAATTATCAAATTATATGTGAATATATTTTTTATTGAACTTATTTTTTTAAATAAATGGAAATATATAAAAAGAAAGGAAAAATGCTTATCACAAGCTAATCAGGTAGCAAAGGAAAAATAATGCAAAAGTTCAGGGAAAAAAACAACAAAAATAACTTTAAAACGCAATTTAAGTGAAGGGCACTTATGTCTCAAGGATTTTCGAGTGATATTGTCATTTGTTGTTTTTGCATGTGGTCGAGTATCATCTTGATGGTCTGATGTATCTTGTGGAATGTCGGCACAGGATCCTCAAGCCATAATTTTCATAGTCTTCATAGCTTCTGAGGGAGCACATGAGTGAATGTCAAGCGGAGTAGTCGAGGAGTCGTCTAGCTTGGTCTTTAAAAATTTCAAATTTGTCTTGTTCTTCTTCATCTGCCATATCAGACCAATGCTTTCATGCTGATGCAACCATTGCTTTGAAACCCACTGACGGCCTAGATGTAGTATTCAATGCGGAGTGATCCAGTTCTAAATGTGTATCTGAAGTAGCCAACTATGCCATGGTGAAGGTGAAGCCAAAGATTGATTGGCATGCCCTTGCGTCACAATCGAAGAGTCTACCATATAATTAGAAGCCATGGCTTTGTTTAGATCTTCATTGTCATCCACTAAATCATTCGCATCCTTTAAAGCAACAAAAGAATTCCCCAACGCGACAACAGGAGAGGAAGCATCAACATGCCTGGCGAATGAACCACAATCTCAACAACGACACCAACAGGCTTAGGGGAGGCCGCAGCGTCCCTAGGGGCGCCAACATTCTTGACTTTATCTTGTGGAACATTAATTGGTTGAAACACCTTTCTAACTCGGGATCATCCTCTAGAGGAAGGCCGAATAATAGGTTCTTTAGATAGATTAAACTTCGCAACCCAGCGGCAAGATGCCGAAGAATGTCCCGTAATGCGACAAATAACACAATATTCCGGCAATTTCTCATAACTGAGAGAAACAAATGAGCAATGACACATCCTTTCAACCATTATGTAATCCTAAAGATATTTAGACATATCAATATCAACCAAGACCCAAACAAAATGACCCAGAGATCCATTCAATGAACGTTCATCAACTTAAAATGGGGTCTCTATTGCTTTCGCAATTCCCATAATGAAATCAGAATGCCAATATTCAATACTAAGTTCGAAAATCCGAACCCAAACACTAGCAGTATGTGTAGTAACTTTGTACACACTAAAGTCAGGCACCCACGGGGACAATTTAATAAAACTCGGATTAACAAACCAAGTAACTCGAACCTGAGCTCTAGAACGATCCACATCATTAGAAAATGTTAGACAAAAGTATCCTTTACCTAGAGGAATTAATCGCCAAGGATTTGTAATATTCCATAATTCTGTAAGCCATTTTTGAAGTGGCATCAATGCCGAATGCTTAGTTCCTTTACCCAAAACCATCCTCCCACTTCACGAAAATGAAAATTTCATAACTCTTTGCTGATAAATATGTTCATCAATAGTAATCGAGTAATAATCCCCTTTTTTAACAGGCTCATGGATAAAATTTAGTTTACTAGAAACCACAATAGAATATGATTTGGGATTACCAGTAATTTATGGGGATAGCATTCTTGTCGACCAAGAGACCAAGAGCAGCAACATGGGATAACCTAGAAGAAAAAGTAGAAGAAATGGTAGTTAATGGAGAAAGGGACCACAACAGGGGGGCCACAACCTCCTGGGACCATGACACCATAAGAGAAGATGAGAGGGGACCACCAAAGTTGTTGGAATAACAACCTTTTCCAACTGCTTGAGGGGACCGCCACCTTCATGGGACAAATGAGGGAGTAGTTGGTGCAGCAAATTAGTGAGGACCGCTGCAAGCCCATGAGGGATATCCTTGATCATTGTAGTAGAGCTGGAGGGTGTTTTGGTGGCAGCCAATAAAAGTTGGGAGGCATCTAGGGTAGTAGCCGCTGCAACATGATCCAAAGGGGAAGACGAAACCAGAAACATAGATATAAAATCAATCGGAGAACAAGATGGCATCGTAGAGATGACAAATCCGACCATGTCATGGCCAGATAATTTGTCCGGATGAGTAGCCATAATGACAGCGTCCTTAAGTGCTAGAGGAGAGAGAAGAAATCATTAGGATTTCTAATGATATACCACCATTTCCTTTGGTATGTTGAATTTATTGAACTTATTCGCTCTCTCACGGATTAGTATTGTATCGAATAAAAAATTATCCACTTCTTTGTTTTTTTTTCTTTTACTAGTAATCTACCCATATGTATGATATACGGACTGAATTTGCACAAAAATAATTAATTATTTCATGAGTACATGTAAGTGTATAAAAATGCAATTAAAATAAACAGATAAATAAATATGAAATAAGAATTATAATAATGAACGATGAGTACAAATAAGAAAAAAACATAACATCTACATAAACTAAGGAGATTATAGTTATGGTAGCGGCTCTTGCTAGTTCAATGTGTTAGTCGCTCGGTTAGTAGCTTTAGTTAGAGCTCTCCTTTTAGTTGACCCTCTCCATTCGGTTATTAAATAAAAGAGATTTAATTATATACTTATATATCAATAACAAAAATATTATAAAATTTGGAATATTTCTTTGGATACAACATTAGTCATTGAACTTGACCAGTTATTATCACTATCACAAATCAAAATTTTAAGGCCCTTATGATTAGTAACTCTAGAAAGTAACATACAACTGACCATGCCTAAAAACATGTTTTTTAAAAGAAGTCCTATATTTGACAAAGATTGACCCTGACTTTTGTTCATAGACATTGCATAGGACACAATCAGCGGAAATTAGCATCGATGGAATTCAAAAAGAAGTCTCGGATCAAAAGCATAGTAACAAATATTGTATTCGGAAATTTTTTGGCACCATTAATAATTCGTAGTTCGGGTTTTATTCGGGAATAATACGGAAAGAATCGGAAAAATATCGTCGAGCATGATCCGAATTCGCAAGATTATTCGGGAATAAATCGGGATTAATTCGTTTAAGGTATTACATTATGGAATTTCCTTTATTTATATACAAAATCTACTCAATTTAGATACATTATTTTTCTCTTGTAAACAAAAATGATATCATTTAAATTTTAGATCAAGTATGCCCATCAAAATCATATCATTAAGTCATTAGAGTCTAGAGAAAATTAAATTATAAAAAAACCAAAAAATTACTAAGCTGAAACTTAAAAAAATCAGATAACCTTTTTCAATATAAGAAAAAAAAAACAAAATTAGCTACTGAATAATTAAAACTATCCAAGAATCGTGCATGATGCAATCATGCAAGTTGCAAGTTTGCAACAGCTTTTGTAAGCTTGTGACGGAAGCCATCGTTTCACCATTGAATTCAAATTTCAAAACTGACGAGATATTGCCGATTATTCACGAATATATCGTCAATTTCGCAATATTTTCATATATATCGCGAGATGATTAACAACTCACGTTTTTAAAGGGAATTTTACTTTTTTCCATGAATCCGCGATAAACTCGCGATAAATTCAAAAAATCGCCGAATTTTGTCACTATGATCAAAAGATGTCAACGATATTCTTGGAATAATAACCGTCTAACTAGTTTTGCATTCACTGAGAATCTTTCCTTCTATAATATGATTATCAAGTCTTGTAACAATCAATCTTGTACCATTGCATAATCCACGAGAATGATCTATGTTTCGGAGCAGCAGAATAGGAGCTCCAATCTTCAAATTTAATTATGATTCAAAACCCCATAATATTTAATTTCATTTAAAAATCAGGAGTATCAACATCATTCAAGAGTTATTTATATTTAAATGACACGTATAATCAGAACTTAAATACAATTTTCCCTTAGACTGTTAATTAAAATCATATATTCATTTATGGATTAAACGACATCCAGGTCGGAGCTAACATAGCTCCCTAATACGATGAGTCATCAATATTATTTCCAAATGCGGGATCTATACTTCAAATAATTGATGCAATTGGATCATTAAAGCTTGACCAATAAATCTTTAGGAATATCGATTACAACACAACCATCATTTGGCTCACCAATTTTTTCATGGTCGATCATTGCAATCCAATCAGCAAAACATTTCAAATCATCACAACTCAGATCAGGCCCCATGTCTTGTAATGTTATATTATTTGTCAGTCTCAATACAGTATAATCCTTCCACAAATACAATGAATTAATAGTGGCATGAATAATATCTTGTCTACTAACATTTGGAATTAGAGGTAGTATTTGCCGAAAATCTCCCTCAAACACAATTGTCTTGTCTCCAAATGAAATATCACGATTCATGTCTGGTAAGATCTATCTCTTTCATGATATCCCTCACACTATGGTCCAGTGCTTCAAAACAACACTTATGCGCCATTGAAGCTTCTTCCCAAATAATAAATTTGGACTTGAGTATAAGTTATGTGAGAGGGCTTCCTAGATTTATGTTGCAAGTTGAATCCTCATTCAGGTTAAAGGGAATGACAAATCTAGAGTGGGAAGCCCTACCACCAGGCAACAAAAGAGATGATATACCACTGGATGCCACATTTAATATAGTTTCACTTTTTGATCGCAATGTAGACGATAGAGTCTTTCAAATAAATATTTTTCCAATTCCTCTATAACCGTCCACGAAAAAAATCCTTCCAAACTCTAAACAGGCCGATTCGATAATAGAATCATAAACACGACATTGCTTGACATTTAAATTAGATATGTCTTATGTCAAGCTTAATCGATCATCACATTTTCTCATGTATTAACCTACTACGCGAGAAGTGGAAAAAGTGACCATCTGGAAATGTCGATTGAAAATCACATAAACTATTTCCACAAGGGCATTATTCTTAATGTAATCCTCGTTCAGTTGCAGATCTACAATATAAAAAAATATGTTAAATAGTGAACAATTTTTCAAATAAGCAAATATATATATATATATATATATATATGCATATCTTGATATTAAAGCAAATTACTTTGCTTGTATAAGATATCGTCAGATAGGTGAGTCTAACATGACTTCCAAACTACCTCAGGTTTGATTATAGATGAATGCCCATTGACTTGCTCAATGATCCCATCAGTGTAGTCCTTATCATCACTTAACAATCCTAATTCATAGCAAGCATCACGAAAATAACAATACTGAACCCCATTAATTAAACATATATCATCATAACAGGTGGCCCCACATACTATATTTAAAGAAATCTCGTATAGTACGGATCGCCACAACCATGAGGAACAAAAGAAACACGTCCAATTGCAAACCCTCATTTTCGTGGACCCATATATATCTAATTCCAAACAAATTTCCTCGGAAATTCAATATGTCAGTTCTCTTGCTTCATAATATTTTTTATTAGCTTCCATCCTTGCCAAATGTATACTCTCGCTAATTGTTCGCCTACCAAGAATAGACTCGATATTGTCTAAATTAGAGAATATATGTTAGAAATTTTTTTTCTAACCGCAAGTCTACGGTGTCAAGTTTTAATATAGAGTAGTAAGGTTGTCGAATCCACAGGGAATAATTATCGAATTATTGCTAAGTACTATCATATAGTAGTCTAACTTTATTTAGAAATTCAATAATTGATGGAGTTGATTATACTAAAAATACTAAAAATAAATTAAGACTATGTAAATATCAATGAGTTTATCCAAATGATTAAATGAATTCTAGAGGTATGATGAATCTAGTTATCCCTTATGTTGTCAATATGGTTTATCAATCATCAATTATCAATTTATAAGTCAAGATTTCTACAATAATCATTCCCTTTCTCAAGTGCCAATGATTTTAGATTCAATTGGGAAATCAATATCTCTATAAAAATCACCAATCAAAATCTCAATAAAAGCTATGAATCTTGATAAATGACTTCAAAGGATTCACAAATCTCTCAATTCTATGAAATCCTAGGTTATGCTATTCCAAGGTCATGTATTCAATTACCTCTCTCAAGTGTCAAATCAAATACACCAAACAATCTAAATTATTGATCAAGTAATTTAGAAGCAATAGATCCAAATAGCACAAATAAATTGATAGATCTAGATTGACAAACCACAATCTCAAAACATAAGTTCAAACATAGATTACATCAATCCTCTAGAATTATAGTGTTTAGCTCATGATTAAAGAAAATGAATCCATGAAAATACAACAATACATCTTACAAGATATGAAGAAAGCAACAAAATAAGAACAAGAGTTGAGGGATCTTCTCTATTTCTAGATGATAGAAGCCTCCAATCTTCTTCTCCAAATTCTTCTCAAAATGCTCAAATTCTTCTTCCTTGTCTTGTAGCTGTTTTTATTGCCTTCCCAAGGGTTCCAAGTCCCTAATTTCAAGCCCCAAGGATGGTATTTATAGTACACAAAAGTCCAAGAAGGGGTAGGTGAACATAGGATTTTCCGCCCCGTGACTGCGGCGCCAACAATCTCGTCCCATTTTATCGCACGCGGCTGCGCTGGGCGCCCGCACACGCCGCCAACTTATCGCACGGGCGCTGCGCGCTTCATCATTGTTTCTCGCACAATTGCCGCCCGGGCGCTGCAGCGCCGGGCATTGGGCGCTGCAGCGCCCACATGCCTGCCTCCAAACTATCCTTCCCTGTCACGGGCGCATTTGTGGCTTCAGGTTTGGCGGCTAGCCCCTTGCTTGATCTGGCCAAAATACGATTTTTTTTCTTCTTTCTACGCGATTTCTTCTTTCTTCAAGCCGTTTTTCACCGTTTTCTTCATTTCTCGGCTACCAAATCAGTATTGACTCTACATCGACTCTAATTGAAATAAATAGGACTCTAACGACTCTAAAAACACCCAAAATAAAACCAAATTCTACTCTAAAATATCAAATAAGTTGGTAAAATACCAACTTAACAAATACCCCCAAACTTAAGCTATTGTTTGTCCTCAAACAATTATAACTCCAAAATGAAAGACAAACAAAACAACAACACAAACAACTACAAAACTCCATAAACCAATAAAATTTGTCTAAAAACTCATTTCACTATCAATCAAGCATGCATTTTAACATTGTGATCAAAAGTGTTGAATATTCATGAAAATTCCGTTTACATTATTCAAATTGATTTAAGCAATCAAACGTTATCAAGATGATCCACTTCTAAGTATCAAAAGATAATGACTACCGGATTCCATATGCTTGTTATTCACACTAATCTCCACTAATGTAGGCTAATATAACACATGGATCAATAGGGCTTCCAAAGCTTGTAATGTGGCTTAGGGTTGGGTAGGAAAATTTAGGATTAAGTGGCTCAATTCACCCAAACACACAATTACCTCTTCAAATCACCAATTGCCAAACAAAATGGCTACCTTCACTTTTGTTGAATTTTCAATTATTCTCCCTTTACGAGCCTCTATTTTCAACATTTTTTTTCGAGACCCCCAAACTTGGTCTTTTGCATATTTTAACACATGGGGTTTCATTATTTCTTTTTCTCGGCAACTTCATGCGAATGAACATCTACCTTACTTATTACATCCTCCTCAACCTTCAATCATTTTGTGTGTATGAGTGATGGGTAATTAGGATTTTCACATGTAAGCTCAAGGTAAAAACAATTGGTTGCCAAAGAACAGGTTTAATAGGCTCAAAAAGGGACACTAGTGAAATTATATCGTACAAAGGTAGTCATTTTGGCTCTAGCTTTTACTCAAAGATGGCCTAAATCATTTCCTTATGTTATTTCACCTAGGATTTCGCCTCAATTAGTGATCAAACAAGTTCTAGAATCCGGTGGGATCATACAAGCAACACTCGACTTCATTAATCATTTTCAAATAAGTTAACGAGAATTATGCATGAATATGAAATCAATGAAGCAAAATATAGATCACCACTTAAAAGCATGCTTTCGTGACAGTTCAACTTGTGATCAACAAATCTACTTAGTCATGTAGTTCTATAGTTCAACAAACTACCCGACTCGACTCAACTCCATTTTTTTTTTTTGACACGACTCTGACACGACTCAAAAGACACAAATACAAATTACACCCCCCAAAACTTAAATTGAACATTGTCCTCAATGGGGAGTGAGAAAACTTTCCGATAGCGGAGCGCCTAGGACTCCTCATCGAGTCGTGTGGTGAAAAATGAGCAATAGGACCGGTGGTGGTGGTATTGGGAACTGAATACGGGTGTGTCATTATATATCAGGCCGTGTTCGGTTGTGCTCATTCTCATATTCTTCTCGTGCCGCTCTGTGACGTTGCTCAGCTACAAAAGCCCTTCTCAATTCTCGTACTTCGCGAACTAGTGCGTCTGAAGGGTTGTTATCGTGATGTGAGCGTCTAGAACGAGAACGTCTTGCCGCTGAACCGGATGGAGTGTCTACATTCTGTGGTTGGGCATGAGTATCATGCTCAATAGCTGGTAGGGCAAATTCGGGATCAAGAATATATCCCGCACCCTTCGGATTAGGCACACCGCCTGCCCACTCGTCATAAGAAGCAATAGTAGCCGAATCTATAGGTCCCTTAGGATTTTCCAACGGCTCTGAGCTATCCCACTTAACACCTCTCTTTTTACATAACCCACAAATTAAACTCGGTAAGATTAGTCCCCCTTTTTTTGGTTGTAGCATTTTGTTATGAAGGGACGTTGCAATAATTACCGCTGGGTCGAATTGTATGTCAGTAACTATGGCATATAGAAGATGAGCTCGTTCCTTAGTTACATCACTAACATGCTTGGTTGGTATCAAGTTGTTGCATATGAAGTGGTACCAAGCTCGCCCATATCGACTAAGACTCGTGTGCGGAAAAGCAGTAGCACCTCCCACAACTTTTATATGACATACCACAGTTCCAGGCCGACATAAGGTATTACAAATCTCCTCCATACTCGGTGGTTGCGAGATAAATTCGACATACGGTGAGTGATCCACCTCCGGGAGTTCATAATATTCTCTTATCGTTGTTGTATGAGTGTATACCTTTTTTACTCCACGTACGAAAACCTCTGAGTTATAGCCATTTTTGGTCTTTGCATTTGCATAAAACTCTCTGACTATATTCGGTGCGAATGGTCTAGGTTGTGCACAAAGTTTTTCCCATTGCTTCTGATGTATCATTTGTGCAAGTTCACCATCATTTGGCCCCGGTTGTAACCCCCGTTCCGCCGTTATGCTCTTCGAGCATAATGTGTCATAATACAATCAAGTTGTCTTCCAAGTGAAGAAAACGATCTTCAACATTTTCCTCGGATGTACTTGCCACTCTTTTGCCCTTGCTTGCATTCTTTGTTCTTGGCATTGTAATTGATCGGAAATCACACGAAAAATAACACAAGCAAAATACACATAAAACGCACAATACGAGTTAGGAGTTAGGAATTTGGCAACAACTCAAGAATTATGCATCCTTGTCATCAATTCATGATCAAATAACCTTTAGTACACAATGATGACAAGAATCAAATGCCTAGGTGTAATATTTTTCATTGAGGCATTTTAACAAACACCTTGTAGGCATATATGCAAATAAGAGATGAACACCAAATTTGAAATTCAATTCATGCCCATTTTTCAACACCAACCAATTCAAGCACAATATAATCATATATCATCACAATTTATCAAGAATTTATCAAGAAATTCGAAATTACAATGATATTGAAAATTCCCACATTTTTAACCTAAGCTTGAAAATTTGAAGAAAAGTGGTGCACAATTGAAGCTCACTTACCCAATTGATGAAGAAGATGAATTTGATGATTAAGTTGCTCAATTGCCCACTTGAATGGTGTATAAGTGAATGCTAGGTGGGATTTTTGTAGAAGGAAGTAAAATAGGCGTGTGTGTGTGTTTTGTTTGTAAAGAAAAAATAAGGCTGATTTCAGCCTTTTTGTATGCCCAGAGATCGATCGGGGCGACTGTAGCTAGGGGACCAGGGCTGCTATGCCGCCCGCACACACCGTCTCACCTCAAGACTCTATCTCTCGGGCTGGCCATTTCCAGGCGCTGCAGCTGCAATACCAGCCCGTATTTTTTTTTATTTTTTTTTATTAAAAATTTCAATTTAATCAAAAAAATTCAAAATCACACACAAATTAATTTACACAAAAATCACACCAAAATTCAAATAAATACACACCAAACTAAAAGAAAATAAAATCACACAAAATTCGATCACACGAAAATCACTTGGGTTGCCTCCCAAGAAGCGCTAAATTTATAGTCGTTAGCCGGACTCAACTATTCGGACTCAAGAAATTTCATCACCAAGTGGAAGATTTAAAACCTTCCTTGCTTCGTTCCCAAAATAATGTTTCAATCTTTGTCCGTTTACTTGGAACGAATTCCCATCGTTCCCTCTTAACTCGACGGCACCATATGGAAACACACGTTCAACCACAAACGGTCCTGACCATCGTGATTTGAGTTTACCTTGAAAGAGTTTCAATCTAGAGTTGAACAATAACACTTGTTGGCCGGATAAGAATTCACGTCGCAAAATCATTTGATCATGCCATTTTTTCGTTTTTTCCTTATACATTTAGGCATTTTCATATGATTCTTGACGAAATTCTTCCATTTCGTTTAATTGAAGTAATCGGTTTTCACCGCCTCTTTCAAGTTAAAATTCAATTTCTTAATTGCCCAATAAGCTCGATGCTCAAGTTCAACCGCAAATGACACGCTTTACCAAACACCAATCGATCGGTGACATACCAATGGGTGTTTTATAAGCCGTGCGATAAGCCCACAAAGCATCATCGAGCTTTTGTGCCCAATCCTTTATATTAAAACTCACCGTTTTTTCAAGAATTTGTTTCACTTCACGATTGGAAATTTCGGCTTGACCATTAGATTGAGGATGGTAACCAAGCGCAATTTTATGACGCACACCAAATTTAGCAAGAAGGTTGTTAAATAATTTATTACAAAAATGCGTACCTTCATCACTTACAATAGCTCGAGGAGTACCGAACCGAGTAAAAATATGCTTGTGCAAGAATTTGAGTACTACCTTAGCATCATTCGTTGGTGTAGCAATCGCCTCAACCCACTTGGAGACATAATCAACCGCAAGCAAAATGTACAAATTTCCATAGGGCGCGGAAATGGTCCCATAAAGTCAATACCCCATACATCAAACAATTCCACCTCCATTATGTTTGTCAAAGGAAGCTCATGACGCCGTGAAATATTACCAACCCTTTGGCATCGATCACAAGTTTTCACAAAGGCATAACAATCCTTGAATAATGTTGGCCAATAAAAACCAGATTGTAGTACCTTTGCAGCGGTTCGGGTTGGCCCGAAATGTCCCCCATAAGATGATGAATGACAATGTTGAAGAATCTCTCCAATTTCTTCCTTAGGAACACAACGGCGAATGATAGAATCCGCGCATCTCTTGAACAGTAACGGATCATCCCACAAATAAGACTTGACATCATGTAAGAATTTTTTCTTTTGATGTGAAGTCAAGTCCGGTGGCAAAACTCCTCCCGCGAGGTAATTAACAAAATCTGCGTACCAAGGTAATGATATCTCGGCACGCATAATTTGTTCATCAGGAAATGATTCTTTTATTGGACTCTCAATCACCTCGTAAGGTTGCTCAAGGCGGGATAGATGATCGGCAACCCCATTCTCGCTTCCTTTTTTATCTCGAATCTCAATATCAAATTCTTGCAAGAGCAAAATCCATCGAATTAATCGAGGTTTTGCATCCTTTTTGGAGAAAAGATATCGGATTGCCACATGATCCGTAAACAATCACCTTTGTACCCACCAAGTATGCTCGAATTTATCAAATGCAAAAACTACCGCCAACATCTCTTTTTCTCGTGGTGGTGTAGTTTTGTTGGCGTTGTCCATGGTCCTACTTGCGTAGTAAATAGCTTTAAAAATTATGTCTCGCCTTTGACCGAGAACGGCACCCACCGCATAATCACTTGCATCGCACATGAGCTCAAATGGTTGAGTCCAATCGCACTATCATAATCGGAGAGTGAAATGAGTGCCTTTTTTATCCTGTTCAAATGCCTCGCAAACACAACTCATCAAAGCAAAAGATAGCATCTTTTTCAAGGAGATTACAAAGTGGTTTAACAATTTTTGAAAAATCTTTTATGAATCTCCTATAAAATCCTCGCATGCCCTAAAAAGCTTCTTATGCCTTTCACATTTGAAGGTGGGGGTAGCTTTTCAATAGCCACAACTTTCGCCTGTCAAACTTCCAAACCTGTACAAGAAATACGATGTCCAAGCACAATCCCTTCTTTGACCATAAAGTGACATTTTTCCCAATTGAGCACAAGATTAGTTTCCTCACAACGTTGCAAAACCATAGATAAGTTATGCAAACAATGGTCAAAAGAAGTACCAAAAACAGAAAAATCGTCCATAAAAATTTCCATGATTTCCTCAACCATACCATGAAAGATCGCCATCATACACCTCAAAAAGTAGCGGTGTGCATTACATAATCCAAATGGCATCCTGCGAAATGCAAAAGTACCATATGGACATGTAAAAGTAGTCTTTTCTTGATCTTTGGGGGCAATGGCGATTTGATTGTATCCTGAATAGCCATCAAGAAAACAATAATATTCGTAACCTGCCAACCTGTCAACATTTGATCAATAAAGGGGAGGGAAAAATGATCCTTACGAGTAGTTTTATTCAATTTTCTATAGTCAATACATACTCGCCATCCTGTGACGATTCGTGTAGAAATTAATTCATTGTTATCATTTTTCACAACTGTCATACCTCCCTTTTAGGGACAACTCATCTTAGGACTCACCCATGAACTATCGTAAATGGCATAAATTATACATGCCTTTAGCCACTTTAAAACCTCATTTCTCACAACTTCTTTCATTGCGGGATTAAGTCGTCTTTGGTGTTCAATAGATGGTTTATAAGATTCTTCCATTAAAATTTTGTGCATTACAATGGAAGGACTTATACCTTTCAAATCGAAATATACCAACCTAAGGCCGACTTATGTTCACGAAGCACACACAACAACTTATCCAATTGGATGAAGATAATGAAGCGAAACAATTACCGGGTAAGTTCTATATTTTCCCAAAAATGCATATTGAAGATGTTCCTAAGTTCCTTTAGTTCTAAAGTACCTTCGAATATTTTCAATATTGGCATTTTCTAATGCTTCCTTTTGTTTTTCTTTTACAATTTCTTTAGCCTCAAGGAAAGAATAAACTCAAGCAAATCAATATCATCACTATCTTCCTCATCACATTTCATTATTGAATTAATCAAACAATGCTCTAACGGATCTTTTAAATCTTGTTTTATAACTTCCGTTTGATCACATTGTTCGATTTTATCAATAAAATGACATGTGTGAGGTTCTCTTGAAATTTCACCGCTTTATAAATGTTAAATAGTACCTCATCATCATTTACCCGTAATGTTAACTCTCCTCGTTGCACGTCAATTAAAGCTCGTCCCGCTGCTAGAAAAGGTCTCCCAAGAATCAATGGCATTTCATGATCTTCCTCCATATCCAACACCACAAAGTCCGCCTAGAAATATGAATTTATCCACTTTGATCAACACATCTTCAATCACTCCTCTTGGGTAGGTGAGTGATCTATCGGCTAATTGCAATGTGATGGTGGATGGCGTTATTTCTCCAAGGCCAAGTTTCAAAATGCATAAACGGCATAAGATTAATGCTAGCACCTAAATCACAAAGAGCTTTATTAAAATAAGAATCACCAATAGTGCAAGGGATAATGAAACTCCCGGATCTCTTAATTTTTGTGGTAGCTTTCTTTGTAAAATGGCGCTACACTCTTCCGTGAGATTGACCGTCTCATATGCTTCCAACCTTCTCTTTCTCGACATCACATCCTTCATGAATTTTGCATAGTTTGGCATTTGCTCGAGTGCATCGGCAAAAGGATGTTGATGTGAATTTTCTCAATTTTTGCCTTTTCGATTGCTTATCAATGCCTTCTTCATTTTGGAGTGTTTGAGCTTGCTTCGGTTCTTTGGTGGCATGAGCAGCATCTTTGGTTCATCATATTCCGTCCCACTTCTCAACTTAATGGCCTTGCAATGTTCCGTGGGTTCACCCGGTGTTACTTGGAAACGTATCAACTTTCATTTGTGAATTAATAGCCGTACCAATTGACCCACATGTGTCCCCAAAGATTTGAGATGACTTTCAATTGTTGTAACCCTTGAACCCGTTTTTTCTATGTTAGAATCGGCTTTGTTCATCCTTGCTCTTGATTCTACAAGGAATGAACTAAGTAATTCCTCCAAAGATGGCTTTTGTTCTCCCACATGTGTGCTCGTACTTGCTTGATTCTCGATATCCCGAAGGTGGTCTGCAACACATTTCTCGTATTGCTATACGAGAAGTTTTCATGATTGCGAAGTCCCTGGATGATAATGTGTCGGCAATTGATTCCTCTATTGTTGAAACCCCGATTATTCACATAATTTGCTTGTTCCGTATCGGGATTCACAATTTCTTGACTTATCTCCATGATCGCCTCCGATTGTTGTTTTCCACCGGACTTAGTGTAGCAATTTGCTTTGACAAGGCGGAAATTTGAGAAGCCAATGCGGACATAGTATCAAGTTCAAGAACACCGCAACTTTTCTTGGCGTAGATCTTTCGGACGGCCATTGATAACTATTGGCGCCATTTCTTCGAGTAAAAGCATGGCTTCACTTGGAGTTTTAGCCATCAATGTACCTCCCATTGCAAATCTATAATAGTTCTTGAATGCCCATTCATACCATTGTAGAAATATTGAACCTTTTGCCAATCTGCGTGCCCGTGTTGTGGACACCTCCTCAATAATTCTTTGAATCGCTCCCAAGCTTCGTAGAGTGTGGCTCAAAGTCGAGTTGATGAAATTGAGCAATCTCACTTTTCGCCTTGAAGTGTCTTACTAGGTGGAAAGAATTTTGCCATGAATTTTTCAAAGGAGATCATTCCAACTAGTGATACTTCCAGTGGAAAGGTTTGAAGCCACTTTGTCTAGCTTTATCACGAAGTGAAAACGGAAATAACCTCAACCGAATAGCTTCATCGGGAACCCCATTCATTTTGATAGTGTCACATATCTCAAGAAAAATAGCCAAATGAGCGTTCGGGTCATCTACGGCACTTCCAAACTGATTTTGTTGCACCATGTTTATTAAGGCCGGCTTCAATTCAAAATTGTTCGCATTGATAGGTTGGCGAACAATGCCCGAATAGTTTTGATTTGTGGTTGGTCGAAAATAATCCCGAATGGCCCTTTCCTGGTGCAACAATAGGTATCGGTCTTCATCATCACCGATTCCCGCCATTTTTGTGAATTCGATTCTTCGTGCGACTCTAATCTTTCGAAGCGTTCTTTCAATTTCTAGATCAAATAAGATTAAATTAGCACTTTTATTTTTTCGCATCAACAAGAAAACACAAAAATGACAATGACCTTATTGTAACAAAAGAAACCAATCTAAATTAAAGTAAAACTACTAAGTAATAATATTAGCGCAAATAAGATGAATTATTCCCAAGAACGCGCAAAAACTTGTTAGAGATTTTTCTAACCGCAAGTCTACGGTGTCAAGTTTTAATATAGAGTAGTAAGGTTGTCGAATCCACAGGGAATAATTATCGAATTATTGCTAAGTACTATCATATAGTAGTCTAACTTTATTTAGAAATTCAATAATTGATGGAGTTGATTATACTAAAAATACTAAAAATAAGTTAAGACTATGTAAATATCAATGAGTTTATCCAAATGATTAAATGAATTCTAGAGGTATGATGAATCTAGTTATCCCTTATGTTGTCAATATGGTTTATCAATCATCAATTATCAATTTATAAGTCAAGATTTCTACAATAATCATTCCCTTTCTCAAGTGCCAATGATTTTAGATTCAATTGGGAAATCAATATCTCTATAAAAATCACCAATCAAAATCTCAATAAAAGCTATGAATCTTGATAAATGACTTCAAAGGATTCACAAATCTCTCAATTCTATGAAATCCTAGGTTATGCTATTCCAAAGTCATGTATTCAATTACCTCTCTCAAGTGTCAAATCAAATACACCAAACAATCTAAATTATTGATCAAGTAATTTAGAAGCAATAGATCCAAATAGCACAAATAAATTGATAGATCTAGATTGACAAACCACAATCTCAAAACATAAGTTCAAACATAGATTACATCAATCCTCTAGAATTATAGTGTTTAGCTCATGATTAAAGAAAATGAATCCATGAAAATACAACAATACATCTTACAAGATATGAAGAAAGCAACAAAATAAGAACAAGAGTTGAGGATCTTCTCTATTTCTAGATGATAGAAGCCTCCAATCTTCTTCTCCAAATTCTTCTCAAAATGCTCAAATTCTTCTTCCTTGTCTTGTAGCTGTTTTTATTGCCTTCCCAAGGGTTCCAAGCTGCCCTAATTTCAAGCCCCAAGGATGGTATTTATAGTACACAAAAGTCCAAGAAGGGGGTAGGTGAACATAGGATTTTCCGCCCCCCGCGCCGCATCATGGCGCCAGCGCATGGCGCTGGGCGCCATCATTTTTTTCTCGCACAATTGCCGCCCGGCGCTGCAGAAGACGGGCGTTGGGCACCGCAGCGCCCCACATGCCGCTCTCCAAACTATCCTTCCCCTGTCACGGGGCTGCAGCAGTCCCGCCGTCCTGGCCAAAATACGATTTTTTTCTTCTTTCTACGCGATTTCTTCTTTCTTCAAGCCGTTTTTCACTGTTTTCTTCATTTCTCGACTACCAAATCTGTATTGACTCTACATCGACTCTAATTGAAATAAATAGGACTCTAACGACTCTAAAAACACCCAAAATAAAACCAAATTCTACTCTAAAATATCAAATAAGTTGGTAAAATACCAACTTAACAATATAACATTTTGCTCATTTGGAAGATGGAAACTCATATGCTCTACAGAGGGGTCTTTATATTGTATTTCAAATCCAAAACTTATCCACTGGCTTTACAAGAAGAAACATATTTACGATCATAGTACATATTAACCTCATTGATATTCTTCTCCAAATTCTCATCATTTGAGCTCTGACATAGAACAACGAAGTAATAGAATAATGACCTTTATTTATGTACTTGAACAAATATTTGACCGTGGCGTGATTGTTTACACCACTCAATATTCATATGTACTCCATAACGAATAAAAAAATATCGATTATGAGGATCAATGTATCTATTATCCAAATAAACTCCATTCGTAATAATTGCTCTTCCATTATCTCTGCATATGTATACATAATAACCATCTTAATCAATGGCAGTGGGTCCAACAACGTTTTTATTAAATTCTCGAATAAAAGTCCATCCAACATGCAAGGAGAATTCCTACGATCATCATCGCATGGACTATGAACTATAAGATCTCGAACTGCGGCATAATAAACTGAATCATCCTTTTTCATCAGGTATCTCTGCAGATATAATTTGATCAATAGCATCTGTTGTAGGGAATTTGTCTTCTTTGCAAAGGAATAATAATATGTATGCATGAGGTTATATCATCGTTTTTTAAACTCTACAACATAGATTACAACAATAAAATTACACAGTGCGTTAACTTTATATCATCGACGATATAAAGTTAACGCGTCATAATATATTGTATTACTTGTAATAAAATATTAAATTTGTTAAGTAAATTACATAAAAAAATATGGGTACCTGCTTTTACATTTTCGAAAATTTTCTTTTTATGAAGATCTTGAATTAACCCATCCAGCTTAACTTTGAGTACTCTACAAATAATATATGGACTATCTTCGAGTTTTAGTCCACGCTTGTTAATAAATCTAACAATCTCTGGCCATTTTGGGTTGCATATAAATGTAATAAATAGATTTGGATAACTTGCTCATCTACATATAGCCATGGAATCTTGTTAATTTTGAATCATGTATCTAGACCCTACAATAAAAGATGAAGGCAATACAATTCATTTTTCTTGCGCAGACGCATCAATTTCACCATGTAAAAGAGCATCATGCTGACCTTTATACATTTCACAATGCAACTATTTCTGGTTTAGCCCAACATATGCCAATCATTCTGAATCAACAATACTATAGGCATCAACAACATAAAGTTGGGAAAGTCTTCTAGAAGACAATGAATGACGCCTCACAATCTTAATGGATTGATTGGCTTAATGTGGACTCATAATAAACAAATAGAGCCTTTAAGCACTAAGCTAAGCCATTAGAAAGCCGAAAGATATTCGGTGGCTTGTCAGGAAGAAAAGTTGGTTGCCCAGATGAAGCAGAGCTCAACTCTGGACTCACAGCCGATAAACAAACTTATTAGTAGGATAACTAAACTATTACACTAGCTATTTCATGGGGGGTTCTTGAATGGAGTTCCTCACCTATCACAAGAGCGACTGGGATGGGAGTGGCAGTCTCGACCTGAGCGGAAGTGCACATATGTCTGGAAACTCGGGATCGTAATTGGATTCAATTGCCATTTTGGTCGCCTCTTTCGGGTCATCCAAATTATTACCTAATAATATCAATTACCTAATAATATCAATTATGATATCTATAATGAATATCACGAAACTTACGGATGGCAATGGCGGGGACGGGGATGGTATTGGAGATACCATCACCGTCCCCAAATCCCATCCCAAATACCATCCCCATACTATTCACAGCTTTGGGTATCTGGGATGGGGATAGGGAATTCCCGTTCGGGGAATAGGGTCCCGCGGTGAATATGGGTCCCCATTTTATATTTTTAATTAAAAAATATATAAAATAAATTAGTTAAAATAAATAAAATAATATAAACAAATACATAAAAAGAAATAATGAGAACAATCAAAATTATAAATACTTTAAGAGTTTTTTTTTAGATAAAAAAAACTTAAGAGTTTAAGTTTTAAAATTAATCAAATAAAATATTACAAATAGAATTAATATAATAATAGATAATATATATATATATATATACGGGGAATATGGATGGGGACGGAGAATCCCTGTTTTATCTAAACGGGGATGGGGATGGGATCGGGGATGGGACGGGGGATATAAGTACCATCCTCGTCCCATCCCCGGTTCTAGAGAAATGGGGAATCACCATATCTATCCCATCCCCAAATTAATCGGGGATTTCCCGTTCCATATTGCTTGGATACCAACAGGAATGGTTCCCCGCGGAAATTTTGCCATCCCTAACTAAACTATATATTATAAAATATTACTATTATATATATATATATATATATATATTTATATTTACAATACAAAATCGTTATGTAAATTCATATTTATATTATAAATTAATGATTTGAATAATAACCGTCATATTATTATTTTATACTACGTAATTATGAACTTAATTGAAATTCACTAAAAACAATACGCAAAAAGAATATTTGAACATGCAGTTGGTACAAAACATAAGCTTAAATAACTTTCGGTGCCACACTCACAGCGATGTCTCTATCGCCTGCCTCTGCGCATATTTTCCATTGGATGAGTCTCGTGTGTATGTCGTGTTTTCTCATCATCGTTGTTGATACTATAATTTAAATTGAATGATGGGCGACTATATGAAGTCATGGAACTTGAATCTCCACTGCGATGCTGATATGGAATAGGAGACAAATTAAAAATTGGACGACATGTATCACTAATTGGTTACGGCTTTGTAAAATTTGGGCACCCGATGCTAATATCAGAATCAAGCAGTGCCGAGAATGACTGTATGTACTATAGCTTACCCAATAAGGAGTCATCGACTCATCGATATGTGTACGTTGAGACACATAATAAGTAGAAGTGTTGTCTCATAAATGTCAATGTGGATGGACCTGCAACATCTATTGGTGGTGTAGTCGCAGTCTGTTGAGGAGGGATGGCACCAGGACTAATAGTTATTGCTTTGACCCTAGCACTACTCTCCCCCGCTTCTCTCATAGATCATCGCATCCTCATCGGTCTCTCAGTCTATGATTGTGAGGGATGTGGTGTTGGTTGTTGTTTAGGCAGAGTGGATGAGGGATGTGGTGTTGGATGTTGTTCAGGCAGAGTGGATGACGCTCGATTTGCACGGAAGTATAGCTCGACCTCATTATATATATGATCAAATGACATCCTAAAAGTATCATAAGCATCATCTTCTTGACTAATCCTTAATTTTCCAAGAGCTTGTTCCTGGAACAAAAATTAATTAAAACATAAAGTAGTTAAATTTTTTAAGGTATATATATATCATATAAATTAAATGTACCATAACATCACACGCAGCGATGGTGATGGTTGATATCCTGTAGTCATGGACATATGTGTAGGTGATATTAGACGACGTGTAATGTTATCAAACCAACAAATATAATCCTCATCTGGGTGGCTAGGTACATCGCAATATAGTGTTGTAATAATAATATCATTCCGGTATGTCCAATGAAAAACATATTGCTGATGAAAATGAGCCTAGTCCTCACCAGAATGTCCTATGTGATCTACATTATGTAATGCCTTGTGATGCGATCGTACATGCATGGGGATATATTACATCATGCCGAATTGTCGCATGACTAACTTGATGTGACTCTATGATCACATAATTAATTAGTGGACACGGTGATCTCCATACATTAGTCAGATACATGTTAGCAAGGTCATGATTCTTAGGCAAGCTAAGGTCGTAGGGAGTCCAAATAAACAGTTGGTCCACCAACTACAATTTAAGTGAAAAAAACAAGACATCATAATTATGAATAGTTGTGTCAATCAAATATTTACTTTAATGTTACAGTTTGACAAATACCATGCACCATCTGGGGGATGTGGAAGGCATGGTCATCTAATCCAATTATAGGATCAACATTAATCCGACTTCGTAATCCTATAGGCACAATAGTAGTAATCCTAGACCACGCCCACATATGCAATATAATATTGATTTTAAAAACATGTCAAAATTTAAAAAAAAAAGGTTTGAACTTTTAAAACTAACTTGTAATAAGTGCAAGACTCCCCCGATCACATGTTTCCCTTACGAGCAACATTACATAGCTCTCGATACAAAAAAGCTAAGACTGCACTACGCCAACTGTGTCAGCCACAACTTGTTATATGATCTATATGTCTCACATACAATGAAGACACACGGTTCTCAGATGAAACCAGAACATCGCAGCCTAACAAATAAAGTGCACAACATCTAGAATATTTCTCAACATCAATATCCGCATTATCGTCTATCACTGGATGTTCTAACATGTGTTCTCTGATAGGTATCAAGTAGATATGTGAGCCTTTTAATTTAGCAGGTGAAGGGATGAAGCCCAAATAATATAAGCAATACTTTTGCCATCCTTACACGGTCATGTTCGTATCCAGTCCAATAATAGGATTACCCTCCACTGGAAGGCCCTATATGATGGCTACATCCTGTAACATAATAGATGTTTCTCCCACTAGAAAATGAAATGTATATGTCTCTGGTCGCCATCTCTCAACGAGTGCAGTCAGTAATTGGTGGTCAAGATCAAAATGTCTATAACGATAGACCCTGTAAAAACCCATGTCATACAACATATGGACTACACGATAGTGTGACCTAAAATCTCCATCATCACCATCATTATCATCATCATAATAATCATCATCGTAATCATCATTATCATCGGTTAAATGCCAAAATGGTTCGGACCCGCGGTTCACACGTATAATAGTATCAATGGCAACACTTGAGAACACGTCCTCAAATCGATAACACGACTTGCATATAGAATGGTGATATATCTAGGTCCATATCCACGAATGAGTTCTTTCTAAGAAAGTCTAATGTCAGTGCTTAGAATAGAAGAATGAGTTCGTAATTACATCTATCTCCGCCCAAAGGTGCTTTGTTCTTTCTACTACAATTATCCATGCTCTTCGCCCCCCGCCCTGAAACTGACGCACGCCGGAAGACGTGAGGAGTTATTCTGAAATGGGACCTTTCATTAGACGATTCTTCTCCTGCTACATTAAACTCCGGTGAAAGGAGAGTCCTTTAGTGAACACATCCGCCGTCTCGATTGTCATGCGCACTAAAGGACCTTAAGATCGCCACGAGCAACTTTCACCCGAACGAAGTGATAATCAAATTCGACATCTTTCATTCCTATGGATGAAGAAGACCGGGTAAACCCTTTTCTAAAATTATCGATTGGTGCTGCCAAAGAAAGGTACAAAGTGGATCGGTTTGGTGCCCTCTTCTTCCCATTCGGGTTGACCTGTTGACCCGAAGCAGAAGAAGGAATGGAACCACCGAGAGTCGTCAGCTCACACTTGGGCAAAGACGATCGACTTTTTGGAAGCGAACACGAACCGATTTACGCTATTCCAGGTTCTTATTGAGCGTAGCGAAATCAAGGTTTATGATAAAGTCAAAAAAGTTTCTATGGTGTTCTACCTTTGCGTCCAACTTTATTTTGTTATGTTCCAAGAATTCGAACAAGGTTTTGTACCAGCCATACTGATTAATATAGGCAAAGGCAATTTTCCACAGACATACATTAACTTTCATAGCCACATATCTTATACAATTTTATATTTCAAATTTTCATTTTATTCATTTTTTTTAGGGCTCTAGGGCTATACGGACTCGAACCGTAGACTCGGATTTATGTTGGCTTCGTTGGGAGGCTCGCGTAGTTTGTTACGTCAGCTCCAAAAGGAGTTGTTGCCTTGGAATTGATAAAGTTCCGCTTTTTCCAAATGTCCCGTAAGTGAATCATTTCATTGATTGGACCCATGGACCAAGATAGATTGGGCTGGGAGTAAGAGGTCGCGAAGGAGTGATCCTGGCTGGTTGGTATTGTGGATCCATACTTACAATGTAGTCAAAAGATACATTAGTAAAATATACAGTAAAGGAAATTTGTATTATGGAACAATGTAATGGAACAAATACGAGTCTAATAATATGGAATGTTGACTTATTAGAACTTTAAGAAAGTATAACACACATCCTAGCTTAATTAAGAAAATACAACAAACATCTTAGCTTAATTAAGACAGATACAACATACATCCTAGCTTAATTGAGACATATACAACAAACATCCTAGCCTAAATGAGAAAGTACAACAAACATATTGAGATTTATAAAATAAATATCCTAGCTTAATTGAGAAAAAAGTTATCATATCCTTATCGAAGACATCTCTCCAAATCTCTAGCCAAATATTATTGTCTTGCATGTGTTTCTGCCCAATCCATCTCATTATGCCTTCGAGAAATGGTATCTCTTCCGCGACGATTCTTCTCTGCCTATCTGGAATATGAACAAGCTCAAATGTAAGAGTGTCCTAATAAACCTCATCTGGCATAAGCTGAAATACACCATTGTATGTATTAACATAAGCGATCGTATTATAATAGGAGCTGATGTATGGGTCATGATTAATACCAAATACCCGACATGTTTGTAGTGCATGGGAATATGAAATCCCATTTTGTCATTGTTTTCCACACCATCACTCCATTATTTTAAGTTTCACAGTATGTGTAAATGACCGAGATGATCTTGGATGTCGTGTTACTTTTACTATAAAAACAGATTGCTCGGTATAATTGAATGGATGTACTAAATACTCCAATACTTGGTTCTACCAAGATTTATATATCGATTGATATTATTAGGCCATGGCTGATTTTTCTCCAGTAGGTTACGGGCCTTTTTGATACGATCGAAAAACTTATTTGCAGAACGATGCAGTGTGACTTGTACAATAGCAGTGGGTGGCAATCGTCGAGCATTTCTAAGAAAAACATTAGTCACTCTGGCATATTGTTGGTCATTACTGCATGTCTCCAACCACCATCACGAGAAAGTGTCCGTTTGGACCTATCAATGTTATCCAAGTATGCATAAGCACCATGGTTAATTTGCTTAATTTGTTCCATGATTCTTTCGAACTTATTAATAATAAGATATTATCTAACCTACCAACACATTTCTTTTAGTTTCACATTCTTGAATTGTTTGTTGAAATTAGAGCACACATGTCGTAAGAAAAATCGATGCACACCACAAGGTGGTTTGAAATCTAGATATGCTCAATAGCTTGAATAAGGTTGTTGTGTCGATCTGAAATTAGTCACATACCTTCTACCCATTTATGACATGGTTGGGAAGAATTTGAAGAAACCATCTTTAGAATGTAAATGATTCTTCATCAACGATGACATAGGCCAAAGGAAAAACCATTTGGTTGGCATCCATTTCAGTTGCCTCTAACATCTTATATTGGTATATTGTGTAAAGATGAATTTCATCCACACTTTTGACTTTGCAACAATTGTGGAAACCATCTATACAAGTTTTGAAACCCAAAAAATATATCCTAATCTTTTTCTCATAGGAATATAAGTATTAATGTGCACCCACTTAACAACATTGCTTGGATTCCATTTTTATCTTTCATCCTCTTATAGATATTTATCTTTCATTGTCTGTTACACATACTTGATTTCTAGCGCCAAATCACATTGTACCAATCCCTCTAGTAATGAAGCAATCATGTTTTTACATAGATTATGGTGGTCCACTAACACTGCATTCATCAAAAAATTGTGTGAACTTCCATATCGTGTGATTTGCCACAAATCAACTTTATATTAGCTTCCTCAGAGCCCCTAGTTGCACAACATATTTGATATGTTATTCTTAAATCTCATTTTCCACAATACTAGTGTACTATGTACCACTCGATACTCATGCCTTGAAATGCAAACTAAAAAATCTTTAACATCACATTGCAAATATTTATTATCTTTGAACATCAAACCATTTTCTAGTTCTCCTTTGGTGGAGTCATAATATTTACCTTTTTTTGGAATATCGATACTATCAATTAGAACATCATCATATGTCATGTTAAAAAATGGAATGGATGAGTACAATCCACTTTCTGCAGATGTAGGGGCATGGCATTTGTTTGTATGATGTAGTGTCATTATCAAGTTGGGTATACAATTCTTGTATGTTTGACACATCGACTTCATCATCACCATTATATTCATCATCTTATCCACTTTCATTTGGTTCAGAATCAACATATTCATTAACACCAAAACTATCAATCAAAGGTTCATGCTCATCTTGAGCAGAAGTATTTTCCAAATCATGCTTAACATTGAATGATATATTATTTTGATGAATATTATCGGAGCTTGAAGCACATCCATGCAACTCATTTACGCTTATATTTGTCATCCCTTATGTGATAAAAACAATGTTGTAAAAAGCGGTAGGCGCTCATTAGGCGATAGACTGGGGCCTAGTGCCTAGGCGGAGTTTAGGCGGGATTAGGCGGGACCTGTGCGGGATTAGGTGGGCCTAATCGGAAAAAAAATCGTAGGCGGGCAAGGGGGCCTAGCGCCTAGGAGGGGATTAATCGGGGCTAGGTGAGGATTTTTACAACAGAGGATAAAAGGCAAATCAAGTATATTCTCATCCGTCAGAAATGTAGCATATTGATAATATTCATTTGTGTTTGGGAACTCGGACACAATATTTGTTCGCACCTCCTCGGTCTCCACAAAAATGTCTAAACTTTTATATTATAATATGGGATCCAAGATTAGATACAGCTTCACCAATAATTTAAAACATATTGTTCGATGAGATATTCTTCTTGTCTAAGTGGTGAGCGATCATAAGATATTGAATTATCATTTTGTATTATTTGGCCTCCAGTGCACATTATGATATCAATATACTTTGGATTTGACATTACTACAAACTAATGTTCAAAATTAATTCAGGATATAAATTTTTTAAGGATAATTAAAATCGATATATAGTGTATCGACTTTAAACACCAAAAAAATAAAAAAAAAATAAAGAATGCAATTTGACACACAACTTGTCCACTTTCAATAAAAAAAATCAAAATTAAAAGTCCAAAAGTTGGGTTCTACTTTTTTTTAAGTTGTATTAGTAATTAACTTAAGTTGTAATCAATATTATCACCATCGCAAACTAATTTCACTCAAATCTAATTTTTGTAGTCTAAATATATAATGTTCTAGCATGTCCTTGTGGATAAATTATTGACGGATTATATAAGTTGTAATAAGTATTAACTAACAAGATAATTTATAATCAATAATATCATCACAACAAACTACTTTAACCCAAATATAATTTTTATTGTCTAAATATATAACATTCTACATGTTCTTGTGGACAATGTACTAGTTTTTAATTTCTAATTTTTTCTAATTTACATTACATATAATTTATGATAAAAATATTAAGTACAAGCAGTTCATCCATATTTTAAAAAAAGTACATTACTTACAAACTTAAAACCCATATACGTTCAAAAATAATTAAAATTAGTGTTAATGTAAAACAAAATCAATAACAAAACTTGCTTGAATAAGAATTGACTGGATGCTGGAATGTTGGAGAAAATATTCACCAACTAATTAAACAACAAAAATGAAAATTAATTAGTGGTCAACAAAAATTTATACTTTAATTTTAGGGGAAAAAACATCAACTTACCAATTAAGCTCGTTGCACGGAGGAGAAGAGGAGAGAGCAACAACAATCAACTTGCTGGCCTGATGAAGAAGATGAATAATTATTGAGTTTATAGCCAATTTCCTATAACTATTCACACGTGAACTCCTGCAAAATATGGACAAAAATATGCGTGCAAAATCTGTACAAAAAAAGGTGGTCAAAAAAGCAATGTGAAAAGCTGAAAAAGACAATTGTTCCGACAAGAAAAAAATAAAGCAAGATGAAACAAACTTATCAACTTTTACTGACAAGTGGGAAAAAATTCAGAAGAAATAAAATTCCACAAGTTGTGTCTACTTTTGTTTATGCCAATCGAAAACAAAAATTAAAAAATTAAAGCCTGTAAGTTGATGATCAACTTTAGTTCTGACAAGCAGTAAACCATTAGTTATAGTCCATTTTTAATCTAAAAATAAAAAAATAAATAAAAAAATATAGTCGTAGAGGCTGTGGCCGACTTTTAATAAAATCATCAAAGAGGTGTTTGTTTTTTACTATATAATTATAAACTTTTTTTTTGATTCAATTTGCTAACATGGAATTAAAAAAAAAAACACTCTGTTAAAAAAGTCAACATGAAGATCATGACTCATGGGATCTTGCATGTGTTGACAACTCGATTGTAATAAAATATTGCATAGTAAATTGTATTTAAAATAATAAAAAAATATAAAGAATTTACCTCACATCAGTTATGCTATTAATAATTTTATTTTCAGTATTATAAATATACAATTGTGAAAACTTTGAACTTGCACTTATCGATGTAAATAGACTTTCAATTAAATGATAGTTTTGTCCATGTAGTTGAAAACAGAAGGAATCTTGATTTATCTGGGAGTCTATCTTCTCTTCCATTGAAGTGATACAAAACATGTTATTGTAAGAACATATGTTTTGGCGGAAATGTTTACTTTTATCAGTGTCTCAATATAATAATTCTTGCAACTCTTGAGGTGCACTACAAGAAATCACACATTTTATGACGAAATTTTTCGTGACGCACAACTATTTGTCATCATTTGTTAATTAAAAGTGACAACTTTTATTTTTGTCACTGTAAAGTACACTATTACGACACCATTTAATTTCGTCACTATTCGTATTGGATGTCGTCACTAAATGGCCTATTGCATGACGATTAACTGAAACTCGTCACTATATTTCATAGAAGGTGGAATTTGACAACAAAATTTTGGAGGAAAATCTTTCGATGACGAATTGGTGATGAAATTTAGTGTCACGAATGATTTCTTTTAACAAAATTTGTCATTTTTCACTCGAAAAAAATGGTGACACTCTTATTTCGTCAGCAAAGATATATTTTATGACGATTTGTTTTCAATGCATAAAGATTTGTCATTATTTTTTAATTAACAATGACGAAAGTTATTTATGTCATTTTAAAATACTCTTTTATGACACCATTTATTTTTGTCAGTATCAACATCACATTTGTCACTAATTCACATATTTCACGATGATTAATTGAATTGTATCATAGTTATTTGGAAAAGGTCGGAATTCGCACCAAATTTTTTCACGCACAACTATTTGTCATAATTTGTTAAGTCATAGTAACGAAATATATTTTTGTCATTGAAAAATACATTTTTATGACACAATGCGTCATCTTAAATATTTATATCTAGTGACAATACAAACAAATTCGTCAATAAGAAAATTTATAGGAGATATAAATATATAATCCATGACAACTATATTGTCATGCTTGATAAATCTATATGACGAGATATTAATTCACCATTAATGAACTTATTCGATTAGCTACAAAATATTTCGTCTTGAGTAGGTTGACATAGTATGTCAAATTCGTAAAAAACATTGGATGCAAAATTTAATATTCAAAATTTTGGAGGCGTAAAATATTACAATTTTACACAATTTAATTTCACAAACATCAACTTTATATGAGAAATTTTTTTAACAAGAATTAGTTCGTCAAATAAGGGACGACACTTTTCTTTCACAATAATTTACATTATGTGATGTTTAATATATAAGCAATTGGTGGAATCGATGGCTTTCGGCCGTAGTCCTAGACATAAATATATATAAGTTACCTTCTTCACAAGTAATTTGACAACAAGAGATGAAATGAATAGTCTTTTAGATAAAAGCAGTTCGACCACCCCTTCGACTATTCCTGTCGTAAGCAGTGTTGAATTTGTCGACCAGCTCATTCATTGTATTGCATAGAGATATATGTCAGATTTGTCAAGCAACATCATATCATATTAGTGGATATCAACGCATCACACGATTTTTACCTAGCAAACATCAAACGCCCATGATAACATGAAACATATATCATCTATATTCCATCCAGATCATAAAATCAAGGAATAATTACAAAAACTACCCTTAAAAGTTTAGCCTAATTACAAAAGACTCCAATTATATTTCAAAATTACACATTGTCACGCCCCGTGACATTGGGGTGTCTTTCGCTATGACTATCGGTGGATTGTCTTTGAGAATGACCGTATGTGGCTTGAATCGGGTTTTGTGGGTACGTATACATGACCCTTTCTGGATGTTCAAAGCAGCTACCCTGTTAAGTTCGGGAGCTTGTCGCTAGTCGTGGACTTGACGGTGAAGAAGGGAATTGGCCATCCCTACCCAAATCGCTCGGATCTTTGGAGCCGCATTCTGATGAGCCCAAGCAGGCGAAACCAAAGGTTGTCCCGAGGATAGCCGGCCCCGGTGGGCCGGGAGCGCCCGCGGCATCGTGTGGAGGCCGAAATGGCTAGGCCCGTGAGAACATGCTCCCTTAAGGTGGAACAACCCCTTGAGGTTTTTATTTACCTAACAAATATACCCCATCTTAAGAATGTAATTTGTAAAATACAAACATATATCAAGGGGTATTTGTAATTTTGAGAGATAATTGGACTTTTTCGTAATTAGCCTAAACCTTAATGGTAGTTTTTGTAATTATCCCTAAAATCAAAGAATCAGTTAAAAGACTTAAAAAAATTTCCCTTTGCAATTGCTGGTCTCTTAATACTCTCCAGTGTAAGGTTACAAACACAATTAGGACCTACTAGTGTCTTTCAGAAGAAAAGCATGAAAACAACAAAAGTGTAAGGCCTGTTTTCAACGCGAGACACGGAAAACAATAGTACTACATTAGATAACATCCAATGCTAATTAAAATGCAACTGATTCTTTTACGCATGCAAATTCATAGAGTTCGACTTATTAAAGCAGTAATGATGACATTGAATCACCTTCTCGATAAGGCCTTAGTTAATAGAATTCCGCTGAAAACCTCAGTATCTCCAAATCGAAGCAGACACGAGCTCCTTCCGTTGCCAGCAAAGAACAAGAGAAGACTGCCTCTTCTCGACCTGGAACCCTTGAACGGGAGTCCTTTTAACAACACACTCGGCTTGTGACTCGGTGAAATTGCTAAACGTCACCGGGGAGAAACCATACGTCAAAAAGAGACTCCTCCAATGCTGTGATACCTTGAGCAGTTGGTGAACATTGCAATATAAGTTATCAACAACGTATCATTATATTCCTGGAAGACAAAAAAATTTTGATCACAAAAAAAGAAAACAAACACAAGCACAGGCAAACACTTATATGAATGTATTTTCAGATAACATTTAAGAATTACGCCATTAAAAGAGATATATTCCGAACAGTCAATAGTGGACTAAATTCAAAATATAAATATTCCGTGCAACATAAGAAAATTAAGAGTACATGATAAATTTGTTATCCGATATTCGTTCAACTTCCACCGTCTCTATGGTGTAGCTTGATCGAACAAAAATAAGCTGGGGGATCCCATCAATAACATGCAACTCACTCTCATAAATTGTAACAGACAGGTCTTTCTGTGCAGGATTAATTGAAGGATTGAGAAGAACATAAACAGGGCTCTGGAAACATCTGGAACAGGGTAGCGAAATTTCACCTTTGAAACTTGTAAATGGCCCATCCCATACAAATTGTAGCCACTAAAAACATGTAAATCTGTACCATTTTTACCAGTTTCTTGCTGTAAAAAAAGGACAAACTGAATGAACGCGACAAGTAGACGAGGAACCAATCTTGAAAAAATAATACTAACAGTTAAGTCATCTTAAAAAAAAAACGATACTATGTAACTCAATCCAAGGTCCATGGAGCATTCACATACATAATTTCCATACATAATTATCCCAAACCTCAGAGTAGTTTCTGTAATTATCCCAAAACTTCAATGTACATGAACTCCAAATATGTCTATGCAGAATTATATGAAAATAGATACAGATGCTTTGTGAAATCCAAAGCTCATTGGGCCATCTAGCAGAAAGATCAAGACTAAGCACACACATAGGAAGTATGTGTGTAACCCCATGGTATTCTATAAAAGAACTTCTATAAGGTGACAGAACGGAGTTGTTAAACTTAAAAGAACCTGACATAACGGATAAAAGACAACACAACGCACATGCAGAAAATAAAGAAAATAAAGGATATATGTGTGTGTATGTATATGTATGAGAGAGGGCATACTTCTGCTTGGATATACTGAACCTCCTTCACATGAAATTCAGCATTCTCATTCTTTTCCTCATTCTGTAGCATATATCGAACCTGATTGGCCCAGGTGTCTTTCAGATTCTGATCGTGACTGAAAGCAATCAAATTGATGTCTCCATCAGGTAGATAAGTCTTCAAGGGTACAGATCCAAAAGTACAGACCTGAGGCAATGGAAATAGTTTTAAGAAAAACAGCAACAAGAAACTAAAAGGAAAAGCCCGCATGCATATCACTAAAGCAAACCAATAATGTCATTCAAAATGACGTGTAGAAAAGGAGCCTTCCAAATATATAGCAAACAGTTGTTAATCATCTCTGAGTTTCATGATATGTAATACCAGATACTTCCATACATAACAAAAGTTGGAATTCCTATTTCAAAGAAGTCTCTCAGTACAATAACAAGTTCAATTTAAGTTTCAGAACATCACACAATCACATGTCTCATTTCTACAATTTTTGGTACCAAGTGTTCTATTACTGCAATCAAGCACATAACCGCAACTAGTTTGACAATCCTTTACACAATGAGCACAACAATCTATCTTATGTCTATACAATTCTGCCCATTTTATCCCGTTAGCCTATAAAATTATACTTTTATTTGAGAATTACTTTTCCAACAATCACATGTGGAAAAGCTATCACTGTTGCTCTTTATGAACTATCACTCTCTCCTTCAACATTCACAGAAAAGAAATCAACCATACACTCATCAAAACAAACCCTTGAAAGATGTAATTCACATATCATTGCTTAAAGGAAAGTTAAAAAAAAAAACGAAAAAGAAAAAAGATAAGAAATGCTATAAGCATATTCAGCTCCATGTGTAATGATTTGTTTTTCTCTAAAATAATTGGTCATGCTAGTTTATGTTCTATTGAGTGATGGTTAATTACAGTTAAATATGTCCATGTGTAATGATTTGTTTCCATTAAAAGTGATGACCAAATCCAAATGAAATTGAACTATATATATAGTCATTCCATATCATCTCATGATCTGCTTGTAATTCTCTAGTTTTTCACAAGGTTTTAATTTCCTGCAAAATCCATTGTCCATTAATTCACTCCGTGAGCAGAAGAAATGCAGTCGGAAAGGCTCAAAATTTCAAGAAATTTTACTATTGATAAAGTGAAGAGTTGAATGCATTATTACTACTGGGAAAAGTGAAGAGCAGAAGCAATGCAGTCGGAAAGGCTCAAAATTTCGGTTTAACCGAAACACCAAACAAAAAAAACAAAAATAAATTCGGTTTTGACCGAATTGAACCGGCTAATATGGTTCGGTTTTTGGTTTTGTATTTCAACCAACCGAATTTTCGGTTAACCAAAATTTCAGTTCGGTTCGGTTCGGTTTGACCGAATGAACACCCCTACTTCCCAATCCACTAGAAAGATTTATCCAATGGTATCAAAACGCTACAACAATAGAAACAGATAGAATGTGATCTTTTACCAACCTTTTAGTATAAGTATTTCAATTGAGAAAAACCAATTAACAAATTCTCAACCAATCAATAAAAACGCCCAAAAACATAACAATCTGAACCATCCAAAAGGGAAAACAAGGAGACTCCAATGAAGTATAAGCCTAACCAAAATATTCTATACCTAAAAAGTAGGAATTCCAGAATTGCGAGTTAAAAGCTTAAAAAAACTAATTAATCAAACAAATTCAATTCATATATGCAATAAAAACAAATTGATGTTGTAGAGTATGCCTTCGTACCTGATCTCACTCTTCGAAGTCAAGCTTATCAAGCTGCCGATGTACGAGTCCGCCGATGTGTTTCTCGAGAAATCGGGGTTTCTGGTTATTGGCGCCGAAGAGGAGTTGGCTGCCGGTGGACGCCTGGGCGGTGATTTCATGGTGGCGGGAAGTGATTTGCAGATGGCGCGGTAGAGAGACAGAGGCGTGATAATTCTGAGGCCATCTCCAACCCAAAATTATATTTTAGTGCAGTTTTTGCACTAAGATAGTGCAATTTCTGCACTAAACATAAAATCCATCTCCAACCCATCTACTTCAAATTTTGCACTAAAAGGAATATTCTTTATTATTCAATACAAAAATTATTTTATTAAAAACAACTATTTTTAACATAATATTATAAATTCATATTACTAAACTAAAGAATATATTTTATTATTATAACTAATCTATAATATATTAAATACTATCCTTTAAAGAATTTAAACAATTAATAACAAGATTTAAATAGAGAAAAATATGTGGCATTCAGGTAGATAAAATTACAAATACTAATTATCACTCTTTTTAAATAATTTTTCAATTTACTATTTTTAGTAATATTTATATTTTTTTATTAATAATAAATCATATTATAACATATTTAAAAGTAGACAACTCTTCAAAAATATTTTTTATAACATAATCTGATATAATAAACTAAACAAAAAAAAAGTTAAAAAAAAATGAAAAAGGGATAGCGCTGCTACAGTGCTGCGCCATCTCTGGCGCAGCACTGTTCATTCCTCTATTTTAGCGCAAAGGATAGCGTTGGATTGGAGCCAACATTTTGTTTCAATTTGGCATTTGGCGCAAAAAATCTCCTCGGTTGGAGATGGCCTGAGAAGCAAAAGATAGAGCAAATCGCCAAGGGGCTGCGGTATTCTTCTTTCTGAAAGCGTATTTCTTTTCAAAGCTATATTGTAGAGATAAGTTGTCATTGTACTAAGATAAGTTGATATATTAAAGTAGCAACTTCTATAATTAAAATAGACTAAGATTACAAGATTTGGCAACTTGGTGTGGTTTGATATGTTGGTAGTTGTTCTATATTTTTGTATGATGTTGTGGGTTCAACCTTCCACTACAACAAAAGGTTAAAGGGTGAGTTTGGTTCGTTTATTTTAACAAGCCTCATTAAATGAACTCGAACGTGTTTTTATTGAATCGAGCTCCGAATAGCTCACCGAGCTTTTAAGTGTTTGAGTTTGGCTCGTTAATTATCTAGTCAAATTCGAGCCTGAATTTATCGAACATATTGATGGCTCACGAACTTTTTCGAGCTTAATCGAGCCTAAATGAACTTAGTAAATATTAATTATAAATTAAATTATTCTTCAATTATTACAAAAATAAGATTTTATAATTTTATTCAAACAAATAAGTTTATTGAAATATTTTTGTATTATCATAAGTAAAAATATAAAAAATTAAAATAAAAATCAAATTATTAGTTTAATTTATACGAGCTTACTATCGAGCTTATTCACGAACTTACTAGTGAGCCTATTCATGAGCTAACGAACCAAATATTTCTAAGTTTAAGTTTGGTTCGTTTATTTTAACGAGCCTCACTAGATGAATCTCAACGAGCTTTTATTGAATCGAGCTCCGAATAGCTCACCAAGCTTTTAAGTGTTTGAGTTTGGCTCGTTAATTATCGAGTCAAACTCGAGCCTGAATTTATCGAACATATTGATGGCTCACGAACTTTTTCTAGCTTAATCGAGCCTAAAACGAGCTTAGTAAATATTAATTATAACTTAAATTATTCTTCAATTATTACAAATACAAAATTTTATAATTTTATTCAAACAAATAAGTTTATTGAAATATTTTGTATTATCATAAGTAAAAATATAAAAAATTAAAATTAAAGTCAAATTATTAGTTTAATTTATACGAGCTTACTATCGAGCCCATTCACGAACTTACTAATGAGCCTATTCACGAGTTAACGAACCGAATATCTCTAAGTTTAAGTTTGGTTCGTTTATTTTACCGAGCCTCATTAAACGAACTCGAACGAGTTTTTATTGAATCGAGCTCCGAATAGCTCACCGAGCTTTTAAGTGTTTGAGTTTGGCTCGTTAATTATCTAGTCAAACTTAGGGGTGTAAACGAGCCGAGCTTTAACTTGTTTGACATATGTTCGTTTAATTTTATACATGTTCAAGCTTGGCTTGAGCTTGATTCAATTTTAAAAAAGCTTGTTCGTGTTCGGCTTGATAAGAAAATTTAATGCTTGAATGTGTTTTGTGAACATGTTCGTGAACGTGTTCGTTTTGAGTTCGTGTTCAATATGTTCAAACAATTAATAACTTTGTTCGCGAACAACAAATAAACAAAAATTTGACTTTTTTTCGTGAACGATAAACAAACAAACATTTTTTCAAACTTATAAATGAAAATACATATAAATTATTGTCAAAAAATAAATACACATACACTAAGTAACTAACCAAACAATTGGCAGCCAAACTATATTAGAAATAGTTGAAAAATATGGGCCAGAGCTTATTTAATGATTTTTTTTCACTATATTACGTATTAGGGTAGGGTTTAGAGAGTATTATGTATCTTAAGGGCTTTAAGTCTTTTTAATTTTATTAAAATAAAATATTTTTAATTATTTTTTTAAAATAATCAAGCTATTAGTCGAGCCCTTAACGAGTTTGTTCACGAACAAGTCTAAAAAAATATTATATGAGCTTGTTCTTGAACATTTATAAGCGAACACTAAACAAACTTATTCACGAGCTTTTAGTAAACGGGTATAGAATTGTTCAAGCTCTGTTCGTTTATTACACGAGCCTCAAAATATATTCGTTTATGCTCACTTAACTAAATAAACGAACATAAACAAACGTTATCCGAGCATATTCACGAGCTGTTTGCCGAACGCTCTATTCACTTACAACCCTAGTCAAACTCGAGCCTGAATTTATTAAACATATTGATGGCTCACAAACTTTTTCGAGCTTAATCGAGCCTAATGAACTTAGTAAATAATAATTATAAATTAAATTATTCTTCAATTATTACAAAAATAAGATTTTATAATTTTATTCAAACAAATAAGTTTATTGAAATATTTTTGTATTATCATAAGTAAAAATATGAAAAATTAAAATTAATGTCAAATTATTAGTTTAATTTATACGAGCTTACTATCGAGCCTATTCACGAACTTACTAATGAGCCTGTTCACGAGCTAACGAACCGAATATCTCTAAGTTTAAGTTTGGTTCGTTTATTTTAACGAGCCTCATTAAACGAACTCGAATGAGCTTTTATTGAATCGAGCTCCGAATAGCTCACCGAGCTTTTAAGTGTTTGAGTTTGGCTCGTTAATTATCGATTCGAACTCGAGCTTGAATTTATCGAACATATTGATGGCTCACGAACTTTTTTGAGCTTAATCGATCCTAAACGAGCTTAGTAAATATTAATTATAAATTATCTACTTATTAATGATATTTGCTTTCCAAAAAAATCAAAAATTGGATTAATAATTAATAGGAATATTTAGTTTAGGGATATAAATGTCATTCAACTGCAATTTTTCTTCTTCAATGGAACCCAATGTATTCATCTTCCCCACGTGTTCATCTTCCCCACCAAAACCCTTCCCCTCACAGGCTACAAGAAAACCAGCTATAATTGAACCCTCGAATTTGCAACAATTGCAACCCTTGCAATCTTCCTCCCCTTCGCTTGAGAACCAACAACAGCTTGGTACAATCGCAACAATAATTGGCACAACAACAACAACAAAGAAATTTGCAAATGGTTCAAGCCTTAACAACGGATGGTACAACCCTCAAAGAACAACAATTGCGGCAAAGAACTTCAAACAGAATCGCCACAACAACAAAACAATTGTTAGTATCAATAATATTAAGATGTTTGTGCACCGCCTCCACCAGGCCCGTTCACGAGCAACCTTCTGCTCGATGGGGCCTCCGAAAAAGAAAGGGGAAAAATTTCCGAAATGGTTAATTTCTCATAGCTTATGAGAAAGACAGGTAATTTTAATATAATTTCTTTTGTTAGATTTTATTTTAGCTTTACATTAAATTAAAAAGTTAATTTGTTCTTCAGAAAAAGAAAAAAATTAATTTGGAAAATTGTTAATGATAACCCTATATTCTAATCCGTCTGTTTGATGGTAATACATGTAAATAATAAATAAATTGAAAACAAAATAACTAATAGAAAAAGATTCACACCATAATTAACAAAAATTAGGCGGGCAAATCTTTTATTTGGCGCTTAAGAGGTCAATCTAATAAAGGTAGATTAGTATCTAATTAAGGTAGATAAACACAACAATTATTCTTACCGTATTTCTCTCTATCTCTCCACTTTTATATATGCATATACCAAGGATTAGGTTAACAATATATCAAAGATATCATTTTTTTCTCTTCTCGTCAATCTGCCGCTTCTAATTACCTGGTAATGCCTCTTTTATTCCTCGTTTCTTCATCGAAATCAATCATATATTATGATTTTTACTGATATTGCTCGATGCTCTATTTCTTAATTTTCATAGTTAATTTGAATATAGAACTATTGATTAATATGAAGCTATGCATCTGTGTTTATAAGGGATGAGTGTGTGTTTTAAGGGAATTGCCTATGGTGATTGCATATGTGGAAATAAAACCGAAAGCTTGATTTTTTTGAAAAGTTACGTTGAAAGGGTTTCATACCGATTAACCATGAGGGGATGCCCTGCCTCGAAGTATGATAAAATATTGAACTTGAACGGAAGTTTAAGTAAATATATAACGCTATGGACATAATCCAATCTGTGCAAAGTCTTTGACAATAGTTGATAATATGTTGCCCTCTTATAAGCAAGTGTTATTCCAGTTGGGCTTTTAGGTGGATTGACTAAAATGCTATTTGATTGTTATGAATCACTTGGTAGAGGGACATAGATGATATCTAGTTACTAAGGTGTTAGCACCTGGCCTAGTCAATTGTCACAGAGTTCTTTTATTTTTATTCATATCAAAACTTTCAAGGCTTCAGACTAGCTTTGCATTTCTCGGTTTAATATGGTTCAGCTCCTAATTTCTTATTCGTATATCTGGTGCTTGATTATTTTCTCATGTATTATTTCATCACATGTTATTTCGTTCTGTCCAACAAAGCATTGCACTGTAAAGTTGTAAAATAATAGTTAAAAGATTGTAATTTGGGGCTTTAATTTCATTAGTGCATTTTATCTATCGATCTAGGTGTGGGCTAGGGACCTTGGATTCAGTGGGAAGCACTCACTATATTCGTTTTGACGTGTTATAATTGTGTAAGAGTGTCCTAATTCAATGCTTGAATTAATTAGTTTGATGTTGGTTAAGCTCTACTGGCTTTAGTTACAATCAAATCATATGCTAAACAACATTATCTAATTTCCAGTCTTGATTCTTTAAATTTTCTTTTTATATTCAGGTCTTAGTCTTGTGTTTTGAAGTCATGGTGCTTAAGTCCAAATATTACTTGTTTCATAGCTTTTTGAAGTATATATTCTTTAAAGTTCTCCATTTTAATTGTCTTTTGTTGTGGACTAAGTTCAGCAAGCTTGATGGCTAGGCAATTTCTATGTTTTTTATTCCGACTTTTTTTAGTCTCTGGAACATCAAACTTGTTTTCGCTTTTTTGGTGGGCTTTTGTGCATGTTTTTGTGGTGTTGGTTGGTATATTGCGCTGCGTCTGTTTTCTTTTCCTCTATGACTGTGATGTAGTCATGGTGGTGTATTGGTCAATGGGCTAAGATTTGTATATGGTTTACATTTAGTTATATATCAACTATCTCTTTTGGTAAAAAAAAAAGGATCTAATTTTATTTGTCTGCACAATAGATTTTTTTTTTACAATTCCTATGATGTTATCAAAATAATATTTTCATGACCTCATTTTGTTAAGACTATTCTTATGACAAGTGATTTTCTTTAGCATTTTGTATGAACTCATTTACTTATGAAATTAATTGTTTTCATGTAGAGTAATTAAAAATGGCTCCAGGAGCTCGCAAATTGAAACCAAAAAGCATCCCAAACAATTCTCAACAAAGTGTCGTAAGTTAAACTACCAGGGATGTTATATCTAATTCAACACCTCGTAGAAGTATCCGACAACTTTTTAACAAAGCAAATGTGGCTTCGGATGGTGCAAATGAGGCATTGGTTACAACTGAAACGAACGATGGACCCATTCAAAAAGGTGAAACTACTACAACAAACCCACCACTAAGCACATGCCAATCCCTGAAGTTCAATCATCTCAAAGTCCTGAAATTCAATCAACGGAGGACATTCAAGATCCATCATCTGAAGCAAATGATATCGCAGGTATACGTTTCTTTATTTTTTGCTGCTTGATGATATTAGTGAATGTGGAATGGTTAGATTGTATATTTGCTTTGCTACTATGATATTTTCATGAACCTGAAATTGAAAAGAAAAAGGATTGCATTCATTCATATGCATATTGTTGAAATTTGAACTTTTTCAATAAAAACTTAAAATTCATCAAAACTTTTAAAAATTGTAAATTCACACCTAAAACCAATAACAAGCCCTAAGGGCTAAGTTTCGATTGAATTTTTCACCAGTACTAAGCAAAATATTTCCTAACAGGCTAGGGTATTTTTTTTTTTTGAGGGAACAGGCTAGGGTATTAATACGAAAAATATTGGATTGAAACTTTCACCAGTACTGCTCGATAGGCGAGCAACAAATCTTTAACTTTCATAAATAGAATGGTTTACAATCATATATTGATACCAATCATTTATCACATATAATAAATTTGGATGGGTGAATGTTAAATTTGATCGACTTATTGATCAGTTGATAGCTTGACTTGACATTTTATTTGAATAAGTATATTTTGTTAATTATTTTCAAATGTAAATGGAACAATGTTTTTTCTTTTCTATTAAATAGGTACCATGCCTTTGAAAAGCTTCAAGAGACACAAAAGAAGTTACAAGAATTGGAATCTCAAGTGAGTGGGCTTAAGTCACAAGTGGGTGATTTGAAAGATCAGCTCAGTCAGCAAGGTGCTTGTATTGAAAAGCTTATGGCATTCATGGCTGCGAGTGGGAATACTCTCTAAGCCGATATAATTAATCTAAGTACTCTTTTGTTTTAGTTTGGATATTTAATGTTTTTTTCCCGACATTGTTCAAGTAGTTTATTGTCTTTGAAATATGGATATCTTATCATTTCTCTTATATTGATAAATAATCGTATTCTACTTAATCAAACATGATTGATTTTATTTTAATTTTATTTTCAGGTTTAACTGCATTTGAACTTGCACTTTGTAGTATTATTAATGTATTGATAGAATATTCTACAAATTAATATTTAAATCATTATATATGTACAATTAAAAAAATATTCCAATTACATTGCCTATAGTACTTATTTTCATGACAATTATGTTGTCATGTAAGAAAGCTATCAATTGGTGACAATGAATTATTTTGTAATTTAAACACTCATTTATTACAATAAACTTAGTCGTCACAAAAAATAAATTCTATTCTTTGACGATATACAATTTGTCATTAAAAATACACTATAATGATGACTTGTATCGTCACAAATATTTTCAAATCTTGTCACTGTATAAATTTATTATGTGACGATACATTTTGTCACCATATATTAATTTTTATGACGGACGATTTCATCATTATTTCAGTGCAATTAGCGACGCTGATAAGCTTTGTCATATATTGCGTATATTTCCATGACAAACAAAATCACGTTACATATTCTTTTGGTGACAACACATATCTCGTTGTTGAATTGTAATTATTGGTGACACATTATTTTGTCATTATAAATATACATTAAGTGACGCGCAATATTTCGTAACGTTAAATCACCTTTATCATGACAAGCTGTGTAATATATGACGAAATTATAAATACAATCGCGACACCAAAATTCGCCATTAGAATTTGATGAATTTGGCAATGTGATCATTTTAGTCACTAAAATTTAATCCTATGATGACAAAAACATGTTTTTGTCATTAAAAAGATATTTTTTTATGACAAAGAAAGAATATAAATGACAAAAAATTTATCGTTTATGTGACGATGTAGGCGTCACAATAAATGATACAAATCGTGACAATTGTAATTAGCGTGACCAAAGGTTAATTTTTTAGTGACAAATTGCAAAAATCGTCACGTATACCTTTTATGACGGGGCTACAGTGACGATCTTTATGACGCTCAATGTTTGTCACCAAATACAATTAGTGACGAAAAAATAGGTTTATATGACGATATTTTTTGTCATAAAATGTGTAATTTATTGTCATATATGACGGAGTTGGATTTTTTCTTGCATAGAACACAAATAACACTTTGGATTGTGGGATATATAATAGCAATACAATCTCTCTTCGTATCAAAATATAGCACCACAAAAACAACATTGGATCACCAGTATCCCAATTATATTAAAATAAAAAAGACTAAAAATTAAAATGTTATACAATACATAAGTTTCAAAATATTTGTAATTAAAAACTAAACATTTGCAAATTAATCACTTAAAATAAATAAAAATGATATATACGTACTGATTGATGTCAACGAATTAATTTGAACCTCGCTATGACAAATTATTTTTTTGTCCAATTTATCTGATAAAATTTCCAAGGTTGAATGATGGTTAGTATAAGCTGCATAATAATAAACAAATAACAAAAATAAAGTAGAAAAGTATAAATATAAACTTAGATACATAATTATTCAATGTTAATAATTAATTATTATTTAACCTACCTAGATTTTGTATTTTAATAATTAGATGTCATATAGTTATATTTTTAATTTATTATTTATATATTTTCGAAGAATATACTACAAGAAATAATGCTTTTTGTGACGAAGGTATTAGTGACGGCCTGTTGTCGTCACAAAAAAGTATTTTTAGTGACGACATGTTGTCATCACAAAAAAGTATTTTTAGTGACGACATGTCATTGTTAATAACCTGAGAATTGTTTGATAAATGATTTTATCATGATTTTGATGATTTTGTTTTTATACCAAAACAATATTTTTAAAGGTTGTCCAAATACTCCTAAATGATTTAAAATGGATTTAATATTTTCCGGAGTATATTTCCTCAAGTTTATTTTCGACAATATTGGACAACACATTTAATGATTTTGTGTCAATGGGTTTTTACATTGAAACTATGTTTCTAAATGTTGTCCGAATACTCCCGACCGGTCTAAAATATTTTTACTATTTATCGGGGTATTTCTTGAAGTTTATATTGGACAACACTTTTTGTATTATCAGTGTTATTTCATCAAAACTATATTTCTAATGTTGTCCTAAATACTCCCGATTGGTTTAAAATGTTTTTACGAATTTTTCGGAGTATTTCTTGAGGTTTATTTTCGACAAAAATCGGACAACATTTCATTTAGAGGTCGACCTCGCCGACCAAAGAGGCGACTGCACTGGAACGCATTTCACGAAAAATGAACTCCCGAACTCCTAAAATTGGTCGGGTGACCGGTCACCATGGTGGGCGACCTGGCCGACCCCCCCTTAGACTGATCACCCTGTTGAATTTTTGCTGCGTCTTTTTCAAATCTTATTAGTGCGCGACCGGTCGCCCTCGAGTTTGACAGCAAAATTCTAACCGTTGTGCAGCAGACAACTTTTCCCTAAATTGTGGGATTGATTTCTAACAGCTATAATCTTGATTTTAATTGCAATTTTTTTTGTAGATATCAGATTCCAAGAGGAGCCTATCAAGTATCAATCATCTCCTATAAATAGAGGAAGATTTGAAGCACAACCAATAAGAGAGAAAAATACAACACAACAAGATACACTCAAGAATACACTTGTTCTTACATTGTCTTATTTCTTGTTGTAATTTGCCTAGCTATTCACTTTCACATCCTTGAGGTCTAGGCTATTCTTGATTACACTTGCACTCTATTGTATAATTCATTATCGAGTTGTAATCTTGAATTTTGGTTATCATTCAACACAAGATATCCTTGTGAGTGTTCTTGTGGTAAGAACACACTTGGGTGATCTAGGTGTTAGGTGTAAGAAGATTGTGGTAATCTTCTTGTTGAGGTGTTGAAGAATTTGGTATTCTTCAAGGTTGAAGATTGTGGTAATCTTCACAATGTGCCGTGGAGATTGTGGTAATCTTCAAGAGAGATTGTGGTAATCTCAAAGTGGTGTTGAAGAAGAGTGTGGTGCTCTTCAAGGTGTTGTTGTAAGTTGGTGTTGTATTAATTTTGGTAATTAATAAAATCTTTTTTCTTTTTGAAATCCATCCCGGATATACTGGGGTGGTAGAGGATTAGGCCCTAGGTGGGTTGAACCTCTATAAATCGTCGTGTGTTGTTTACATTCCGCACCTTTATTATTGTGTTTGAGCTTTCAGCTCGAAAAAGAGGGTAAAATCGAAAAGATGGAGATAATCTATTCACCCCCCCTCTAGATTATCGTAGCCGCTTAGACTTACAAGTGGTATCAGAGCCAAACTCTTTGGCAAACTCATTTCACATCGTGAGTGAAGAGGAACGATCGTCGGCTATGAATGAAGCTCATCTTTCCGGCACCTCCACCACCAAGCCACCTCGATTCAATTCCAAAAATTTTACATTTTGGAAAGAAAGAATGGAATGCTACTTACAAGGTTGCGGGTTCGATATTTGGAACATCATCATCAATGGAGAATCCATTCCAATGAAAGACACACCATACACCTCCAAAGCTCTCAAGGAGCTCAATGATGAAGAAAAGAAAACCATCTCCTTAAATGGTAAAGCTCTCAATATTTTGTATTGTTCACTTACTAATTTGGAATATGAACATATTGTAGGAATTCGGTCGGCTCATGGAGTATGGCAAAAATTAGTAGCCATTCATGAAGTATATGCAAATGATAGGAGCAACTCAAAAGCATCTACTTATCAAAGGGATACAATGTCAAATCCAAGGAACAAGCCTCTTACAACTTCCAACTATGAAGAAGTTGAACATTGTCTTATGGGCATCGAAGAAGAAAACGAGGTATGTCTTAAACCCTCTACTTCCTATGATATTGTTATTCAAAATGATTATAGTGATTTGCAAAATGATTTTGATGATCTTCAAAATGAATTCCAAAATTTACTTGTTAAGTACAAAAATTTGAAAAAGGAATTCAATATTTTAAAAAATGAAAAGGATAGTTTATTTACTTCATATGAATCACTATCATGTGCTCACACCACCACACTTGACAAGGTTAGAAACCTTGAAAAACAAAATAGTACTCTTGTTGAGGATATTAATTGCATGAAAAATGATTTATCTAAGTCCAACTTGAGTACCAATAAATTGCCCAATGTTGTGAATGTTTATGATTGTGATAATTTGAATAGTAAACTTTATCATGAGCCTAATGGTATAAATCATATGAAAAGGAATCGAGTTCCTATGCATATTAGTAATGTTACTTGCTTTTATTGCGGTAAGAAGGGTCATACGGTAAATACTTGTCGGGCTAGAAATAGCTCTAATTATTGTTGGAGACCAAAAAAGTCTCAAGACTAATCCCAAAGGACCCAAGCACTTGAGGGTACCACAAAACAATGTCATTTTAGGTACCCGCGGATTAATAATCGAACAAAATTCATGCCGCTATGGAGACATCAAATGAACATCTCATTTGATCAAAGAAGGAGAAAACATTTTCAACAAAGTAAATTTCCAAGAAGAGGATATAATCAAAAATGGGAAGAACACAATCCTTGGAAATGGCAAAGACATCATCAAGTAGATGATTTTCCAAGAGAGAGACATTATCAACAATGAGGAGGACATAATCCTTGGAAATGGAGCAATAGGAAGAGTTATCATCAACAAAATGACTTTCAAAAGGGAAGATACCATCAATAATGGGAACGGCACAACCCATGGAAATGGCGAAATTGGTAAACTGTATCTCCCTATTTAAATATGCATCTTGTTTTCTTTGTGCATGTTTTTATTTGTGTTTAAATTGCAAAATGAGTTTTAAAATTTATAAGGTCCTCAATAAATATTTGTGTTTTTAAAATCCTTTGAAAATGAGACCTTACATGTTGTTTTTAAACTCTTATGGATTTCTATAAAGCATTAGTATTTTTATTGTGATATCTCTTATTACTTGGCCTACACTTGAGCTATTATATCTTGTGCAAAAATTTTAAAGTATTGTGTAGGATGTATGTATATTCAAATGGCTATCTACGTCATAATATGTCAAAAGTGACATAAACTATCGAGGTACGCTCATCATTGGTATTTATCTTATAGACTCGATATATTTTTGTCATATGCCTATGTGCTTATACAAGTGCCATTAAGAGGATGTTTTGATTTTTGAAAAGGTATTTTGACATAACTTGTTTTATCCAAAATTTGTAAAGGATTATATTTTGTTTTGATAAAACAATTGATCTACTAAGTTATGCATTTTATTGCACATATAAATGCCACTATTCTTGGATACTTATGTCAAACCTCTTGTTCATATGATTCTTGTAAATGAGGTCTCAACTATGTGATCTCTTATTGTCAAATTTCAAAAGAGACCTTATGTAGCTTTCTTAAGCTTATTTGAACTTGAATGATTTATTAGACTCTTGATGATGCATAGTATGTGGTGCTTAAAATAGTGTATCTATTATTCGATATTACTATGCTCGTGTGCAAAATATCTTGTTAAGATTTTGCAGAAATTTGTGATATTTCGCAACAAGTTTGATGAACAAGACAAGGTTAGTAGCTCAATGATATTGTCAAGAAGAAGGTAATGATTTTGATGTAATATTTGCACTCATAGCACATTTAGAAGTTATTTGCCCATTCTTGTTTTGAGAAAATTTCAAGCTTCACCAAATGGACATTAAATCCAATTTTCTAAACGGTTTTATTCAAATAGAAGTCTATCGGAGTTTAAAATTTTTAGGCCAAATGATTTTTATAAAAGGCCTTGAACGGTTGATACAAGTACCTGTATATGGTTTGATAGACTTAGCTATTTTTGCAAAATAATTTACAAAAGGTAAAGTTGATTCTACACTTCTTGTTTTGGAAAAGGGCAAGATTGTTTACTTGTGCAAATTTATGTTGATAATATTTTTTGTGCTACTAATGAATATTTGTGCAAGATATTTTTCCAAGTCAATGCAAGTGAACCTAAGATGATCATGATGAGGGAAGCTCAAATTTGATCATTTGAATTCAAGTTCAACAATGCCAAGAAGGTGATTATATTCCACACTCAAAAGAAGAAGTGAGGCATTGAAGAAGAAAGAACCATTTCAACCTATATGGCCACAAATGCGAAAATTGACAAAAGGTTGAAGTAGGCATGTTGATTGACAAACAAATTCGAGGTATGTTCATCTTCATTTATTACTCCTTAGACTCGACATTTTATATGCCTTATGTCAATATGCTCGACTTCAAAAACTATCCCAACGAATCTCATTAAAGTGCCGTTAAAAGAAATTTTCAAATATTTAGGCACTTTTTCTTATGACTTGTTGTATCCAAAGTCTTAAAACGTTATTATTTTTCGGGATAACAAGTCCGGTGATAATAATTTTTCAAAATATGGTTCGTCATAATCAAACTAAACATATTGAGATTCGATAATTATTTAGTCCATTTGTTGTATGATGGACTTATATACTTGTCTAATGATGTTTTGTTGACAGCGAGAGCTTATAAGCTCTTGTACTTAAGTTCAATATGTAAAAGCTAAAGCTTTTAGCTTGTGGTTGATTGCTTTTACATTACTTTTGTTGTGCATATTGATAGGGGGAGCTTTTGCTATATATGTTTAATATCTCTACTCACATCCTTGTGATTATATTGCGTGGAATGTTGTCGCTCACAACGGATAGTTCCTTTTAACCGGTAAAATTGTTTTGTTTTCAAAATCGACCTCGTTAAAATTGTTTTGGTTTGTAATCATCAAAAAGGGGATTGTTTGATAAATGGTTTTATCATGATTTTGATGATTTTGTTTTTATACCAAAACAATGTTTTTAAAGGTTGTCCAAATACTCCTAAATGATTTAAAATGGTTTTAATATTTTCCGGAGTATTTCCTCAAGTTTATTTTCAACAATATTGGACAACACATTTAATGATTTTGTGTCAATGGGTTTTTACATTGAAACTATGTTTCTAAATGTTGTCCTAATACTCCCGATCGGTCTAAAATATTTTTACTATTTATCGGGGTATTTCTTGAAGTTTATATCGGACAACACTTTTTGTATTATTGTGTTATTTCATCAAAACTATATTTCTAATGTTGTCCTAAATATTCCCGATTGGTTTAAAATGTTTTTACGAATTTTTTGGAGTATTTCTTGAGGTTTATTTTCGACAAAAATCGGACAACATTTCATTTAGGAGGTCGACCGGTCGACCAAAGAGGCGACCGGTACCTGGGAACGCATTTCACGAAACAGAACTCCCAGAACTCCTAAAATTGGTCAGGGTGACCGATCACCATGGTGGGCGACCGGTCGCACCCTAGGGCGACCGGTCGACCCCCCTTAGGACCGGTCACCCTGTTGAATTTTTGCTGCATCTTTTTCAAATCTTATTAGTGCGCGACCGTCGCCTCAATTTTGACAAAGAAAAATTCTAACCGTTGTCTTGTGATAACTTTTCCCTAAATTGTGGGATTGATTTCTAACAGCTATAATCTTGATTTTAATTGCAATTTTTTTGTAGATATCGATTCCAAGAGAGCCTATCAAGTATCAATCATCTCCTATAAATAGAGGAAGATTTGAAGCACAACCAATAAGAGAGAAAAATACAACACAACAAGATACACTCAAGAATACACTTGTTCTTACATTGTCTTATTTCTTGTTGTAATTTGCCTAGCTATTCACTTTCACATCCTTGAGGTCTAGGCTATTCTTGATTACACTTGCACTCTATTGTATAATTCATTATCGAGTTGTAATCTTGAATTTTTGGGTTATCATTCAACACAAGATATCCTTGTGAGTGTTCTTGTGGTAAGAACACACTTGGGTGATCTAGGTGTTAGGTGTAAGAAGATTGTGGTAATCTTCTTGTTGAGGTGTTGAAGAATTTGGTATTCTTCAAGGTTGAAGATTGTGGTAATCTTCACAATGTGCCGTTGGAGATTGTGGTAATCTTCAAGAGAGATTGTGGTAATCTCAAAGGTGGTGTTGAAGAAGAGTGTGGTGCTCTTCAAGGTGTTGTTGTAAGTTGGTGTTGTATTAATTTTGGTAATTAATAAAATCTTTTTCTTTTTTGAAATCCATCCCGATATACTTTGGGGTGGTAGAGGATTAGGCCCTAGGTGGGTTGAACCTCTATAAATCGTCGTGTGTTGTTTACATTCCGCACCTTTATTATTGTGTTTGAGCTTTCGGCTCGAAAAAGAGGGTAAAATCGAAAAGATGGAGATAATCTATTCACCCCCCCTCTAGATTATCGTAGCCGCTTAGACTTACAAGTGGTATCAGAGCTAAACTCTTTGGCAAACTCATTTCACATCGTGAGTGAAGAGGAGCGATCGTCGGCTATGAATGAAGCTCATCTTTCCGGCACCTCCACCACCAAGCCACCTCGATTCAATTCCAAAAATTTTACATTTTGGAAAGAAAGAATGGAATGCTACTTACAAGGTTGCGGGTTCGATATTTGGAACATCATCATCAATGGAGAATCCATTCCAATGAAAGACACACCATACACCTCCAAAGCTCTCAAGGAGCTCAATGATGAAGAAAAGAAAACCATCTCCTTAAATGGTAAAGCTCTCAATATTTTGTATTGTTCACTTACTAATTTGGAATATGAACATATTGTAGGAATTCGGTCGGCTCATGGAGTATGGCAAAAATTAGTAGCCATTCATGAAGTATATGCAAATGATAGGAGCAACTCAAAAGCATCTACTTCTCAAAGGGATACAATGTCAAATCCAAGGAACAAGCCTCTTAACAACTTCCAACTATGAAGAAGTTGAACATTGTCTTATGGACATCGAAGAAAAAACGAGGTATGTCTTAAACCCTCTACTTCCTATGATATTGTTATTCAAAATGATTATAGTGATTTGCAAAATGATTTTGATGATCTTCAAAATGAATTCCAAAATTTACTTGTTAAGTACAAAAATTTGAAAAAGGGATTCAATATTTTAAAAAATGAAAAGGATAGTTTATTTACTTCATATGAATCACTATCATGTGCTCACACCACCACACTTGACAAGGTTAGAAACCTTGAAAAACAAAATAGTACTCTTGTTGAGGATATTAATTGCATGAAAAATGATTTATCTAAGTCCAACTTGAGTACCAATAAATTGCCCAATGTTGTGAATGTTTATGATTGTGATAATTTGAATAGTAAACTTTATCATGAGCCTAATGGTATAAATCATATGAAAAGGAATCGTGTTCCTATGCATATTAGTAATGTTACTTGCTTTTATTGCGGTAAGAAGGGTCATACGGTAAATACTTGTCGGGCTAGAAATAGCTCTAATTATTGTTGGAGACCTAAAAGTCTCAAGACTAATCCCAAAGGACCCAAGCACTTGAGGGTACCACAAAACAATGTCATTTTAGGTACCCGTCGGATTAATAATCGAACAAAATTCATGCCGCCAAGGAGACATCAAATGAACATCTCATTTGATCAAAGAAGGAGAAAACATTTTCAACAAAGTAAATTTCCAAGAAGAGGATATAATCAAAAATGGGAAGAACACAATCCTTGGAAATGGCAAAGACATCATCAAGAAGATGATTTTCCAAGAGAGAGACATTATCAACAATGAGGAGGACATAATCCTTGGAAATGGAGCAATAGGAAGAGTTATCATCAACAAAATGACTTTCAAAAGGGAAGATACCATCAATAATGGGAACGGCACAACCCATGGAAATGGCGAAATTGGTAAACTGTATCTCCCTATTTAAATATGCATCTTGTTTTCTTTGTGCATGTTTTTATTTGTGTTTAAATTGCAAAATGAGTTTTAAAATTTATAAGGTCCTCAATAAATATTTGTGTTTTTAAAATCCTTTGAAAATGAGACCTTACATGTTGTTTTTAAACTCTTATGGATTTCTATAGCATTAGTATTTTTATTGTGATATCTCTTATTACTTGGCCTACACTTGAGCTATTATATCTTGTGCAAAAAAATTTTAAAGTATTGTGTAGGATGTATGTATATTCAAATGGCTATCTACGTCATAATATGTCAAAAGTGACATAAACTATCGAGGTACGCTCATCATTGGTATTTATCTTATAGACTCGATATATTTTTGTCATATGCCTATGTGCTTATACAAGTGCCATTAAGAGGATGTTTTGATTTTTGAAAAGGCATTTTGACATAGCTTGTTTTATCCAAAATTTGTAAAGGATTATATTTTGTTTTGATAAAACAATTGATCTACTAAGTTATGCATTTTATTGCACATATAAATGCCACTATTCTTGGATACTTATGTCAAACCTCTTGTTCATATGATTCTTGTAAATGAGGTCTCAACTATGTGATCTCTTATTGTCAAATTTCAAAAGAGACCTTATGTAGCTTTCTTAAGCTTATTTGAACTTGAATGATTTATTAGACTCTTGATGATGCATAGTATGTGGTGCTTAAAATAGTGTATCTATTATTCGATATTACTATGCTCGTGTGCAAAATATCTTGTTAAGATTTTGCAGAAATTTGTGATATTTCGCAACAAGTTTGATGAACAAGACAAGGTTAGTAGCTCAATGATATTGTCAAGAAGAAGGTAATGATTTTGATGTAATATTTGCACTCATAGCACATTTAGAAGTTATTTGCCCATTCTTGTTTTGAGAAAATTTCAAGCTTCACCAAATGGACATTAAATCCAATTTTCTAAACGGTTTTATTCAAATAGAAGTCTATCGGAGTTTAAAATTTTTAGGCCAAATGATTTTTATAAAAGGCCTTGAACGGTTGATACAAGTACCCTGTATATGGTTTGATAGACTTAGCTATTTTTGCAAAATAATTTACAAAAGGTAAAGTTGATTCTACACTTCTTGTTTTGGAAAAGGGCAAGATTGTTTACTTGTGCAAATTTATGTTGATAATATTTTTTGTGCTACTAATGAATATTTGTGCAAGATATTTTTCCAAGTCAATGCAAGGTGAACCTAAGATGATCATGATGAGGGAAGCTCAAATTTGATCATTTGAATTCAAGTTCAACAATGCCAAGAAGGTGATTATATTCCACACTCAAAAGAAGAAGTGAGGCATTGAAGAAGAAAGAACCATTTCAACCTATATGGCCACAAATGCGAAAATTGACAAAAGGTTGAAGTAGGCATGTTGATTGACAAACAAATTCGAGGTATGTTCATCTTCATTTATTACTCCTTAGACTCGACATTTTATATGCCTTATGTCAATATGCTCGACTTCAAAAACTATCCCAACGAATCTCATTAAAGTGCCGTTAAAAGAAATTTTCAAATATTTAGGCACTTTTTCTTATGACTTGTTGTATCCAAAGTCTTAAAACGTTATTATTTTTCGGGATAACAAGTCCTATGATAATAATTTTTCAAAATATGGTTCATCATAATCAAACTAAACATATTGAGATTCGATAATTATTTAGTCCATTTGTTGTATGATGGACTTATATACTTGTCTAATGATGTTTTGTTGACAGCGAGAGCTTATAAGCTCTTGTACTTAAGTTCAATATGTAAAAGCTAAAGCTTTTAGCTTGTGGTTGATTGCTTTTACATTACTTTTGTTGTGCATATTGATAGGGGGAGCTTTTGCTATATATGTTTAATATCTCTACTCACATCCTTGTGATTATATTGCGTGGAATGTTGTCGCCACAACGGATAGTTCCTTTTAACCTAGAAATTGTTTTGTTTTCAAAATCGACCTCGTTAAAATTGTTTTGGTTTGTAATCATCAAAAGGGGATTGTTTGATAAATGGTTTTATCATGATTTTGATGATTTTGTTTTTATACCAAAACAATGTTTTTAAAGGTTGTCCAAATACTCCTAAATGATTTAAAATGGTTTTAATATTTTCCGGAGTATTTCCTCAAGTTTATTTTCAACAATATTGGACAACACATTTAATGATTTTGTGTCAATGGGTTTTTACATTGAAACTATGTTTCTAAATGTTGTCCTAATACTCCCGATCGGTCTAAAATATTTTTACTATTTATCGGGGTATTTCTTGAAGTTTATATCGGACAACACTTTTTGTATTATTGTGTTATTTCATCAAAACTATATTTCTAATGTTGTCCTAAATATTCCCGATTGGTTTAAAATGTTTTTACGAATTTTTTGGAGTATTTCTTGAGGTTTATTTTCGACAAAAATCGGACAACATTTCATTTAGGAGGTCAACCGGTCGACCAAAGAGGCGACCGGTACCTGGGAACGCATTTCACGAAACAGAACTCCCAGAACTCCTAAAATTGGTCGGGGTGACCGATCACCATGGTGGGCGACGGTCGCACTTAGGGCGGCACTGCCGACCCCCTTAGGACCGGTCACCCTGTTGAATTTTTGCTGCATCTTTTTCAAATCTTATTAGTGCGCGACCGGTCGCCCTCAATTTTGACAGCAAAATTCTAACCGTTGTGCAGCAGACAACTTTTCCCTAAATTGTGGGATTGATTTCTAACAGCTATAATCTTGATTTTAATTGCAATTTTTTTGTAGATATCAGATTCCAAGAGGAGCCTATCAAGTATCAATCATCTCCTATAAATAGAGGAAGATTTGAAGCACAACCAATAAGAGAGAAAAATACAACACAACAAGATACACTCAAGAATACACTTGTTCTTACATTGTCTTATTTCTTGTTGTAATTTGCCTAGCTATTCACTTTCACATCCTTGAGGTCTAGGCTATTCTTGATTACACTTGCACTCTATTGTATAATTCATTATCGAGTTGTAATCTTGAATTTTTGGGTTATCATTCAACACAAGATATCCTTGTGAGTGTTCTTGTGGTAAGAACACACTTGGGTGATCTAGGTGTTAGGTGTAAGAAGATTGTGGTAATCTTCTTGTTGATGTGTTGAAGAATTTGGTATTCTTCAAGGTTGAAGATTGTGGTAATCTTCACAATGTGCCGTTGGAGATTGTGGTAATCTTCAAGAGAGATTGTGGTAATCTCAAAGGTGGTGTTGAAGAAGAGTGTGGTGCTCTTCAAGGTGTTGTTGTAAGTTGGTGTTGTATTAATTTTGGTAATTAATAAAATCTTTTTTTCTTTTTGAAATCAATCCCGGATATACTGGGGTGGTAGAGGATTAGGCCCTAGGTGGGTTGAACCTCTATAAATCGTCATGTGTTGTTTACATTCCGCACCTTTATTATTGTGTTTGAGCTTTCAGTTCGAAAAAGAGGGTAAAATCGAAAAGATGGAGATAATCTATTCACCCCCTCTAGATTATCGTAGACGCTTGGACTTACAAGAATTACACTAAAAACATAATTGGTCACTAATACCTAGTGATGAATACGTAAATATGTTGTCACTGATTCATCAATTGCGATAATATTGTTGCCGCAAAAAATTCTTGTTCCTTAAAATTTGGTCAATCCTCTAATTAGTATAAGTATTAGCAGCAAAACTTAAGTTGTCACAAAATATTATAATTATTACCTAATTCCTTCCTCCCTATTCACATTTTTGGCGCCCCTGTCCAAAATTTTCAAAAGCCCTATTCTACCACCTCCCTACCACCACCTTTCTCTCTCTCTCATGCCCAAATTGTCCACCCAACCTCCACCGGTCATGCTGGTTGCCCATCCACCAAGCCGCCTCATCGTTGTAGGTATTCTTTCGATTATTTCTCTGTTCACTTAATTTTTTCGATTATTAATTCTACATCCAGGATTTTTTTGTTGGTTTGTAATTTGAATAGTTTCACTTTTGTTTAGTGTCCAAGTCCTCTATCTGTTGCCTGGGTTTAACTTCTATATTTTTCCCCATTTTGTTGGATTATAGCCACACTCTGAGAGGCACTAGCATTAATGTGGTATTGCTTAGCCAGTTGTCCTGCCTCTGCCACCTTTTACTTATGGTGAATGTGTAAGTCCAAGTGACTACGATAATCTAAGAGGGGGTGAATAGATTATGTCCATTTTCTTGATTATGCCCTCTTTTTCGATTGTTATAAGCCAAGACAAGAATGGAAGTGCGGGAAGTAAAAAACACACGTCGATTTATAGAGCTTCACCCACCTAGGGACTACGTGCTCTACCACCCCAGTATATCCGGGATGGGTTTCGAAAAAGAAAAAAAATTATTAATTACCACAATTAATACTACATCACCTTACAACACCTCTTCGGATATTACCGCAATCTCCCTTGAAGATTACCACAATCTTCAACGGTACCTTGTGAAGATTACCACAATCTTCAACCTTGAAGAACACCAAATTCTTCAACACCTCAAAGAGCACCAAACTCTTCAATAAGAAGATTATCACAATCTTCTTGCACCTAACACCTAGATCACCCAAGTGTGTTCTTACCATAAGAACACTCACAAATATATCTTGTGTTGAATGATGAACCCAAAAATTCAAGATTACAACTCGATAATGAATAATACAATTTTGAGTGCAAGTATAATCAAGAAATAAGCCTAGACCTCAAGATGTGAAAGTGAAATACTTAGGCTATTACAACAAAAATGTTGACAATTAAAGAACAAGTATTTGCTTGAGTGTATATTGTTATGTTGTATATCAATTGGTTGTCTTGTTGCTCCAAAAATTCCTCTATTTATAGGAGATGATTGATCATGAATAGGCTCCTCTTTGGGATTGAAAAACTACAGAAAAATACAATTAAAATCAAGAATATAGCTGTTAGAAATCAATCCCACAATTTAAGGAAGAACTATCTGCTGTCAACGGCTAGAATTTTGCTGCTAAAACGGTAGGGCGACCGGTCGCGCAGAAATAAAAGTTAGAAGAAATAATCACATTTTAACACAGGGCGACCGATCGACTAGGGTCCGACCGATCGACCCTGTGCTGGACCAGTCCGCCTAGTTAATATTGCAAAACAGAGAGCAAGTGTTTTGCACAGGTACTGGTCGACCTATGTCGACCGGTCGATGCCACCGGTCGGCCTCTAGGTCGATCGGTAAGCCTCTTGTGATTTGTGTTCATTCAGTTTTCTATTTCTAAAATCAACTTCAGATACGGGATGCCCTATAGGGCGACCGGTCGAACACAAGACAAAAGTGTTGTCCAATTTTTGTCAAAAATAAACTTCAAGAAATACTCCAAAAAAATAGTAAAGACATTTTAAATCGATCGGGAGTATTTGGACAACATTTTGAAACATAGTTTCAATGTAAAAACACTTTAAAATAAAATCATCAAAATCATGATAAAAATATTTATCAAACAATCTCCACCTTTTTTATGATTACAAACCAAAACAATTTTAATAAATTTTAAGAGGTCGATTTTGAAAGCAAAAACGAATTTTCCGGTAAAAGATAACTAGCCGTTTGAAGCAACAAATATTCAAACAACATAGCCACAAGGAAGAGAGTAAAGATTTTCAAAATATTTTTGCAAAAGCTCTCCCTATCAACATGCACAACAAGATGATAAGTAAAGAAGCAACCATACAAACGCTAAAAGCTCAGCTTTTATATATTGAGCTTAAGTATCAAGAGCTTATAAGCTCCCCCTGTCAACAAAACATCATTAGACATGTAAATGAGTCCACAATACAACAAATGGACTAAGTATGATCCATAACTTATGGCTTTTATTAGCCACAACTTATAGTTTCTTTCACGAGCTTATTTTAGCTTCTTTGAGCTAAAGAGCTTATTTCCTATTTCTCCCACTTTGGAATCATCAAAAAGAATGTTAGAACGATAAAAACATCATATATCCATATCAAAGTACACAATTTAACCGATTTATCGAGCTATTGATCATTAAGCTTAAAATTCCAAAAGCTAAGGGAAGAGTTGATCACATGACTTGTAAAAGCTCAGAAAAGCTCATTTGATTTGTAAAAAATGATCTCTATAAATATATAAGACATTTGAAAATGAGAGAATCATATAGGTGATGAATTTTTCTTTGAAATATTTTATCGAACACTTGGTGGGCGTCAAATAATAAAGAAAATGTATATAGCCCTTGTAAAAATAACCAAGCCAAATTTTTCATCACCAAAAGCAATTTTACAACAATCATCATGCCCAACACAAATATATAAGAATTCCAATAAGATATCAAAAATAGAGTACTTTCTCAAGGGTTCAACCCAATTGAGATTAATCTAATCCAACTGAGCAATATAAGAAAGGCATTACAAATGCCACCAAGCAAAAATTAAAGCACTTTTACCATCAAGTACTTCATCAATAACCAACCTAAACATCAAACAATGCCATCATGCACAAATAAGAGTATTTTTACCATCAAATACCCCAACAATGCCATAGTCAACATGAACCATAAGCAATCACATGCCACTAGCACTTTTGCTAGTTCTTTTCCTTAAAACAAACAACCAAATATCATTAGCAAAATAAGAGAAGTATAATCAAGATAGTTCATTACAACTTCGAAAGAAAAGACATGAAAATAAAGCATGATTGAACAATAAGGAGTCACTCTTCATCGGAAGAGAAGCAAGCGTTAGGGAGGAGATCTTTGATTAACATCTTCAACTTTCCAACCGATTTTTTGAGCTTGGAGTATTCTTGCCTTAACTCCTCGTGACTAGTTCTAAGAGCCTCATAGTTGAGCCTTTGCTCGTCGAGTTGCACTTGATAGTACTCTCGGGAAGCTTGGGCACCGGTATTACCATCCGGATTGCCTTGACCTTCACCCGAAGCCAATCTTTCAGCTTCTTCATCATTAAAGATATCATTGGGATTATGGGATGCAGAACCTTGGTGTCTCCCTCTTGCCGTCTTTGTAGGGCGAATAGGCATATTATTACGCATTCGGACAATTTGCAGAATATTATCAATATCAAAATCATCTTGAATAATCTCCGAATTAAATTCTGATGACGGTAAACCCAAATGCAAGAGAAGTTTGCAAATCTAATTCCCCATAGCAAACTTCTTGGTCCCCTGCGTGTAGACTCAATGACGTATTGAATTAAAATTGCACCAAAATTGAGCAATTCCCTTTTTGAGATTTTGTATGTCAATAAGAAATCCATATTGCTCTGCAATTTCACATATTTTCCACAAATGCAATAAGCTGCAATTGTAGAAATAATGCGATTCTCAAGAGTCATAGACAACAACATATAATTCGGCCACACACCCAAATAAGTCTTAACTTCTTCCAACAAGACACCAAACATTTCATCATTCTAATGGGTGCAACCAAAGTAGTCTCATTCTCCTTCCCGAACGTGCAACAACCGACATCTATCATTGGGAGTCCACCTAAAGTGATGTCCTTTAACAAACGAATTCATAGCCACGGGCTTTCTTTGATCGTCATATTCAATCCATAAATTCGCATAAAAATGTAATATCGCACCATCATCATATAAAACAAAAGGATGTTCCCATAAATACATCAATCCTTGATGCTCAAAAAATTCCTTAATAGTCGGATATTCTCCCAAAAAAGTGCCAAACCGACATGTCTTAGTTCGGTCAATCGATTTAGTGCTCAAGTCCAAATTATCATAATAAGACTCCGCATATTTATTGACAAAATTAAACACATTTTCGGAATGGGGAGCTTGAGGAATAAGAGATTTCTTACTCTTGGCCCAACGAGCATGGTCGAGTGAGATAGTGTCGCGGAGCTCGGCAATTTGGGCCCGGGTAAGTTGGGGATTTTGATTCTCATCATGTTCTTGAGCCACATTCCTTTGGGTAGCTCTAATTTCGTGTTGTTCAGTCTCGTCTGGCGATTATTCAAAGTTCCCTCTTCGGCTCTTCTACGCTTGGATTTTGGATTACGACTGGTAGAATCTCTTGGAGGTGCCATAGATATAAGATTCTTGCAAAATAAAGGAGACTAGCACCAAAAATTGAGAGATTTGATGAAGAATTGAAGATTTTAGAGAGAAAAGGGCAAAAATCGCGCAAGGGTTTGAAGGGGCTATTTTGGAGTATGTTTCTGTAAACTGAGGGCAGTCGGATTTAATGACCAAAAAAATATTAGGGCGACCGGTCAGAGGGGAGTTCGACAGGCCCGGTCAGAGGGGTGTTCAACCTATCGCTATGCAGGGTGACCGGTCGACCCCCTTGACCGTCCCCTGAATGCAATTTCTCAAAGTTTTCAAAATTTGATTTTTCACTCCAAAAGTTTTAAAAGCGTGCAAACATGCAACCATAGACTATATCCAATATGTACGAGCCAAGAAATTTAATAGACTTGGATTAAACAAGATTTTGCGAATAGTGCCTTTCAAAAATCGAAAAATCCTTTTAATGGCACTTATATGAGATATTTTGAGATAGATTGAAAAATGAGCACATAATTATTGCATGAAAAATATCGAGTTCTAAAAAATATACGAGTGAACGTACCTCGATAGTTTATGTCGTTCTTGACATATTATACTAGTGAACGTACCTCATAATATGTCAGGATAACCATTGATGAGGATATATATGTCCTACACAATTCTTAGAAAAAGTTTTTGCGAAAAATAGAATGATACAAGTGTAGGCTAAAGCAAAGAGATGTTACAAGTATGCTTGTGCTATATAAATCCGTAAGAGACAATGAACAAATAAGTTCTAGTAAACGCGCAAGAGTTCAAAAAAATCGTACAAGGTCTCCTTTTCAAAAGATTTTAAAAACAATATATTGAAGACCTTATTTTAAAAAAAAAATGAAAAATCATTTTGACAATTAAAGCAAAAATGCAAGCATACAATATAATAAAACATTATGTGTATTTAAATAAGGAGAGATACGGTTTACCAATTTCGCCATTTCCACGGGTTGTGTCTTTCCCTTTTTTGGTAGTATCTTCCTCTTGAGAAGTCACTTTGTTGATGATGGCCTCTCCAATTACTCCATTTCCAAGGATTGTGTCCTTCCCATTGTTGATAATGTATTCCTCTTGAAAGTTCATTGTGATGTCGTCTTCTCCTTTGATCAAATGAAGCCGTCATTTGATGTCTTCTTGGCGGTATGAATTTTCTTTGATTGTTATTCTGTCGGTACCTAATATGACATTGTTTTGTGGTACCCTAAGTGTTTGGGTCCTTTGGGGTTAACATTGAGACTTTTAGGTCTCCAAAAAGGGTTATTGATTTTTTGCAACCTGTACTATAGGGTTATTGCGATTTCAGTCTTATACTATATTTTTTGTGAAAATAGTACCTAAATTAGACGCATTTGTTGAAATGCAACCTAATACACACCGGTGATGGAATATTCCACCGGGATTCTATCACGTGACACGCACGCCCCCTTTTTTAAGGGTATTTTCGTCAGTTTAGTTTGTCATCATTTATAAATGGACAAATATACCCTATTATACCCTAACCATCCTTAATTTTCCAGAATTAGAACAAATTATCCCCCAATTTCTTTGTCCTCGTCAATTTTGTGCCCTAGGAGCAATGTGGAAGCAAACATCTGAGGTTATCATGGATGTATTTTGCAATTGTGGTAGAAATACAACAATGAAGACCTCGTGGACTAACCTTAACCCCGGAAGGAGGTACATGGCATGTCAGAAATTCAAGGTATGTTTTTTATTTTATAAACCCTAGTTTCAATTTTGATCGATTTCTTAGATTTTTCGCAGTAATTTGTTATGTAGTTGAAAATATGATATTGGTATGCATTTTATTTGTGAAATTTATTATGGAATCCACTTGAAAAAAAAATTCTGAAATTTGTAGGAAGTTGGAGGGTGCACCTTCTTCAACTGGATCGACCCCCCTATGTGCAGCAGAGCCCGACAAATTATCCCCGGACTACTGAAAAAGATTAACAAACTTGAAGACCAAGTGAAGGAATTTGACAAACTTGAAGACCAAGTGAAGGAATTTGACAAACTTGAAGGCAAAATGAAGAGAAACGGGAACAATGAGATTTGGTTGTGGATGGCTCTATTTTTTTCTTGGATTGTGGTGTATCTTATGATGTAATGTAATTGTATTGTGTAGGAGTTTGTATGGAACCTTTTTAAGTATTATCTTGTAGTAGATAGGATATGCCAAATTCATGTTTTCAAGTATGTGATGAATTTGGAAATTTGGATGTAATCTTTCAAGTATTGTATTGCAATATATTGCATTTTATGTTATGAATTTGCAGTACATTCTGTCCAAAATATTTCCACAAGTATGTTCAAAACAACCATTTGCACAAGTCAAAATAACCATTTGCAAACCATTTGCACAAGTATGTTCAAAACAATCATTTTCACAAGTCAAAATAACCATTTGCAAACCATTTACACAAGTATGTTCAAAACAACCATTTGCACAAGTAAAAATAACCATTTGCACAAGTATGTTCAAAATAACCATTTCATAATGATGTAATATAACCATCTGTACAAATGATAATCTAATCCAAGTTTCAATCAAAATCACCATCTAGTCTAAGATGACCATCAAAATTCAGATCCAAGTTACAAAAAATCTGAACAACACAGTCAAAATGTGTATCCAAAAAAGATGACCATCACAAGTGTACATCCAGTTAAACATCCAAAAAAAGAGGATAGACCTCATAACAACCTATCAAGCATCACAGCTTCTAGACATTAAGTCACCCAATACTAACATAATATGATCCTAAAATTGGTGCCTCATCCTCTGTGCTAACTGTTTTCTTGTTGGATGACCGGCCTTTGGAGGATGAAAATTTCACATCTTCAGTGATGGCATTCCTTCTAGGTGATCTCCATGCAGGCTTGGTTGGAGCAGGGAGCTTGGTAAGCTTTGTTTTCTTTGGTGGTTTTTGTGGCACTTCAAGTGTAGATGATTGTTGAGTGCCAAGATTGTCATTCTTGCTCACCTATATCAAATATTTAAGAGTTCAGTCAAGTTACACAATAAAATTGAACTATGACAAAATTATACAATGGTTTGTACCTTCAGTTTTCTCTTCACTGCTTGAGATTTGGATTGTTTCTGCATTACCATTTTGCCTTTGTCTTTCACTGTGGCATTAGGTGTAGAAACTGACCTCTTAGTTGTTCCCTGTACAAAAACAAGATTAACAAATGTCAAAAAAGTGTAGCAGGGTATGATTGAAAAATTGCAGGTGAGCAGTGATATAAAAAAGGTTACCTTTTTAGCAGGTTGTTGTTTTTCTTGATTTGCAGAGGGTATATCCAACCCTGGTCTTGAAGAAGAAGCATCTTTATTCTTAGGGCAGCCTCTAGCATTGTGATTTGGCTTATGGCATATTGTGCAGCTGATTGTAATTCCCTTTCTTGACATCTTAGTAGGCTTCTCCTTACCCTTTCCCTTTTGTTTTCTTTTTTCCTCATCTTGGGCCTTCCTTCTATCATTCTTTTTGGGTCTGCCAGGAAGTCTATCAGCAACAAGAGCCAATAAAGGTTCAACATCCACATTGGGCCACATGTCACAGTCATTCATTGTGGTCAATACATGACTGTATGTCTTCAAAAACATTTCCTTTTTATACCAGCTTTCCACATAATCATCTGGTGTCAGCCCTAGGAAATATAATCCACTTATTGCATGGGGACAAGGTATGCCTGTAAGCTCCCACCTCCTGCAAGAACAAACTTTCTCTCTAATGTGCACCCTGAATTTCTTACCATTTGCACTTTCCACCTGCATTTGCACTTTCCACCTGCATTTGCACTTTCATAGTATTTCTTTTATCAAGTGCAGCAAGATTAATATATTTTTCATGTTCAACAAAAATCCCAACCATCCTATTTTCATCAATGAACTTCACCAAATTCAACACATCCAAATCAGTTTCCAATGTCATCAAATCATTACAATCATTTATCCCACCTTTACTACAATGAAAACCTTTAACTTCCTGCAACCCTAACTCGTTACCCATAGTAATCAGTTCAAGCATTGACAGTTCATCAAGGTCACAAAAATCAATGTGACTTACCATCATTTTCTCACCCACATAATATGTTGACCCATTATGCCTGAACTCCCCAGAATGATACATTCTTATGGTAAATAAATCGGAGTTCGACCCTATGCAGACAAAAAAAAAAAATCAGTTCTTCATCAAAACACAAACCCAATAAAGGTTAAGTTTTTAAAAGAGTTTTTTGCACCCCAAACATCCAACATTTTTCAAAAAAATTATTAAAAAATTATTAAAAATTTACCGTAATCAGGGCACATCCTCCCAACGGGAACATCGTGGTTTGTTCGGTCTCTAATTGCCCATCCCATTGTGTCTCTTTCTTCAATGCTTGCTGCAATTTTTGTCCAGATTTCCAAGATTCGAGATTTTTTAAGGGTTAATTTTGGTTTGTTTATGTTTAGGGCTTGCAAGGTGTAATTTGGGGGAAGTTAACAGGGTGTTGGGGATTTGTGAATTCTCATGCAAATCACGTGAGTCTTTGGGCGGGAGATTAATAACAACCTAAACTGACGAAAATACCCTTAAAAAAGGGGGCGTGTGTGTCACGTGATAGAATCCCGGTGGAATATTTCAACAAATGCGTTTAATTTAGGTACTACTTTCAACAAAAAAATAGTCCAGGTACTGAAATCGCAATGACCCTATAGTACAGGTTGCAAAAAATCAATAACCTCTCCAATAATAATTAGAGTTATTTCTAGCCCGATAAGTATTTACCATATGACCCTTTTTACCACAATAAAAGCAAGTAATAATTTTAGTAGCATAATGACCAACATGCTTAAAGGTTTGATTCTTTTTCATATTATTAACATTAGGCTTATGATCAAATCCTAGTTTCAAAATTATCACAACTATGAACATCAACAATTTTGGTCATTTTATCGGTACTCAAGTTGAATTTTTATAAATCCTTTTTCATGCAATTAATATCCTCAACAAGAGTACTATTTTCCTTTTCAATGATTCTATCCTTATCAAGTGTGGTGGTGTGAGCACATGAAAGTGATTCATAAGAGGTAAATAATCTATCCTTATCATTTTTCAAAACATTGAATTCATTTTTCAAAGTTTTGTATTTAACAAGCAAGCTTTGGAATTCATTTTGTAGCTCATCAAAATTATTTTGCAAATCTCTATAATCATTTTGTAATTCATTATCACAAGAAGTAGAAGGTTTAGAACTTACCTTGTTTTCTTCTTCCATGCCCATAACACATTGTTCAACTTCTTCATCATCGGAAGTTGTAAGAAGCTCATACCATGTTGTTGGATTTGATGTTGTATCCAATTGAGAAGTAGATGATTTTGAGTAGCACCTTTCATTTGCATATACTTCTTCTAGTTTTCTCCATACTTCATGTGCCGATCGAATTAGTACAATATGACCATATTCCAAAATGGTAAGTGAACAATAAATAATATTAAGAGCTTTACCGTTTAAGGAGATGATTTTCTTCTCTTCATCATTGAGCTCCTTGAGGACTTTGGAGGTGTGAGGTGTGTCTTTCATCGGGATGGAATCTTCATTCATGACCGTGTTCCAAATATCGAACCGGCAACTTTGTAAATAGCATTCCATTCTTTCTTTTCAAAATGTATAATTTTTGGAATCGAATAGTGGTGGCTTGTTGGTGGAGGCGCCGGTAAGGTAGACTTCATTCGTAGCCATTGATCGTTCCTCTTTACTCGCGATGTGGAACGAGCTTGCCAAAGAGTTTGGCTCTGATACCACTTGTAAGTCCAAGTGGCTACGATAATCTAGAGGGGTGAATAGATTATGCCCATTTTCTCGATTATGCCCACTTTTAAGAATGTAATAAGCCAATATAAGAATGGAAGTGCGGGAAGTAAACAACACACGTCGATTTATAGAGCTTCACCCCACCTAGGGACTACGTGCTCTACCACCCCAGTATATCCGGGATGGATTTCGAAAAAGAAAAAGAATTTTATTAATTACCACAATGAATACAACATCACCTTACAACACCTCTTTGGATATTACCACAATCTCCCTTGAAGATTACCACAATCTTCAACGGCACCTTGTGAAGATTACCACAATCTTCAACCTTGAAGAACACCAAATTCTTCAACACCTCAGAGAGCACCAAACTCTTCAATAAGAAGATTACCACAATCTTCTTGCACCTAACACCTAGATCACCCAAGTGTGTTTTTACCATAAGAACACTGACAAGGATATCTTGTGTTGAATGATGAACCCAAAAATTCAAGATTACAACTCGATAATGAATAATACAATTTTGAGTGCAAGTATAATCAAGAAATAAGCCTAGACCTCAAGATGTGAAAGTGAAATACTTAGGCTATTACAACAAGAATGTTGACAATGAAAGAACAAGTATTTGCTTGAGTGTATCTTGTTGTGTTGTATATCAATTGGTTGTCTTGTTGCTCCACAACTTCCTCTATTTATAGGAGATGATTGATCATGAATAGGCTCCTCTTGGGGATTGAAAAACTATAGAAAAATACAATTAAAATCAATAATATAGTTGTTAGAAATCAATCCCACAATTTAAGGAAGAACTGTCTACTATCAACGGCTAGAATTTTGCTGTCAAAATGGTAGGGCAACCAGTCGCGCAGAAATAAACATTAGAAGAAAAAAATCACATTTTAACACAGGGCGACCGGTCGACTAGGGTTCTGACCGGCCGACCCTGTGTTGGACCGGTCCGCCTAGTTAATATTGCAAAACAGAGAGCAAGTATTTTGCACAGGTACCGGTCGACCTAATGTTGGACCGGTCCGCCTAGTTAATATTTGTGTTCGTTCCGTTTTCTGTTTCTAAAATCAACTTCAGACACGGGATGCCCTATAGGGCAACCGGTCGAACACAAGACAGAAGTGTTGTCCAATTTTTGTCAAAAATAAACTTCAAGAAATACTCCGAAAAAATAGTAAAGACATTTTAAATCGATCGGGAGTATTTGGACAACATTTTGAAACATAATTTTGGTGTAAAAACACTTTAAAATAAAATCATCAAAATCATGATAAAACATTTATCAAACAGTAGGTGCTCTGTCATCGTTGAGATCTTTTGGAGATGATCAAGCTCATGATTTAGTTGATTAGACTTAGCTGAAACAATATCTCGCTTGTATATATACACTTGTTTTTTTTGATAGATTTGTGTTTATATGGATGAATAGTTTGATATTTAACATGATGTTGATACTTTTAATTTATGTTTGGCTTGATATAATTGTTGAATTAATACATTAGTACTGGGTAATGTTGATATTGTTAGATGAATACTTGTTTAAAAATTAGATAATAAAAAAATTTATGAAAGGGGGTTTTTGCGACGACAAAAGTCGTCACAAATAATTTTTAAGGACAAAAGCTTTTGTGATGACATTTATCGTCACAAAAGATCTTAAAATACTTGTTTCAACAATGTGGTCCCAAATAAGTCTAATGAAAAACGTCCACGTCGGCTTGATGAAAATATGGGTGGACATTTGCAACGACTTATCTGTGACGACAGTGTTGTCACTACAACATTTGTGTCGACGTTGTCGTCACAAATAACTTATTAGAGACAAGGTTACCGGGCGACTTATTTGGGATGACTTGTGGACACAAAACACCTTTTTGTAACGACATTTAGTCTTTTGTGACAACTTTTTGTCGTCACAAAACGTCTTTTTTTCTAGTAAAACACATGAAAAATCTTATTTAATTCAAATATTTGCAATCCAAAAAGTTTATTATAATTTTGTAACCAAAATAATAATAAATAAATAAAAAGACAAAAAATAATAGATAATAATGTATACAACAAAATAGTAACAAAATGACAATATTTGATATTTTCTTGTTATTTATTACAATATTATTGACAGAGCCAAGAGAATCTTCATCATTCATTAAATCAACTACCGCAGGGACACTTGGACCTGCAAGTGATGAAAATCATGGAAATTGATAATTGCGCATAATCCTTAATGACATGTTTGCTGCAAAAAGAAACTATGATTTATTACTTATTATTTAGAAGTTTTTATTTTTTTCCAAAATCATGACAAAAATATTTGATGGCTCGAAAGCTACTCTAAAAACCTTAGTCAAGTACACCTATTATTTTATAGTTATAGATTACCGAGTACTGAGTATCATTCCCACGAGAATTATGAATACTAGTAATTACCGTCTTTTTGTTATCTAATCTAACAATTTTTAGAGGTTGGTTTGTAAAAATAGGAAAATAAAGAATCTAAAAAATCAACAAATTGCAACTGATAAAATAAAGGAAGGTTGTAAAATAGGAGATTTATGAAAATAGGAGATCAAGGGATAGAAATATATTCGAATGTAAATCCCTCTAAAATATTTTTGTGATTCTAACAAGATAAAATACAACCTTAAACCCTTAAGAAATTCCCATCCTCTTTTAACATAATCTCATGTTTCATGGACCATAGAAATTCCTGATTTAAATTAAGTCCTCTTTCAAGGTGAAAAACTTCTAACTTCAAGTTGATTAACCAAAATCTCTTGCTAGTTAAAACCCCCAATATTGCATTATAACGATTTTTTTAATTCTCATATTAGGTTTGACCCTACTCTGGGAAATTTATGTTGTCATATATCTAGGATTACATGCAACTTCTTTCACTAATATTAGTTCTTTCTCACCATAAATCTCTCGATTACCCAATGAGGAATAAAATTTAAATTAATATACTGGAAATATTAACTCGAATGAACAAAGCATAATATAAGTGAATCGCATAAAACATGAAGATTATATTAAAAACATACAAGCCTTAATCACAAATCCATTCTAGAGTTCATTACATTCAAACACTAGGAGTTTAGCTATCCATGATTTTGACAAAAGATGAAATTACATAAGAAAAATTAAATGTTGTAGACATGGTGTACTTATCTTTTCACAAAATCTTAAATGGACTTCTTTCTTGATTGAGTCCAATGGTGTTACTCCAAGCCTTCTTTCTTTAAAAAAATGGCATGTATTATATGATTATGTGTTTTTATATTACATGTATGTATGACATGAATATTTTGCACTATCAAGTGATAAAATCTGAAAATTAAGCATGTGTATGTAGGGGTGGTCACGGTTCTGGAACCGCCGGTTCCAGTTCCAAAACTGTCGGTTTCGGTTCCTCATTTTAGAGGAACCAGAACCTTTGCCTCACGGTTCTGGTTCTAAAACCGGAACCGATGATTCCGGTCCGGTTCGAAACCCGGTTCCTCCATGGTTCCAGTTCCGGTTTTAACCGAAACCGTTTGTTTATCTTTTGATAATTTTTTGATTTCTTAAAATAGTTTATTAATTTCAGTTAAAAAATGATAATAAAGAAAAAGACTTTGGCTTAATATTCAATAAAGTTTTATACTTTATATTAATAATATTGTATATACTATTAAAGTATAGAAGAATCAAAGTTCATCTAGTTCGCTTACAATATTTGGTCTAAAACGTGTCTCATGTAGTTACAAAAATAAATCATCATAATAAACATTTTGCATTTCTTCTAGCATGTATTTACCAAAACAAGATTGTTGGTTTTAACCTTAAAAAAAGAGTTCCAACACGGTTTCATCACGGTTCCACGATTTTTGAGACCTAAGAACCGAAACCGACCTACACAGTTCCAGTTTTGGTTTTGGAACCATTGACCACAGTTACGGTTTAGAAACCATTGACCACAGTTCTGATTCCGGTTTGGAACCCAGTTTCGGTTCCATTTGGCCACCCCTATGGGCTATGTGTATGTCTCAAAAATATCGTCTAGAATATTATTTGTCCAATGACCTTGTTGTGAGCTTGATATATTATGTGTAGGTCCCAAGGGGTGTAAGTGTAAGGTTTAGAAGGGGGGTTGAATAAACCTTACCAAATTTTCGATTTAGTCGTTTTAAATATTCGAGTTGATACTACACGGTTGTGTCCCTGGGTGGACCAACCAATTAGTTAATCAAGAGAGTTAGTCTCTCAACAGACTCAACTTAGTCATTGATGGAATAACTCACTTGTTGGGTCTAAATTAACTCAATCGTGGTTTGTTTTTCGGAAGACTTAACACCCTTAAGTTTGGTTAAACAAGGATTTAGTGCTTGGTTTAGTACTTAGAAATTATCAAGTGGATAGCAAATTTATCAAACAGATTTAAACAATTAAGATGCGGGAATTAAAGTCTTTGAAATGTAAATGACACAATGAAATTTTTATAGAGGTTCGAAGATGGGGTAATTCTTCTACTTATCTCTTCTCCAACTCCTGGAGGAATCCACTAGGTATTGATCGGATACAAAGTGGTAATAATCCGGATACAAGTCTTGATCACACAAATGACTTGATCCTTTGGGACTCGATGCGAGACGCCTTGATCACTCACCGGCTTCTCGTGCGACTCGGCTTCTTCACAGGGCGTTGCCTTGCTACTACAGCCCACTTGCTCAAGCTCTTTGGATTTGATCACGAAGCCCTCCAAAAGCTTAAGACTTGGTTCGACCTTGAACCTTCCTACAATCCTTCGTAGAATGTAGACCCTTGATTTTTCAAGATTTTCCTCTTCAACCGATTGAAGTTATCTTTCCTTCACAGGTGAGTGTTGGATTGATGTTCTTCGTAGTGTAGGCTTGAGGATTGTTTCAGGTTACCAGTTCTAATAATTGCTTGAACGTTTTTGGTTCTGGTCTATAACCCTTCTCAAAATCATTTCTCAGCCTTTTATAGTGATCTTTCAAAAATTTGCCCGTTGAAGAGATAGGCTTATTTTTGAAAGTCACTTGCGTCGTTGGCTTGTCTTGTTGCGATCCTTGGAATTGCCATTTCCTCGTATGAATTGTTTTTTCACCTTTTCGAGTTCGACACGGTGTAGTGCTTCCCATTGTTCATTCCTCTTGCACGCTTCGACCGAGCACTCGGAAAAAGGTGGTATGGAGATATTACTTGTTTAAGTAATTCTCTTGATTTACTCGTGCAACGGATCTTTTTCATTATCTCGACTTGATTGCATTTCTTTGCTTTCCCAGGTGACTTAGAGTCACCTTCCAATCATCGGATGACTCTTCTCACTTCAACTTGAGACTTGGATTTTCTTGAGTTGACTTGACCGATACTCCACTCACCGCATCTCACCGCTTCTTCTTGATAGAGTTCCCCGTCTACTCTTCTTTGCCATACTCACTGTCTCGCAGTGAGTCTTCCTTCTAGTCTCCGGTTGTCCTCTTGCATGTTTGGGCGTAGGATCGAACTCGGCTTGACCAAATTTTATTAATTACAATGCATTTTACAACAAGAATGGGGTGCCAACTTCCTATTCTAAGTTTTACATGGCATTCATCAAAATCTAAACAATAAATTTCCTAACAATTTCCCCCTTTTGATGATGCCAAAACTTAAACCATTCAAAAATGCAAATAGCAAAGATACATACAAATAGTGTATTCACATAGAATGTATGCGTAGAATCAATCTTTTTATTGATCATAACATTCTTATTCTTTTACACAATCAATTTTACAAGGTGTATCGAGCAAACATTTGTCTACACAGAAAATAAAGAATTTATAGCTTTATTGCGAAAAACTTACATAGTATGTATTTACATCATAAAATACATGAAGGGTGGACAAAGAACACTTCATCTCCTTCGTTGTCTCCTTCTTTCATCTTGTTCAAGATCTTCTCGCTCTTTCTCTTTTTCTCATCGTTAGTCAGCTTTCTTCTTCTTTTCATATGCCTTCCTGGCAGCTTCATCTCTTCTTAATCTCTCTTGTCTTTCCTCCCATAGCCGAGTTTGTCTCTTGTTTTCTTCTTCTATTCTTTTCGCATACTCAAATTACTTTTAGCCACTTGCAAATTTGCTATTTGGTCAAGACCCAAATATCCCTCCTTTTCTTGCCTGGATCTACGTATTCAATGTTTTTGGGCGGAGCCTGGTCCAAACCTCTTCCTCCACCATCGCTTCTTCCTCTACCTCTGGGGCGTGTATTGTACTTTGAGGTCTTCTTCTTTTCAAATTGGTGAGTGACCCGGAGTGACCAGCAGAGCGATCGCCGTGAGTCTGCCGCTGTCGCCTTCTTCACATAACGTGAGACCCTTTTCCCAAGACAAGTCCCAAGCTTGAGCCATGACATATTTGCAAAGTATCCTTCGGATGCGGCGTTTTAAATTCATCAATTGATCGTGGCTCTGTCCCGACATCCGAGATGGCATAAGTGTCTTTATCTCTTGGAATGCCTCCATGTTGTTTCGAGGATGTTCATAACCCGGGCATCCATTCTTCCTTCCACTTCATCCATCCCCGCTTCAATTGTCTTTCTCTTTTCGGCCATAGATATAGCAGAGTGTTGGAGTGGCGAGAGTCACAGGAGTTTCTTCTTTGAAAATGTCGAGTGACAAGACCTTGTTGGGGGGTTTGTGCAATCATCAAGGTCACATCTTTCGATCCTTCCCCCTCAACATTTTCCTTTTTGTTTTGTTTCCAGCCATTTCACCGTCTTTTCCTTCGCAACAGATCCTCTTTTTCGGCTTCAGATCTCTTCGTGCTTTAAGGTATTCCTCTTCCCCCTTTTTGGCATCATCAAAGGAGAGAGAACGCTGAAACATATTGCAAGCGGAAGTCGAGCCCGATGATAGTCGAGTTCTATCTCGAAATCTGCCGCGAGTATGCGGACGAAATTCGGATCGAGTAGCGTTGGACTCTCTGAAATTAGCTTCATCTCAGCCATGAGAAGGCTGAATTTTCTAGTCATGTTTTCTTCCAAACGCCGTAGATCACTCTTATTTTTGCTCACGCAGCAGCTTTATCTCGGCGCAGTGTGAGCTTCATGCATGTGCTCAATGTGTTCTCTCAACTTCATTTTTGCATCGATTCTCGGCTCTCCCATACCAAAGACTTGTTGAACAATGTCCTCAAGTATCTAACTTGTTCCACACGCATTGTTTCTTCTTTGTTGCCACCATTCCCGATCCTCGATCACATGCCTCTTAAGTCGCAGCAGAAGATTGGCATCTCTGTTGTCCATCGCATGTCCATAGAGGCCTCGATGCCTCTCCATCCGTTCAATCTCGGAAATAATGCCTTGAACACTTCGCGGACTTCAATTTGATTCTTCCATTGCACCGTGGCCATGCAACGTCAAAGTCATAATCACCGAACAATGGTACCGATGGAATAACAGAGCGGGTCTATGGAAGCGTCGCTGCGTCGTTCTCCTCGATTCTTCGGTGGTCGGGTACTCTCCGGGGAGAAAGGAAAAGATTCTATAAAGGAATCATCACGGCCAACCGGTATTTGTTCAATGATGAGAGGTGCGCGTGACGTTCCTTTTGAGTCGAACTCTTTGCAGCATGGGGAGCTCGCGCAGCTGGACTCTGTCTCTCACCGGGTCTGTTGTGAAGTGGACCCGACTTGCCGAGCCTCACTGTCTCAACAACCGTTGGTCTCACTGGTTTCTCCACTTGAGTGGACTGTCCTCGGCCTTATCGAGCGTCATCGGACGATGATGAGATTTCCATTGGTGGCTCATCATCAAAATTAAAGGTTTGACGAGTAGTCTTGGGATCGACTTGCTCGTGCTTGGAACATCCGCACTTTGAGTCTTTTGGAGTTGTCACGGGGATGACTCGCCTTCTTCGCCGCCGCCTCCGATCCCGGAAAGGTTACATCAGGATTATCCTGGGAATCATGAAGCGCGCTTATCTCCTTTTCGAGATGGGTCAATGATAGCAGGAGGATGTTCTCTACTTCACTTCTTTACCCCGGAAGTCTCAACCTCCGTGGGCCTTCATTACCTCCTGCGGTCTCGACCGCAGCGAGGTCTGACCTCCCTTTCGATAGTGTCACTGTCTTAGGGTCTTCTCGTGGTGACATCCATTGAGTCTCAACCCCATGGATTGCACTTTCATCGCCTGAGTGTTAACTCCCGGGTATCGTTCCTTCCTCGTGCCTCGACGCATCGGCGCAGCGTCATTAGCCTTCGAGTGAGCGATTGGCACCTCACCAAACAGCTCAACGTCTCGAGCTTCGTTGATGACAACTTGTTGTTCGTTTAGTGTTTGTACTTCGCCTCCCGGATTCGTTGTTGAGTCATCTGCAAAGATTCTCCGACCTTGCCGCAGCCGGTGGGGAGTTTCCCACCGGGCGCACCACCGAGTGACTTGGAATGGGGTCACTCGTCTCGGACTCACTGTTTCTATTGAGTGTTCACCATTGGGGCGGGTGGTAAGACACCTTCAATAGAGTTTGGCTCAACTCGGGTCCCCACTATCCCGTTTCATCGCCAATTCCCTTATTGCCTTCTTCCGAGTGAGTCAAAGTGGTGGCAAGAAACAATAGTGGCGATTTTTGAACCACTCCCATTGGATCAATTTCACCGTGTTCGAGGACTCTCCTGGTCCCTCCATCAATCTTTGCTCGTGAAGGATTCTCGATTCGTGCGATGCTTGCTGCATTTGCAACTCTTCGTGGCAAAGCAAAGATAGTCCGGATCCTCATCACCGCGAGATAAGACATCAAGGAGAGGATGATGTGTGTTCGTAGTGCCGAGATAGGGCGGATGTTGGCCTTCTCACGTGCCTCGCCCTTCCTCCGTCTTTCCTTTTCCTTCTCCTTGTCCTTGAAGATCTGCGGGGATATCCGTGCGAGCTTGTCTTCATCCATCTTTGGATCATAGTGGTTAGGCCAGGAAGTTTAACAGCTTCTCTTCTTCTTCTATAAACTCGGGCCATTGGAACTGTTCCTTGATTTACTCAATTTCCATTTCCTCCACTCACGCATACGATTTTGGATGTCCGGGTAAGGTGGAGATAGGATCATCACATCACTATCGCTCTATCATCAGCTTCTTCTGTCTCACTCACCGGACTACATCTATTTCTTCAAAGTTGCCTCTGTTGATCGCCTTCAATGAGACTTTTAGTGCTTCATCAATTACATCTGGGGACTCGATTGCTTCAGCGCTTTTAAGTATTTGTTCCGGTGATTGGGTGACTCAGGCCGGTTTTCAAGCTCGAGCGCTTGATGATTCTTCTTCGTCTTCTAGTTTGTACCGAGAGATTTCTGGTTCGAGACGCTTTTCTTAGTCTTGGCGGCGGGGGCGTGCTAGTGTTTCCTTCCGAGCCGCCGTCTTGGCTTATCGCTTCTCTCTTTTGACGATCGGAGAAGGTATTTGAGAGTCCTTCTCGACCGGCTAACTGCTTTGGGCGGGAGAGACACGGCCGCGGGGGGCAGTGACTCGCCGCAGCAGGCGGGAGCAGTTTGACTTTCTTTCTTTGCGGGAGCAGCAGATCTTCTTAGTAGTTGCAGGGGCTTTTCTTCTTTGTGGAGAGGAAACAATTTGTATCTTGGGTCACCGATTCCCCCTCACTTGTGTCGCTCTCTTGGCATAGGCTCTCTTCTCGCGCCGAGAGGTTTGACTCAACATTCTCTTGTTAACATGGAACGCCTTTCCATGTCTAAGAGGACTCCTTTCACCTCCATCATCCTACCAATCACTGGCCATATCCTAGGGATCCTCCAAATGTGCCATCTTCCTCAAGGATTTGTTCCCTACATTCGGCATAGTCTGCTGTAGACAAACTCAAAGATTTATTTTCCTTTCTTCAATGATCGCCGCCATCACGATCAACTTTGCTTTTGACAAGATTGGTCAAAGCCGCCAAATTTGATGTCAATGCATTTGGCAACTATGTCCAAATAACAGTGATAATCCTCCTTCAGCAGTCTCTTGTTTGTTGTGTGTAAATTATTTTATCAAGATAGTCGGGCTTGGCTATTTCCTTCCAAGCAGCAGCCAGGTTTACATCGCGTTAATTTCGATGCTCCTTCCGTTGGTAGTGAGCGTGTTCACCAAATCCTTGGCGAGAGATGGTGAGATGCTTTCCGTGAATGATGACTTTATCCCTTCATCGTGAATCTTTTAACCATCGGGCTATTTCTTCCGGATCAATGACTTCTTTGACCTTAGCTCTCTTCCCATCTTTAACAATTAAAGCAAATTTTTGGGTACGCTTGTCTCTTCCTCGTCTTTTCTTCTCACCAAACTCGTAGGCTTTGAGGTCCGAGAATAGTTCATGGTTGGATGTCTTTGATAGGTCCATGGAATGTCTTAGTGCCATGACCTTCATTTCCCATTCACCGGGAAGACTTTTTAGGGTTTTCATACACATTTCCTTCATCGTGTATATTCCTTTCCAAGTGCGATAACTCATTGGTGATTTCGTGAATCGAGCATCCATTGATCCAGGTTTTCTCCTGAGATCATTTTGAAGTTCTCAAATTTCAGACAAAGAATCGATAATTTGTTTTCTTTGATTTGCTTCGAGCCTTCACAAATCAATGTTAGCTTGTCTCGATTTCTTTAGCCGTTTTGCATGATTTGACTTTATTGAACATGGCTTTGTCCAAGGTTTTGTAAAGGATGTCATTGGCTACATTGTCCAGGTTGTATCTTTTTCTCGTCATCATTTGTCCATTCGCTTGGTTTTTCAACCATGATCGTCCGGGAGCAACATCCTCTTCTCCCTTCACCGCAGCTTCTTCTTACAAATTGTTCACCTTTAAGATTTGCAAAGGCCCATCATCTATCAATATCCACATCTCATCATGTAATGTCGATAGATGAGCCTCGCATACGAATTTTCCAATCATCAAATTCTTCAATAGTGAACATAGGGATTCGTGTCAAATTTGCTTCCATGATAATAACTTTTAATGATAAAAAGAGTTTTGAAAGTTTAAGTACTAAAGCGGACTTTGAAAAGTTTGGAGATCTAGTTCAAGAACTGGTGCGGAGGGTTCAATGAACCAACCGCTCTCGATACCACTTGTAGGTCCCAAGGGGTGTAAGTGTAAGGTTTAGAAGGGGGTTGAATAAACCTTACCAAATTTTCGATTTAGTCGTTTTAAATATTCGAGTTGATACTACACACCGTGTCCTAGGTGGACAGCCAATTTAGTTAATCAAGAGAGTTAGTCTCTCAAATGCACTCAACTTAGTCATTGATGGAATAACTCACCGCTGTTGGGTCTAAATTAACTCAATCGTGGTTTGTTTTTCATTGGAAGACTTAACACCCTTAAGTTTGGTTAAACAAGGATTTAGTGCTTGGTTTAGTACTTAGAAATTATCAAGTGGATAGCAAATTTATCAAATGATTTAAACAATTAAGATGCGGGAATTAAAGTCTTTGAAATGTAAATGACACAATGAAATTTTTATAGAGGTTCAAGATGGGGTAATTCTTCTACTCCTCTCTTCTCCAACTCCTGGAGGAATCCACTAGGTATTGATCGGTATACAAAGTGGTAACAGCCTAGATACAAGTCTTGATCACACAAATGACTTGATCCTTTGGGACTCGATCACGAGACGCTTTGATCACTCGGTTGGCTTCTCGACTCGCCTTTCTTCACAGGCGGCCTTTGCTACTACTACAGCCACTTGCTCAAGCTCTTTGGATTTGATCACGAAGCCCTCCAAAAGCTTAAGACTTGGTTCGACTAACCTTCCTACAATCCTTCGTGGAATGTAGACCCCTTGATTTTTTAGTATTTTCCTCTTCAACCGATTGAAGTTATCTTTCCTTCACAGTGAGTGTTGGATTGATGTTCTTCGTAGTGTAGGCTTGAGGATTGAGAATATTTCGGTTTCGATTTCTAATAATTGCTTGAATGTTTTTGCTGGCCGTCCGTAACCCTTCTCAAAATCATTTCTCGCCTTTTATAGTGATCTTTCAAAAATTTGCCCGTTGAAGAGATAGGCTTATTTTTGAAAGTCACTTGCGTCGTTGGCTTGTCTTGTTGCGATCCTTGAATTGCCATTTCCTCGTATGAATTGTTTTTTCACCTTTTCGAGTTCGACACGGTGTAGTGCTTCCCATTGTTCATTCCTCTTGCACGCTTCCTCGGGATCGAGCACTCGTGAGAAAGGTGGTATGGAGATATTACTTGTTTAAGTAATTCTCTTAATTTCTCAACGGCAAATGCATCTTTTTCGATTATCTCGACTTGACCGCATTTCTTTGCTTTCCCAGGTGACTTAGAGTCACCTTTCATCGTGGATGACTCTTCCGTCACTTCAACTTGAGACTTGGCTTTTCTTGAGTTGACTTGACTGATACTCCACTCACCGCATCTCACCGCTTCTTCAAGAGAGAGTTCCCGTCTACTCTTCTTTGCCATACTCACTGTCTCGCGAGTCTTCTTCCTTCTAGTCTCCGGTTGTCCTCTTGCATGTTTGGGCGTAGGGGCCGACTTAACTCAAATGACCAAATTTATTAATTACAATGCATTTTACAACAAGAATGGGTGCCAACTTCCTATTCTAAGTTTTACATGGCATTCATCAAAATCTAAACAATAAATTTCCTAACATTATGTATTATATATTAACTATATATTGGACTTTTGACTTGATACCTAAATTCGGATGTTTGGGCTATTTTGCATTTTTTACAAAATATAGGGCCTAATATAAATATTGAAATTGTTCAAGGACCACTGGAAAATTTTGAAATTTTAGACCTTTCAAATTAAAAAAATGCAATATTGGTTAATAAATGGACAAAAATGCGTAACTATAAAAATTGGAGGACCAATCTGAAATTTATAAAACTTGTACAACCCATGTACCCAAAAATAATTAACCTAATTTTTATGATCTTGATCACTTGGTTCAAGTTTCATAACAATCGTACATGAAACGAGTTCTTAACTATAAAAGTATTTTTGGGGTAAAAGTGAAATTTTGAATAATAAAGGATGTAAACTACAAATTTTCCAAAACTATTTTACCTCAAATCTCAACTGCTCTGTTAGTTAAATACGGGATGGGCTTTAAACGTTATTTATTACGTACGAGTATTATTCAAATTTTGGTCTAAAAAACTTTTAAAAAATCAGCAAAAAATACGGAGTTTGCAATAATACGTATTTTGATACTTACATGTATTATTCGTTGAGTAACAAAAAAACAGAATTAAAAAATTGCAATATTCCTGTACATTTTTCACTAACAGTTGAATTGATGTATGGAATGTAATCAAGTTAATCTGCAAGAATCCATGTTCAAGCAATAAGAATCTACTGACATGAATTTTGAAAATTAAGCACAACTAGAAAAATATTAAAATTAAAATTTAAAACACTGACTTAATAAATTATCTATAAAAATTGAAAAATCCAAAGAGTAGAAAGCTAACTACAAATGATGGCTCAAAAGCTACTTTTAAAAACCTTAGGCAAGTGCACCTATCGTTTTATAGAATAGATTATTGAGTACCGAGTATCATTTCCACGAGGATTTTAAGTACTAGTAATTACCGTCTTTTTGTTATCTAATCTAGTAATTTTTAGAGGTTTTGTTGGAGTAAAAATGGAAAATAAAGAGTTTAAAATAGTTAACAACTTACAAAAGATCAAATAAAAGGAGATTGTAGAATAAGAAATCAAGAGCTAGAAATGTGTTTGAATGTAAATCCCTCTAGAATGTTTTTGTGATTTAACAAGATAAAAATACAACCATAAGCCCTTAAGCAAAAATTATCCTCTTTTAATAAAATCTCATGTTCCATGGACCGTAGAAATTCCCGATTTAAGTTAAACCCTTTTTCAAGGCGAAAGCCTCCTAATCTCAAGTTGATTAACTGAAATCTCTTTCTAGTTAAAACCCCCAAGATTGCATTATAACGATTTATAAATTCCCATATTAAGTTTGACCCTAATCCAGAAGATTTATATCGTTCTATATCTAGGATTGATGCAACTCTTTTCACTTATAAAGGTTCTTTCTCATCATAAATCTCTCGATTACCCGATGAGGAATAAATTTCAAATCAATATACCGAAAATATTAACTCGAATGAACGAAGCATAATATAACTGAATCACACATAACATGAAGATATTATTAAAAATATACAACTGTTAATCACTAATCCATTCTAGAGATCATTACATTCAAACACTAGAAATTTGGCTACACATGGCTTTGACAAAAGAATAAGCTACACAAGAAGATTTGAATGAAACAGACATGGTGTACTTAGCTTTTATTCAAGACCAAACAAGACTTCCTCCTTGGTTGATTTCAATGATGTTGAGCTTCAAGTCTTCTCCTCTAATGCTCTTCAATCTCCAACTTTACCTCTCTTTTATCCTCTCAATGTATTTTGCTATGAGACTTAGAGTGAATGAATGGATCAATGAATGAATGGAATGAATCCTCCAACCCAAACTCTTGGCTTTTATAGACATTATTTTTGTGAAAGAACACATTAACAATGTCATCTATTGACAAATAATTGCCCCACTTCTATAGTTGGGTGTTGAATCCTTGTTTTCATGTGATAATTGAGAGAATAATAGGCTCAGTCAGCAAAATGAGATGTAAAAGTTGCACAAAAGTTGTCAAAAAAGCTAGGTGAGAAAGCCTCCATAATTTCCACCAAAAAACATCTGCAGAAAAGCGATAAAAGCATGGTCGTGTTAAAAGGCACGGTTGGGCCATGTTTTGTACGTGTTTTGCACCCTCAAAAGCACGATTGTGTTAAAAAGCACACCTGAGCCATGTTAGACTCAAAAGGCCCCGAAATGATGCGTTTAGCTTGGGATTTCAAGTGTTTTTGCATCCATAAACCCTGTGATATGTTTTGACATGAATCCATAGTCCGAAATTCACCAAAATTGCTTGAAATGATCAATCTACATCAATAAAAATACCTCATAGTAATATGAACCATGTATAATCAAAAACTTATGAAACTAACAGCAAAACTACTCAAATCATACTTAAATAAACACATAAAATATGCATAAAAAGACATTTATCAACAAATCACTTAATCGTTTCAATAAATAAAATAGGGGGAAAACTAAAAACTATAGATAAAGCTATTGAATGGAAGAAGTATGGCTAATATTATCAAGCCATGTTAAATCATCATCACAAGGAACAGGTGTGTTTGTAGCATCCAATGGATCACCATCTTCATGTTGGTCATGGTCAACATAATTAGGAAGTTCATCCAAACGATCCAGAACAATAGGCCCCAAGTCTTTTGCTTTCAAGACATCAAATTTCTCCATCATCATTGTATTCGTTCTAACATATACAAAAGTATCCTACATTTCAGGAGTTAAGCGATTCCGTTTTTTGTTTGTACAACTTCCCATGCACTCAAATTCCTCTCACATGGTGAAGAGCTACAAGGTTGACTCAATATTCGAATTGCATACTTATGAAATATGGGTAAAGAATCTCCACAAAAATCACACCAAACTCCTAACAAAAATATGAAATATGAATTATGCAATACCTTCTTCAAAAACACATTTAACAAAATATAAAAGATAAAAGTATACAAATTAAAATTATTTTGAAATTACTAGTATGAGATGTCTTCAACATTGATATTGCGGTAGATGTAAATAAAGATGATGGTTTCATCTTATATAACTACAACTCTTTTAGAAAGCCCGATTTCTCATCTAATGATACCAAGTTTTCAAGCACATAGGCAATACCCTCCTTAATTTCCTTGTCCTCCATAAAGTTTTCACTACGCATATAGGCAGGATTAAGAAAAGCTACTGCAACATGTACTGGATAGATTATATTGTTACTTCGTCTTACTTCAAATAGTGTCCATAACTGCAAATATTTACTCTATTGCGTCTTTATCTCTTTCCATTGCTTCATACAAATAGGCTGAAGTTGAACCCTCTCCATCAACCAAATGTAAAACTCGAACAAGTGGTTCTAAACCATGTAACACCTCTTTCCCTTGGTTCCAAAATTCATAGTATTGAATAATGCTTGTCACATTTTTTGTCATTTCTTGCTTGTTGTACTCTAATCCTCACCATGTAGATGATGGAACAAATACCCTCAACTCACTTTCAACATTTAGTACAGACTCAAGCATCTTGAAATTTGAAGCAAATCTTGTAGCACAAGGATGTTTTAGTTCTTTATTATTTGTATGCTCTCTCATCAATGACAAAATTATAGTGTGTTTATACATATAAGTGACAATTAACTTTGCATCATCAATAACATTTCATACCCATTCACTTCACCATATATATCCTTCAAAAGTAATTGAATTCCATGAGCAGCACAACGAGTTTTGTACAAATTAATGAATATATTTACCAATAGGCATGTCACCAGCAGACTCACAAGTTGAAGCATTATCAATTATAAATTGTGTAACATGCTGAGGTCATATATCTTCAACAACAGTAATCAAAATATCTCGAAGATATGTACTTGTTTTCTTCTCTTTTGAAACCTCAAATGAATTTACAAAATTGCTCCTCCAAGAGAATAAGCAACAATATTTATGAATGCTCGATGCTTCAAGTCACTCCAAATGTTAGACATCAAGGTGTATCCTATTGTTATCCAAGTTTTTTTGACTTCGGCTACATAATGCTCAACATATTTCTTTACATCTGGTATTAATTTTGTCCGAAGTACTGAATAACTTGGAATATTATTGCTAGGGCCATAGTCCATAATAGCCCTCAAGATTATTTAAAAGACTCATTTTGAACTACATTGAAGGCAGTTTTATTGAAAGTAAAAAACTTTGCAAGCTTTTTATCATCTTCATCCTTACCTTTCTTCTTATATATCCCCGGAATTATGGATTGTTGTAATCCTTTAGACAAGCTTGAATAATTACCATGCTTTTCTGCTTTATTGGAAACTTCTGTTGTCTTTGACTTTTTATTAGAACCACCAATTGCTAAAAATATTTTTGCTTAGACATCATCAGGTACATTAGCACAAATATCAATATCACGACCCGTGACTCCAGACAAATGAGATTTGATCCTTGGGACTCCTCCAGGAAAATTACACCCACAAAATTTGCATACAAAACGACCATCCAACGGATCCACATATTCCCAAAATGGATCCTTTTTCCTCACCATATTTTTTTATCAGAAAAATATGTTATAAAACGCATCAAGAAACATATCAGTTAATAATTTTATGTACAAAGTGAATGTGATCAATCATTAGAATAATAAATTAAAATTTGATTAAACCACATTGCGGTAATGAAAATCCATTAAACCAGAGAATGAGAAATATTTGTGCAAAAAAAATAGATATCAATTAATTAAGAACATTTGCTTCTGAATTTTGATTATTGGACTAGGGATACAACCAACAAAAATAAAAAGAAAACAAAAACAAAAAAAAAACAGAAAGGATTTTTATATAATACATACTAATTTCCCAATTCTAACATGACATAGCTTATGAATATGGGAAAACCAGAAAGATTTCAACAAGAAAAATGTAATCTCAATTTTAGCCTCTAAATAACAAACCCACTTGTTTTTACTATTGGGGTCAACTTAGTATGAGATTATCATCACTTGAGTTCCCAAAACAAAGTATTATTTATTAGGAGAGTGAATACTCAATATTTTATAGAACTATCATAAATAAATAACAAAAATATCAATTTTAGTAATTATTAATATAGATTCATATTGAGAGAGTATTGTAGAGGTATCGGCTCGTAGTTTGCCAAGGATGGAAGATGATGGTGATTCGACAAGAGTTCTTAGACTTTGAAGATTTAACTCGGAAAATCGTAACACTGAAATTGAGTTTTGAATTTGAGAGATGGGTTATGGTGAAAGAGAAGAAGAAAGAGTCCACATTTTTCATGTAAGTCAGTTTGTTTGGATTCCCGTATCTTGTGGGATTCTTTTACTTTTTTAGCGTAGAAAACGCGATTAAATCTCAGAATAAAAAAACGCATTTTTTGCCGTTTAATTGGATTCAGTACGGGGAACAAGTGTTTTCCTCTTTATTACGTACGAGGACGTACTATACACGTAAAAAACACGTGTAAACCAACAGAGCTCAACTATCCTAATTGTAATTTTAGATTTAAAATCATATTAAAAGCCCTCCCAAATTAGGATATACGTAATTTTAAAGTTCGGGTAAAAATATTGATTTTGGTAAATAAAGGGGACCAAATTGTGAATTTTGAAAACCTGGTCCCAACTTCCTGAAATTCTAACTCTTTGAAAATTTCAAAGAAATTAGGAACTGACATTACTTTTTTCCAAGCTTAGGATTGAAACTTATTGAATTTTAAAACTCGATAAGAAATATTTTCAATAAAGGTTATTATATTTTATTATAATTATTTATGGACCTAGAAAATATATCTTTTCAACTTTAACCTACTTATATAATATTAAATATATATTATAATGATTATCCAATGAGAACATTTATTGACTTAAACTATTCAAAATGTTAACTGGGCCTCGTAAACTACGCTCTTAAAAGGAGCGACTTCCTCGCACTTGAATAAATCTAGACTCGTTAGAACTTTGGACTTATGCATAATATACTGAGCCAAAATAACATCCACTGCTAGATTATCCATTCGATAATCAGCCCCCAAAATTTATGACTTAAATGAACTTGGTATCGGACACTGTGTTACTTGATCACTCTGGTTTTCTGACTGATATGTTATGAGAGTCTGTAACTCTTGAATGCATTAACCACTTACTTTAAATTGTTCTATAGTGTGGATAAGTCGAGTAAGGGATCTGGTAGCTTGCTTGCAATTCGATATCGACCTCCATCATATAAATCCTAACCTTGAGTTGGATAGGAGAGTTCGACTTGGTGATTAGGTCGTAGTATGAGTATAATCAGGATTAAAACGTTCTTCGAGCGTTATAAGCCTTTCTTGTTGGAGACATCGTGCCTTCTGGGAAATTAGCTTTGGCCTCATCCATTGAAGGGATAAGGTAATTTGTTAGGGAGCCGAAATATGTTTGATTGACACCTCTCCGATGTATAAGATTGGTTTGGTTGGCGATACACATTCGTGTGCAACCACTTATGTTTGTTTGGTCTGTTTCAATCTGAATTACGTGAATTATTTGATTATTATAAGGGTATAATGATGTTTGTATTCGTGTCTCATGCATAATTTATACTCTGATTAAATGGTTATGGGGATGATAGTTATGTGAGGGTTCTCGTTGTGTTTGTGATGAATAATTCAGTCGGTGTGGTAAACCGGCATAAGTTGACTGGTTGTATTGTGGCTCTTGTTTTGGGGCCTGACACTATTTTTATTTTGATGATGTTTTTTAATACAAATATTTTAGATCTATGTTTTTTTTCTAACGAATCGGATTATATTATATTTTTTGTTAATTTTCATTCAAAAAATGATATATATATATATATTATATGGTTGTATTTTTCGATATTGAAGCTACTATTATACCAAGTATTATTCCATTTATAATTTAAGTTTTTCATGCTGGAAAATATTGCGATCTAAATTTCTTATAACAGATTCAGTGATATTTTGAAGTTTGTCTATTTTTTGAAAGGAATAAAATCAGATCTAAATTTCGCGGAAAATATCTGGATAGGTTATGAATTTTAGGGTTTTAGGATTTTGTATATTGACAACAATGTCAGATCTATTTGTTTCCAGTATGATTTGGCTTTATTTGATTTTTAGAGTATATACGAATACAAACATTTCAAAACTATGTTTTCTCCAAGAAAATGGATCTGGACAATTGTCCAAGATGTATACCTTCCAGGAGATATCGTCAAATTTTGACGATGTATGCACAAGAATACCAGGACAAGATAACATATTGGAGCCGATAGGGAAACCTTGAGACAATGCGATAGACAAACATGATATTATTTGAGTTTCCTTACGGTAAATTAGATATTGTATATCGATCTGATGAATCATCAGGAAGCATGTTGGGAAATTTATTGTTTAGATTTTGATGAATGCCATGTAAAACTTAGACTAGAAAGTCGGCACCCCATTTTCCTTGTAATTTGCATTAAAATAAATAGGGTTGTACGAGCTAAGTCAAGTCGGCTATGACTGGATATACAAGAAGTCAATCAAGATCGGGATGAAGACTCACCGTGAAGCAGTTTGAGTATAGCAAGAAAAGAAGACAAGAACTCGATCAAGGAGTCGCACGGCGATATCTGGTGTGTGAAGTGTCGACAAGTCAACTCAAGATAGCCAAGTCTCAAGTTGAAGTGACGGATGAGTCATCCATGATTGGGAGCCGACTCAAGTCACCTGGGAAGTTAAGAAAAAGCGGTCAAAGTCAAGACAATCGAAAAGAATCCGTTGCCGTACGTAAGTCAAGAATATTACCTAAACAAGTAATACTTCCATGCTTTGCCATGTCTTAAAGTGCTCGATCCCGAAGCGTGCAAAAGGAATAAACCAATGGGAAGCACTGCACCTTGTGTCAGACTCTGAAAAGCTGAATGTTCATTTAATACGAGGAAATGTCAAGATCAAGGACTGCATCAAGACAAGCCAACGAATATAAGTGACTTTTGAAATCAGCATATCTCTTCAACGGGCAGATTTTTAAAAGTTCACTATAAAAGGCTGAAGAATCACTTTGAGAAAAGGTTACGAAACCACGACATTCAAGTTATCATTCAAGTTGTAACCTGCAAAAATATTCTCAAGTTATTCAAGCAAATCCTCAAGCCTAAACTTCGAAGGAAATCAATCCAACACCTAGCTGTGAAGAAAAGACAACTTCATACTGTTGAAGAGGAAACTTTTGAAGAATCAAAAGGGGTCTACATTCCAAGGAGGATTGTAGAAAGGTTCAAGGTTGAACCAGTCTCAAGTAATTGGAGGGCTTCGTGATCAAATCCAAGAAGCTTGAGCAAGTGAGTTGTAGTAGCAAGGCAGCTGCCCTGTGAAGAAGCTGAGTCGTACGAGAAGCCAGCTGTGTGACCAAGGCATCTCCAGGCTGAGTCCCAAAGGATCAAGTCAGCTGTGTGATCAAGACTTGTATCTCGACTGATAACCACTTTGTACTCTGATCAATACTTAGTGGATTCCTCCAGGAGTTGGAGAAGAGAGGATTAGAAGAATTACCCCATCTTCGAACCTCTATAAAATTTATTGTGTCATTTACATTTCAAAGATTTACTTATCGCATATCATTTAATATCTCACGATAATTTGCTATCCAATTGATATTTAACAAAGTGCTAAAACCAAGTGTCAAAACAAACTTAAACCAAATTCAAGGGTGTTAAGTCTTCCGCTGAAAATCTTATCACAACCAAGTTAAGTATAAGACTAAGCGGTGAGTTATTCTATCAACAGCTCGAAATCTGAGTGGCTAACTCTGCTGGTTAACTAACTTAGCTGTCCATCAAGGACTTAGCTGTGAAATTAACTCTGAATAATTTTAAAAGAACTAAAATAAAAAGTTGGTAAGGTTTATTCAACCCCCCTTTCTAAACCTTACACTCACACCCCTTGGGACCTATAAGTGGTATCAGAGCGGTTGGTTCATTGAACCTTCCACACTGGTTACTAAACTAGATCTCCAATCTTTCAAAGAGGTTTTTAACACTTGTTCTTTCAAAAGTTTTTTTTAACAGCAAAGTTATTATCATGGAAGCAAATTTGACACGCATCCCTATGTTCACCATTGAAGAATTTGATAACTGGGAAATACGTATGCAGGCTCATCTATCAACTTTACATGATGAAATTTGGATAGTGATAGAGGATGGGCCACCGCAAATAATGAAGGTGAACACAAACTGCAAGGAGAGAGGAGAGTCACCATGGCTGAGGAAGAGGAGGCTGCTCCTCCTAGACCAGCTATGGTTGAAAAACCAAGTGCTGAGTGGACAAATGATGACAGAAAAAGATACAACCTAGACAATATGGCCAAGGATATACTTTACAAGACTTTGGACAAAGCCATGTTCAATAAAGTCAAATCTTGCAAAATGACCAAAGAAATCGGGATAAATTAACCTTAATTTGTGAAGGATCTCGAGCAAATTAAGGAAAACAAATTATCTCGTTGTTGTTCAAATATTTGAAAACTTTAAAATGCTTTGCGGTGTGAAACAATGGACCAAATGGATGCTATATTCACTGAAATTACAAATGAGCTCTCGACTTGGGAAAGAATACACACGAAGGAGATGTGTATGAAGATACTAAAGAGCCTCCCAGCAGAGTGGGAAATGAAGACCATGGCTTTAAGGCACTCGATGGACCTATCAAAAACATCCAATCATGAACTATTCTCAGACCTCAAGGCCTATGAGTTTGAGCTGAGAAGAAAGGATCAAGAGGAGATAGTTGTACCCAAAACAAATGCACTCGTAGTCAAGGAAGGGAAGAAGAGAGCCGAGACCAAAGAAGTCATTGACCAGGAGGAAATTGCCTTGATGGTTAAAAGATTCAACAAGTTCTTCAACAAGAACTACAAAAGGAACAAAGGTGAATCCTCCGGAAGACATTCAGCTCCTCCAAGTCAAGGGAAGATAGGCCACCAAAGAGAGCTGAGTATCAAAAGGTCGAATATCAAAGAGCTGACAATCCAAGAAATGAGAGAGCTAATCAAAAAGTTGAAAACATGTGTTGGAATTGCAGACAACCAGACACTTTGCTATTGATCGGTCCATATCCTCGTAGTCAATAAATACAGAATGAAGAAGAAAGAAAAGTCTTCAGAGAAAGAAGACAAGAAAAGAAAATAGCAATGTTGGTTGCATTGAGATCTAATCTACAACCAAGTCAAAAGAAGCAAAGCCGAGACTCGGAAAGTAGTGAAGTTGATGTTAGGAATTTTATTGTTTAGATTTTGATGAATGCCATGTAAAACTTAGAATAGAAAGTTGGCACCCCAATTCTTGTTGTAAAATGCATTGTAATAAATAAATGAGCTAAGCCGAGTTAGTTAAGTCGCCTACGCCTAACATGCAAGAAGACAAATCAAGACTTGAAGGAAGACTCCACCGCGAGACAACCGAGTATGGCAAAGAAGAGTAGATGGGAACTCTATCAAGAAGCAAATGAGATGCAAACAGTGGAGCATCGACCAAGTCAACTCAAGAAAAGCCAAGTCTCAAGTTGAAGTGACAAGAGTCATCCATGATTGGAAGTTGACTCTAAGTCACCTGGGGAAAGCAAGGAAATGCGGTCAGTCGAGATAACTATAAAAGATCCGTTGCGTAAATCAAGAGAATTACTTAAACAAGTAATATCTCCATACCACCTTTATCGAGTGCTCGGTCCCTTAAGCGTGCAAAAGGAATGAACCAATGGGAAGCACTACACCGTGTCGAACTCAAAAGGTGAAAGAACAATTCATACGAGGAAATGGCAATTCCAAGAACTCGCAACAAGACAAGCCAACGACCGCAAGTGACTTTCAAAAATAAGCCTATCTCTTCAACGGGCAAATTTTTGAAAGTTCACTATAAAAGGCCGAGGAGTTTGTTTAAAAAAATGACACATATGTGAGATATACAAGCATAGTAGAAAAATCTGAAACATTCTCAATCCTCAAGCCTACATTACGAAGAACATCAATCCAACACTCACCTGTGAAGGAAAGATAACTTCAATCGAGTTGAAGAGGAAAATATCGAAAAAAGGGTCTACATTCCGGAAGGATTGTAGGAAGGTTCAAGGTTGAGCCAAGTCTTAAGCTTTTGGAGGGCTTCGTGATCAAATCCAAAGAGCTTGAGCAAGTGAGTCAGTAGTAGCAAGCGCAAAACGCCTGTGAAGAAGGCCGAGTCGACGAGAAGCCACCGAGTGATCAAGGCGTCTCGTGCCGAGTCCCAAAGGATCAAGTCGGGCTGTGTGATCAAGACTTGTATCTGGGACTTACCACTTTGTAAACGATCATTACCTAGTGGATTCCTCCCAGGAGTTGGAGAAGAGAGGAGTAGAAGAATTACCCCATCTTCGAACCTCTATAAAAAAAATTCATTGTGTCATTTACATTTCAAAGACTTTAATTCTTGCAATTTTAACTCGCTTATATCTGGCGATAAATTTGCTATCCACTTGATAAATTATAAGTACTAAACCTAGCACTAAACTCTTACTCAATCAAACTTAAGGGTGTTAAGTCTTCCGCTGAAAACAAAACCACAATCGAGTTAATTTAGAGCTAATAAATGAGTTATTCCATCAACAAATCGATTGAGTTTGTTGAGTGATTAACTCTACTGAGTGACTAAATTGATCGTCCATCAAGGACACAAAATTGCAGTAGTATCAACTCAGAGATTTAAAAGGACTAAATCGAAAATTTGGTAAGGTTTATTCAACCCCCCTTCTAAACCTTACACTTACACCCCTTGGGACCTACAAGTGGTATCGGAGCGGTTGGTTCATTGAACCCTCCGCACCGTTCTTGAACTAGATCCCCAAACTTTTCAAAGTCCGCTTTAGTACTTAGACTTTCAAAACTCTTCTTTATCATTAAAACTTATTATCATGGAAGCAAATTTGACACGCATCCCTATGTTCACTATTGAAGAATTTGATGATTGGAAAATTCGTATGCAGCTCATCTATCAAAGATTACATGATGAGATGTGGATAGTGATAGAAGATGGGCCTCTCGCAAATATTAAAGGTGAACACAAATTATGCGAAGAGTTGCGGTGAAGGAGAAGAAGATGTCTTTGCTCTGGACCCTCATCATGGTTGAAAAACCAAGAACCGAGTGGACAAATGATGACAAAAAGATATAACCTGACAATGTAGCCAAGGACATCCTCTACAAAACCTCGACAAAGCCATGTTCAATAAAGTCAAATCATGCAAAACGGCTAAAGAAATGGGACAAGTGACACCGATTTGTGAAGGCTCGAGCAAATCAAAGAAAACAAATTATCGGTGGGTCAGACAGAAATTTGAGAACTTCAAAATGATCTCGGAGAGAACCTGGATCAACTAGACGCTTCGGTTCACGTAAATCACAAATGAGTCATGCATGCACTTGGAAAGAAATATACACGAGAAGAAATGTGTATGAAGATCCTAAAAGTCTTCCAAATGAATGAGAAATGAAGGTCATGGCACCGAGACATTCCATGGACCTATCAAAGACATCCAACCATGAGTTATTCTCGGACCTCAAAGCCTACGAGTTTGAGTGAGAAGAAAAGACCAGAAGAGACAGTTGTACCCAAAACAAATGCTCTAATTGTTAAAGATGGGAAGAGAGCCGAGGTCAAAAAAGTAATTGACCCGGAAGAAATAGCCCCGATGGTTAAAAGATTTAACAAGTTCTTTAATAAGAACTACAAGAGAGGAAAGGGTGAATCTTCCATAAGACACTCGGCTCCCTCCAAATCAAGGGATGATAGGCCAACCAAGAGAATGATCATCAAAAAGTTGAGTATCAAAGGTGACAATCCAAGAATGGAAAGAGCCGATCAAAAGGTTGAATATCTATCTTTGAACTGTAGACAACCAGGTCACTATGCCATTGATCGTCATATCCTGTAGTCAACAAATACAGGGATGAAGAAGAAAGAAAGGTCTTTGAGAGAAAGAAAGAAAGAAAGGAAAAAGGCAATGATGGTCAGAGATCTACTAAACAAGCTCAAGAGAGATAACGATTGAGAGCAAAGTGAAGCGACTACTCAAGTGACTCGAAGAAGAAGCCCGATCGCTTGATGGCCAAAGAACAAGATCAACCTGATCAAGAAGATGAGGTACAATCTAACTCAACAAACTCAGACACTAGTGATAGTGACTGTGACACACACACTTCATCACCCACTGATCTTTATGATTCATTAGGCAAAATGATGAAAGATTTTGAACACATTAAATCCTCACACACACTATTGAATGAGGAAAACAGCCTACTCAAAAACCAAAACTCAAAGCTGACTAAGGAGCTGAGTACTCTAAGTCAAATAGCTGATGCGAATGAAAGTTTAAAGGCTGAAAATGCTAAATTAATAGCAGAGATTGCTGCTATAGAAAAGAGGGAGAATGACCTCAAGAGTGTTATTGCCTCATTCACTAAGGCATCTAAATCATTGGATGATCTTATTATGAGTCAAAGAGAATGTGGAGACAAGACAGGCTTAGGATTTAACTCCTCTGAGCTATGTCAAACCTCAAAAGTAATTTTGGAAAGAGGATCTTCAAGTCATGAAGAGTCTGAAAAATCCAAAACTCTAAATGTTGCACACACACTCACTCCAAAGCACAATAACAAGCAAACTGGCCTTGGTTACAAAGGAAAAGGAAAACAGCCAGTTGAGTGTGCTTTGAAAGGACAACCGAGAAGAGATTCACCGAGTCCCTCAAAAACTCCAAACAGAAAATACTCTGTAAAGAAGAAACAGAGCTACCAAAAATCCCGAAAATCCATAAAAGAAATACATATGATGGGAATGGTAGAAAATATCCAAGCCAAGCTGATTGGAATAATGTGAACTATCAAAGATAGACTTATGGAATATAAGCCCAAATGGCAAAGGCCTAGAACTCAAAGAAAGGCCATTCCAAAAGCATAATAGCTTTCAAAGACACATATGCACCTAGGCACTACACTCAAAGACACCACAATTACCCAAGGAAGGCAATTGCTAAAATACATATGCAGCATATACAGCAAAAGAGACATCTGTATGAACCTAGAATCCCCAAGCAATTTGCCAGGATTAGTTATGATTATGGCGATAGATGGCAACCCCTTAGAGTCAAATCATTTGGCTATAAAGGTGGTTGGATCATCTTACAATTCTAACCCCTCAGACCCGCATAAAGTATGGGTACCTAAAACTTAATTTCCTTGATTGCGGGTTCAAGGAACAGTGAAAGTGCCAAGGAACCTGGTACATGGATAGTGGTCTGTTCCGGACATATGACAGAAATAAGAAAAATCATCAAAATTCAAGGAAGTTAAAGGAGCAAAAGTCATATTTGGAGGAAATGAAGCTCTGGCGAAATAAGAAGGCATTGGATCTATCAAGAGGAATGGATTAGAAATCACAGATGTTGCATATGTTGAAGGACTCAACTTCAACTTCATCGAGCATCACCAACTCGTGACAAGGGCTACAATGTTGGATTCAACATGGGTATATGCCAAATCAAAGATATCGAATCAAATGAAGTTGTCTTTGCAAGGATGTAGACGAGAAAAATTTGTATGTAGTGGATTGGTCAACCCGCAACACTCAAAGACTGCCTCTCTAGCAAAAAGAGCACAAACAATCAAGTTAGGGCACAAAAAGCCGAGTCACCCGAATTTCAAAACAATTAACAAAATTTGGCAAGAAGTCATCTTATAGAAGGACTTCCGGACTCGATATACAAGAAGGAGAGTATATGTGATGCATGTCGGAAGGGAAAGCAAATCAAATCGTCATTCAAAGAAAAGACATGCCCATCCTCAACAAGAATATTACATCCGCTTCATATGGATCTATTTGGCCCAAAGGAACCAAACAAAGATAAGTGGAAAGAAATACACCATGGTGGTAGTAGATGACTACTCAAGATATACATGGACAATATTCATGTGCAAGAAGAAAGAAACTCTACAAAAACTACCACAAATGATGAAGAGGATTCAAAACGAGAAGAGTCAAACCATTATCAAAATAAGATCGGATAGAGGAACCGTTTGTCAATGGAATAATAACTCGATATTGTATTGAAAATGGTATTGGTCATGAACTATCACAGCAAAGAACTCCACAAAGAGAATGGAGTTGCGAGAAAGAAGGAACAGAACCCTCAAAAAGCGGCCAGAGGACCATGTTAGTCAAGCGGGGTTACCAAAAAGATTTTGGGTTGAAGCAATCAACACAAATGCTACACTAAAATCGGATGTATGATAAACAGACAAATGACAAAGACTCCTATGAGATCGGACCGAAGAAAACCAAATGTTGCATATTTGAATATTTGGATGTAAATGCTTCATCCACAACAATGGCAAAGACAATCTAAAGGCTTTTGATGCTAAAGTTGATGAAGGTATCTTCTTAGATACTCACCGAAAGCAAAGCCTACAGGATACTCAACAAAAAGAACTATGGTTACGAAGAATCCATTCATGTAGTATTCGATGAGCCAAATGTAAATGGAGAAGACATTGAAGAGTCACCGATAAGTTTAATCATCCAACCATAAAGAGTCCTTTGCTGAAGTCAAGGAATTATCAATTGAGAAGAAGATGAGATAGTGAATCTCAAAACAAATGAAAATTTGCGGCTAAGTGATTACGAGAGAGGCGACCCGCGGCGACACAAATACCAAGTCGATCAATCCAGCTAACTCACTCCAACTGATGTAAGATGGCCGAGAGATCATCCACCGAACTTGTAATTGGAGATATAAAAGAAGGTGTCAAAACAAGATCCGTAACTCAACAAGAAGCTATGTTCACTTGCTTCATCTCGCAAATAGAGCCCAAAGACGTGTCACAAGCATTGATGACACACATTGGATTCAAGCTATGCAAGAAGAGTCAATCGCTTTGAAAGAAATAAAGTGTGGGAATTAGTGCAAAGACCCATACATCAAAATGTGATTGGCACCAAATGGGTGTTCGTAAATAAGATGAACGAGGAAGGTTCTGTAAGAAACAAAGCAAGACTAGTAGCCAAAGGATATTGCCAAGAAGAAGGGATAGATTTTGATGAAACATTTGCCCTGTAGCAAGATTGGAAGCTATAAGGATGTTTCTTACCTATGCACTCACAAGAATTTCATTGTATATCGATGGATGTAAAAAGTGCATTCCTAAATGGTGTATTGGAAGAAGAAGTGTATGTTGAACAACCTCCAGGATTTGAGCGAGAAGACTCTTGAGACAAGGTATACAAACTCAAGAAGGCTCTATATGGATTGAAATAGGCACCCGAGCATGGTATGACACTTTGTCACAATTCCTAACCAAAAATGGATTCACAAAAGGAAAAGTAGATAGAACACTTTTCGAGAATTCAAGACAAAAAGAGTATCTTTGCTTGTTCAAATTTATGTGGATGACATCATTTTTGGTTCCACAAACAAAGAGTCGTGTGTGAAAAGTTTTCAAACCTCATGCAAAGTAAATTTGAAATGAGCATGATGGGAGAGTCGACATTCTTCCTTGACTCCAAGTGAAACAAATTAATGATGGAACCTTCATAAGTCAAACAAAATACACCGTAGATTTAATGAAGAAGTTTGGTATGGAAGAGAAGTCTTCCGTAAAAATACCAATGAACACATCGACCAAAATGGACATGGATGCGGATGGCAAGCCTCGTAGATCAAACAAGATCTGAGCACTTATTGGATCATTGCTCTATCTCACAAAGAAGGCCAGTACATCACCTATCTTTGTAGGTGTATGTGCAAGATTTCAATCGCTCCAAAAGAGAGTCATATGACAAAAGAAATAAGAGAATATTGAGATACTTGAAAGGAAGCCAAGAAGCGGCCTATGGTATCCAAAGGAAGGTGGATTCAAGCTAATTGGCTATTCGATTCTCGACTATCTTTGGATGCGAGTGGACAGAAGAGCACTTCAGCACATGTCAAATGCTAGAAACAGATCGATTTCTGGTTTAGCAAGAAGCAAAACTCAATAGCCACCTCCACAAATGAGGCAGAATACATAGCTACGGGCATTTGTTGTGCCCAAGTCCTATGGATGAGACAAAGAAATGAGAGGCTATGAAATTGAGGAAAAGAGATTCCAATCATGTGTGATAACACAAGTGCAATTGCAATTACTCAAAATCCTGTGTTGCATTCAAGAACAAAGCATATTGATGTCGATATCACTTCAAAGAGATCATGTTGAAAAGAAGGATATCATCCTCGGAATATATTTCAACCGATAAACAACTAGCCGACATCTTCACAAAACCATTATGTGAGTCAAGATTTGAAGAACTCAAACATGAGTTGGGGTTAATTGAGCTGGTGACACTCACTTACGAATCAAAGAAGAGAAATGGAACACGAGAAAAGGGGTGAAAAAGAGCGAAAACAAATCACCAAGAATCACCAATTTGTATCGGAAAACACGATTAATTTAGTCACCGTGATAGGTGAGTCACTAAGAGAACTATGAGAAGTAGAGTTAAATCGGCTAAGGGATAAGCTGAATAACTTATGAGCAAAGTGACAAAAACGCTGTCGTTTTGACTAAGCGGGAATGTTCTAAGAAATACGTCAAAGATAATGATGATGTGTACGGACATAAAGCCGCACACCAAGCTTATGATTGGATATAAATGTTTGCCGCATTAAATACGAGACATGAAATGCTAAATAGGCGTGCAAAATCTAAGCCGTTGATTTCGATCACATTTCAAAACCACCCGCACGCCCTTTCATAAACCATATTTAAACCATTTTCGTCAGTTTTCTCTCTCACACTTCTAAAACTGTTCATTTCTTTCTCTCAAAAGCAAAGGCAAAATTCTCTCAAACCCTATCTATCTTCAAGTCAATTTACGAGTTTTTCTTCGATATAATCCTGAAAAATGGCACCAACTTATGACTTTACCAAGTTAGGAAAGCAAATCCACACACGCTCTACGGTGGATTTCGATTTTAATGATGAAACAGGGGTCCGACGACACCCTAGTGAAGAAAATCGCTGAAAAGTTAGAAACGTCCCTATTGCAAAACCGTTTCGACGATAGAATACCCGATGACATATGTGGAGGAGGTCGCACAATTCTACATGAATGCCGAGATTCACGATGAAGGAATCAAGTCATCCTGTTCACGGAAAGTTGTACGGTGACTATCTCTCGCCAAGGATTTGGTGACCACCGCTCACTACCGGCGAAGGAGCATCGAGATTAACGAAGCCGATGTAAACCTGGGCCGATGCTTGAAAAGAAATAGCCAAGCCGACTTTGCCGATAAAATAGTGTATACAAAAAACAAGAGATCTGAAGGAGGATTATCACAAGTCGTTGGACATCGTTGCCAAATGTATCGACATCAAGTTTGGCGGCTTTGACCAACCAATCACAAAGGCAAAAAGCTGATTGTAATGGCTGCAATCATCAAAGAAAAGAAGATAAATCAACCGAGTTTGTCTCACAAAGCAGACTCGCGAACGTGGGAACAAATCCTTCAAAGAAGATAGCACATTTGGAGGATCCCTAGGATATGGCCTAGTGATTGTCCGGCTAATGGAGGTGAAAGGAGTCCCTCTTAGACATGGGAAGGCATTCCATGTTAACAAGAGGATGTTGAGCAAACCTCTCTCGGCGCACAAGAGAGCTTACGCCAAGAGAGTCGACACCAATGAGGGGAATCACCGACCACAAGATACAAAATGTTTCCTCTCCACCCAAGAAGAGAGTCGCAGCCTACTAAGAAGATCTGTTGCCCTGCGGAAAGAAAACCAAACATGCTCCTGCCCCTGCGAGAGAGTCACTGCCCCTGCAGCTCGTGTCTCCCCCCCCGCAGCGGGCCGAGAAGGACTCACAAATACCTTCTCCGATCGTCAAAAAGAGGAGAACCGAGAAGCCACGACGGCCCGCTCCTCGAAAAAAGACACCAAAGACGCCCCACCGCCCAAGACTCGAGGGACACCGTCTCCGAACCGAAATCCCTCCGGTACAAACTAGAGACGAAGAAGAATCATCAAGCGATCCCGAATCGAGAAACCAAATGAGTCGATTCTCGGCTAGCGCAAATACCGGAGACTCCGAGAAGTAGAGTCTCCGGATGTAGTTGATGAAACAACCCAAGTCTCATTTGAAAGCGTCAAATAGAGAGGCAACCCGAAGACACATTGTAGTTCACACAAATTGAAGCACAAGAAGAACCGCTAGAGCGGATAGTGATGTAATGATCCTATCTCCACCTTACCCGTACATCCAAAATCGTGCTGCGTGAGTGGAGAAATGGAAGTTGAGTAAGTCAAGGAACAGTTCCAACGACACGAGTTCATAGAAGAAGAAGAGGAATCACAGCTTCCTCGATCGACCACCTGTCTCCCAAAGATCGGGATGAAGACAATCGCACGTACATCCCGCAGATCTATAAGGACAAGGAGAAAGAAAAGCAAGGGGAAGGCGAGGCACGTGAGAAGGCAAGCATCCGTCCTATCTCCCGCACCACGTAACACACACATCCTCTCCTTGATGTCTTCTCGGACAATGATGAGGATCCGCAGAGAATGCTTCGCCCCGCAAAAGAGTTGCAAATGCGAAAAGCATTGCACGAATCAAGAATCCTTCACGAGCAAAAAGACCGATGGAGGGACCAGAGAGTCCTCCCGAACACAAATGAAATTGATCCAATGGGAGTGGTTGACAAATCGCCACTATTGTTCTTCTACCACTTCCCACTCACTCGGAAGAAGAAATAAGGGTCATGGCGATGAACCGGATAGTGGGGACCCCAAGAGCCAACCCCTATTGAAGGTGTGTTACCACCGCCCCAACGGCTGAACAATCAATCGAAAGTAATGGAGTTTGGAGCCGAGTAACCCCATTCAAGTCACTCACCGGTGCTCCACCGTGAGGGGAAACTCCTCCACCGCAGCGAAGGTCGGAGGATGTCGCAGATGACTCCACAACGAATCAAGGAGGCGAAGGAGAGAAAATACAAACACAAGAAGAAACAGCAAGTTGTCATCAACGAAGCTCGAGGCATTGAGACTGTCTCACCGAGATGCCAATCGCTCTGCAGTAATGATGCTTCTTGATGCGATCGAGGCACGAGATGGAAACGCCCCGGGAGTTAACACTGGGCGATGAAAGTGCAATCCATGGGGTTGAGACTCAATGGATGCCACTGCAGAGAAGACCCTAAGACAAAATGACACATCACGAAAGGGAGGACCAAGCCTCGCCGCAGGAGAGACTGTTGGAGGTAATGAAGGCTCACGGGAGGTTGAGACTTCCTGGGGTAAGAAGTCAAGAGAGAACATCCCTCCCGCTATAATCGACCCATCCGAGAAGGATATAAGCGCACTTCATGATTCCCGTGATAATCCCGATGTATCCTTTCTCGGGATCGGAAAGCGAAGAAGAAAGCCGAGAGTCATCCCGATGCAAATCCAAAAGACTCACCGCGGATGTTCCAAGCACGAGTAAGTCGATCCCAAGACTACTCACAAACCTTTAACTTTGATGATGAGCCACCAATGGAAATCTCATCATCGTCCGATGACGCTCGATAAGGCCGAGACCGCCTACGCAATTGGAAAAATCACCGAGACCAACGAAGGTTAAGACAAATTGAGGCTCAAAGAACGAGACCAACGGTTGTTGAGACACCGAGCTCAAGAACCGGGACTACTTCACAACAAAACCCACCAACCAAAGATCCATCGCGCGGGCTCCTCAAGGCGCAAAGCAGATCGATTCCTAAAAAGAACTTCACGCGCACCGCTCATCATCGAACAAATCCCGGTGGGCGATGAATCTTTTATAGAATCCTTTCCTTTTTCACCGGAGATACTTAACTCCACGAAGAGTCGAAACGAACAAGCACGCTATCACAAACCACTCATGTTCTTCCATCGGACACCATTGTTCCAAACATTATGATTTTGATGTTGCATGGCCATCGCCTTCAAATGAAGAATCGGTTGAAGTTCGAGAAGTGTTCAAGGCACTATTTGCCGAGGTTGAACGAATGGAGAGGCACCAGGCCTCTTTAGACATGTGATCGATAACAGAGATGCCACCACTTACACCGACTTGAGAGGCATAACAATCGAATCGTGAATGGTGGCAACAAAGAAAAACAATGCGTGTGGAACAAGTGAGATACTTCAGGACATTGTTCAACAAGTCTGCTGTGTGGAGAGCTGAAAATGCCGATGCAAAAACAAAGCCGAGAGAACATATTGAGCACATGCATGAGGCTCACATTGCCGAGGTCAGGCTGCTGCGAGCAAAATAAGAGTGATCTACAGCGTTTGGAAGAGACCATGAATACAAAATTCAAATTTCTCATGGCTGAGATGAAGCTGATTTCAGCAGAGTCCAACGCTACTCGATCCGAATTTGGGCCGCATACTCTGCAGCTGCAGACTCGAGACAAAACTCAACTATCGCCAGGCTTGACTTCCCGCTTGCAAGTCTATTTCCGGCGTTCCTCTCTCCTTTGATGATGCCAAAAAGGGGAAGAGGAATACCTAAAGCGCAAGGGGATCCGAAGTTGAAAAGGAAGCAACAAATGCGAAGGAAAATCAAATGAGGAAGTGTTAAAACAAAGAAGAAAGGAAAATCTCTGAGGGGAAGGATCAAAAGATATGACCTTGATGATTGCACAAACCCCTCAACAGGTCCCACACAAATTGACATTATAAGCGAAAAGAAACTCCCAGTGACTCGCCACTCCAACACTCTGCTATATACATGGCCGATAAGAGAAAACAATTGAAGCGAGGGATGAAGGAAGTGGAAGGAAGAATGGATGCCCTGGTCATGAACATTTTGAAAGAACACGGAGGCATTCCAAAGAGATGAGACACCTATGCCATCTCGGATGTCGGGACGAGCCATGATCAGTTGATGAATTTAAAACGCTCGAACTGGGATATTTTGCAAATATGTCCATGGCTCAAGCTTGGGACTTATCTTGGGAAAAGGGTCTCACGTTATGTGAAGAAGGCGACAGCAAAGACTACCTATCCTCTGCTCTGGTCACTCCGCCGGTCACTCACCGGAAAGAAGAAGGCCCCAAGACAAGATATACGCCCGCAGGTAGAGGAAGAAGCGATGAGTGGAGGAAGAAGCTTGCACCTAGGCCTCCGCCCAAGAATATTGAATCGTAGATCCGGGAAAGAAAGGAGGGATCTCTTCTGGAAAGGGCTTGACCAAGTGGCGAATTTGAAAGTGGCTAAAACTAACGCCGAGTATGCAAAAAGAATAGAAGAAGAAAACAAGAGACAAACTCGGCTATGGGAGGAGAGACAGGAAAGAATAAGAAAAGATGAAGTCGCCGAGGAAGGCATATGAAAAGAAAAAGAAGGCAAATGGTGACGAAGAAGAAAGAAGAGAAGAAAGATGATGAACAAGATGAAAGAAGGAGACAGTGAAGGAGATGAAGTGTTCTTTGTCCAACCCTTCGTGTATTTTATTATGTAAATACATACAATGTAAGTCTTCTCGTAATAAAGCTATAAATTCTTTATTTTTGTGAAGACAATTATATGCTCGATACACCTTGTAAACATTGTGTTAAGTACAAGAATGATATGATCAATAAAAAGATTGATTCTCACGCATACATTCTATGTCAATACACTATCTCGTATGTATCTTTGTTATTTGCATTTTTGTATGGTTTAAGTTTTGGCATCATCAAAAAGGGGGAAATTGTTAGGAATTTTATTGTTTAGATTTTGATGAATGCCATGTAAAACTTAGAATAGAAAGTTGGCACCCCAATTCTTGTTGTAAAATGCATTGTAATAAATAGAGCCGCCAAGCCGAGTTAAGTCACCTACGCCCAACATGCAAGAAGACAATCAAGACTTGAAGGAAGACTCACCGCGAGACAAAATGAGTATGGCAAAGAAGAGTAGATGGGAACTCTATCGAAGAAGCGGTGAGAGATGCAAACAGTGGATCATCGATCAAGTCAACTCAAGAAAAGCCAAGTCTCGAGTTGAAGTGACAAGAGTCATCCATGATTGGAAGTTGACTCTAAGTCACCTGGGAAAGCAAGGAAATGCAAAATCAAGTCGAGATAATCGTAAAAGATCCGTTGCCGTAAATCAAGAGAATTACTTAAACAAGTAATATCTCCATACCACCTTTCTCGGAGTGCTCGATCCCGAAGCGTGCAAAAGGAATGAACCAATGGGAAGCACTACACCGTGTCGAACTCGAAAAGGTGAAAGAACAATTCATACGAGTAAATGGCAATTCCAAGAATCGTAACAAGACAAGCCAACGATCGCAAGTGACTTTCAAAAATAAGCCTATCTCTTCAACGGGCAAATTTTTGAAAGTTCACTATAAAAGGCCGAGGAGTTTGTTTAAAAAAAATGACACATATGTGAGATATACAAGCATAGTAGAAAAACTGAAACATTCTCAATCCTCAAGCCTACATTACGAAGAACATCAATCCAACACTCACTGTGAAGGAAAGATAACTTCAATCGGTTGAAGAGGAAAATATCGAAAACAAGGGGTCTACATTCCGGGAAGGATTGTAGGAAGGTTCAAGTTGAGCCAAGTCTTAAGCTTTTGGAGGGCTTCGTGATCAAATCCAAAGAGCTTGAGCAAGTGAGTCAGTAGTATCAAGGCAAAATGCCTGTGAAGAAGCCGAGTCGTCATTTAGAAGCCACCGAGTGATCAAGGCGTCTCAGATCGAGTCCCAAAGGATCAAGTCGGCCGTGTGATCAAGACTTGTATCTAGACTGTTACCACTTTGTAAACTCGATCATTACCTAGTGGATTCCTCCAAGAGTTGGAGAAGAGAGGAGTAGAAGAATTACCCCATCTTGAACCTCTATAAAAAATTCATTGTGTCATTTACATTTCAAAGACTTTAATTCTTATAAATTTGCTATCCACTTGATAAATTATAAGTACTAAACCAAGCACTAAACTCTTACTCAATCAAACTTAAGGGTGTTAAGTCTTCCGAAAAACAAAACCACAATGAGTTAATTTAGAGCTAACAAATGAGTTATTCCATCAACGGCTCGAGTTGAGTTTGTTGAGTGATTAACTCTCTGAGTGACTAAATTGATCATCCATCAAGGACACACTTTGTGTAGTATCACCTCTCGTAGATTTAAAAGGACTAAATCGAAAATTTGGTAAGGTTTATTCAACCCCCCTTCTAAACCTTACACTTACACCCCCTTGGGGACCTACGAGTTGACTACTCAAGTGACTCAAGAAGAAGACTTAACCCGTCTAATGGCTAAAGAACAAGATCAACATGACCAAGAAGATGAGGTACACTCTAACTCATCTCATTCAGATTCTAGTGATAGTGATTATGATACACACACTTCATCACCCACTGATCTTTATGATTCACTAGGCAAAATGATGAAAGATTTTGAACACATTAAATCCTCACGCTCACTATTAAATGAGGAAAACAGCCAGCTCAAAAGCCAAAACTCACAGCTGACTAAGGAGTTGAGTACCCTAAGTCACATAGCTGATGAGAACAAAAAGCTGAAGGCTGAAAATGCTAAATTAATAGCAGAGATAGTTGCTATAGAAAAGAGAGAAAATGATCTCAAAAATGTGATTGTTTCATTCACAAAGGCATCCAAATCATTGGATGACCTTATCATGAGTCAAAAAGAATGTGGAGACAAGACAGGCATAGGATTCAATTCCTTTGCGCATAGTCAAACTCCAAGAGTGATCTTGGAAAAGGGGTCTTCAAGTAATGAAGCCTCTCAAAAATCCAAGGCACCAAATGTTGCACACATTATTCCAAAGCACAATCACAAACAAACTGGCCTTGGTTATAAAGGAAAAGGAAAACAAACAATTGAGTATGCCGAGAGAAGGAGCACCGAGAAGAAATCCAAAGAGAGTTCCTCAAAACTCCAAACAGAAGTACTCAGAAAGAAGAAATAGAGCTACCAAAAGCCCCATAAGTTCTATAAAAGGAACAAATATGATGGGAATGATAGAAACTACCCAAGTCAAGCTGATTGGAATAATGTGGAATATCAGCAAAGACCTATGGAATACAAGCCCAAATGGCAAAGACCTAGAACTCATCAAAGGTCATTCCAAAGGCAACAAAGCTATTATCAGCACACATATGCAACCAAGCACTACACTCAGAGATATCATAATTACCCAAAGAAGGCAATTGCTAAAACTCACACACATGCATACAGACAAAAGAGACAGCTGTATGAGCCTAAAACCCCCAAGCAATTTGTCAAAGTGAATTATGATTATGGCACAGATAGATGGCAACCTCTTAGAGTCAAATAATTTGGCTATAGGTTGGTTGGTTCATCTTATAGCACTAACCCCTCGGACCCCCAGGCAAGTATGGGTACCTAAAACTAATTTCCTTGATTGCGGTTCAAGAACAATGTGAGTGCCAAGGAACCTGGTACATGGATAGTGGTCATTTCCGGACATACGTACATGACAGAAACAAGAAAAATCTGTCAAAGTTCAAGGAGATTAGAGGTGCAAAAGTCGTATTTGGAGGAAATGAAGCTCCAGGGGAAATAAGAGGCACTGGATCCATAAAGAAAAATGGATTAGAAATCACAGATGTTGCATACGATGAAGGCCTCAATTTTAACTTGTTAAGCATCAGCCAACTCTGTGACAAGGGCTATAATGTTAGATTCAATATGGGAGTATGCCAAATCAAAGACACTGAATCAAATGAAGTGGTGTTGCAAGATCCGCACAAAAGAACATGTATGTGGTAGATTGGTCAATCTACACCAAGCACTTGTCTCGCTAGCAAAGAGTACATCCGAATCAAGTTGGTTGTGGCACAAGAAGCTGAGTCACCCGAATTTCAAGACAATTAACAAGCTTGCAAGGAGTAATCTTGTAGAAGGACTGCCAGACTCAGTATACAACAAAGAAAGTGTTTGTGATGCATGCCAGATGTGAAAGCAGATCAAATCATCATTCAAAGAGAAGTCAAGTCCATCTTCAACAAGAATATTGCATCTGCTGCATATGGATTTATTTGGTCCAGTTGAGCCAGCTAGCATAAGTGGAAAGAAATATACCTTGGTGGTAGTAGATGATTATTCAAGATACACATGGACAATCTTCATGTGCAAAAAGAAAGAAACCTTGCAGAAGTTACCACAGCTGATGAAAAGAGTTCAAAATGAGAAGAGTCAAACCATTATAAAGATAAGATCTGATAGAGGAACTGAGTTTGTCAATGGAATAATAACTCAGTACTGTGTTGAAAATGGTATTGCTCACGAATTATCTCGAGAAGGACTCCACAAATGAATGGAGTTGCGAGAAAGAAGGAATAGAACTCTCAAGGAAGCGGCAAGAACCATGTTAGGCGACGCAGTGCTAAAAGATTTTGGGTGAAGCAATAAACACCGCATGCTATACTCAAAATAGATGCATGATAAATAGACAGCTGACAAAAACTCCCTATGAAATCTGGACAGGGAGAAGGCCAAATGTTGCATATTTTAAAATATTTGGATGTAAATGCTTCATCCACAACAATGGCAAAGACAATTTAAAGGCTTTTGATGCTATAGCTGATGAAGGTATCTTCTTGGGATACTCAACTGAGAGCAAAGCCTATAGAGTGCTGAACAAAAGGACTATGGTCACAGAAGAGTCTATTCATGTAGTTTTTTATGAACCTAATGTAAATGGAGAAGACATTGAAGAGTTAGCTGATAAGCTGGATCAGCCAACTATACAGAAGAGTCCCTATGTTGAAGCTGAAGCTGGAGCAATAAATCGAGATGAAGATGATGTAGCTGAATCACAAAGACAGATGGAGAATCTACAGCTAAGTGATGATGAGAGAGCTGCTCAAGACAACACAAACAGCAAGACGATCGAACCCGAACCTAACTTACTCCAACCTGATGTGAGATGGCTAAGAGACCATCCACCAGAGCTAGTCATTGGAGATGTAAGAGATGGTGTAAGAATCAGATCAAGAGCTCAACAAGAAGCAATGTTCACTTGTTTTATATCCCAAATAGAGCCAAAAGATGTGTCCCAAGCATTGGATGATGCACATTGGATTCAGGCCATGCAAGAAGAGTTGAATCAGTTTGAAAGAAACAAAGTATGGGAATTGGTTCAAAGACCAACCCATCAAAATGTTATTGGCACAAAATGGGTCTTCAGAAACAAAATGAATGAAGAAGCTGCGGTAAGAAACAAAGCAAGATTGGTAGCCAAAAGGTATTGCCAAGAGGAAGGAATAGATTTTGATGAAACATTTGCTCCTGTTGCTAGATTAGAAGCAATAAGGATGTTTCTTGCTTATGATGCACACAAGAACATCATTGTATATCAAATGGATGTAAAAAGTGCATTCTTGAATGGATTATTGGGAGAAGAAGTCTATGTTGAACAACCTCCAGGATTTGAGCAGAAGACTCTTGGAGATAAAGTGTACAAGCTCAAGAAAGCTCTATATGGATTGAAACAGGCACCTAGAGCATGGTATGATACATTATCTCAATTTCTGACAAATAATGGATTCACCAAAGGCAAAGTGGATAGAACACTCTTTAGAACTCAAGATGGAGAGAGTATACTGCTTGTTCAAATATATGTGAATGACATTATTTTTGGATCCACAAATAAAGAGTTGTGTGATAAATTCTCAAACCTCATGCAAGGTAAATTTGAAATGAGCATGATGGGAGAGCTTACATTCTTTCTAGGACTTCAAGTTAAACAGCTAAAGGATGGAACCTTCATAAGTCAAACAAAGTATACCGAGAGATTTAATGAAGAAATTTGGTATGGAAAAAAGTCTTCGTGAGAATACCAATGAATACATCGATCAAGATGGATATGGATGCGGATGGCTAGCATGTGGATCAAACAAGATCTGAGCACTTATTGGATCATTGCTCTATTTAACAAAGAAGCGGCCGGACATCACCTTTGTTGTAGGTGTATGTGCAAGATTTCAATCGCACCAAAAGAAAAAGCCATATGATCGACTAAGAGAATCCTAAGATATTTGAAAGGATGCTTTAGGAAGTCGGCTTATGGTATCCAAAGGAAGGAGGATTCAAGCTAATTGGTTACTCGACTCGACTATGCTCTTTGGATGTAGAGTTGACAGAAAAGTACTTCCGTACATGTCAAATGCTTGGAAACAAATTGGTTTCCTGGTTTAGCAAGAAGAAGATTCAATAGCCACATCCACAAATTGGGCGAGTACATAGTCTGCGGCAAATTGTTGTTGCCCAAGTCTTATGGATGAGACAACAGCTAAGAGACTATGATGTTGAAGAAAAAGAAATTCCAATTATGTGTGATAACACAAGTGCTATTGCAATCACTCAAAATCATGTGTTGCACTCAAGAACAAAGCACATTGATGTCAGATATCATTTTATAAGAGATCATGTTGAAAAGAAGGACATCACATTGGAATACATCTCAACTGATAAACAGTTAGCTGACATATTCACAAAGCCATTATGTGAATCAAGATTTGAAGAGCTTAAGCATGAGCTAGGGTTAATTGAGCTGAGTTAACACTTAGAAGACTCAAGGAGAAGAGATGAAACAAGAAAAGATGAAAATAGAGTTGAGTTCGTAAATCAGCTAAGTGAATCAGCCGTATCGGAAAATCAACTGCATCGAGTTAGCTGACAGCTGAGTACCTATGTGAAAAGAGAGAAGAAGAATTGAATCAGCTAAGGAGTAAGTTGAGTCATTTATGAGCTAAGTGACAAAAACGCAGTCGTTTTTAATAAGCGGGAATGTTTTAAGGATGACGTCAGCGTAATAATGACAGGTACAGTCAAAAGCTGCACGACAAAGCATATGATTGGATATAAATATTGTCGCATTAAATACGAGCAATTAAATGCTAATCGGCGTGTTAAATTTGAGTCGTTGATCTCGATCAAATTTCAAAAACCATATGCACGTCCTTTCATAACCCACATATATACCATTTCGTCCGTTTTCTCTCTCACTTTACACAAACTGTTCATCTCTCTCAAAGCAAGAAAGCAACTTTTCTCTCAAAACCCTACAGATCTCCAAAGTGAATTTCTAAAGTTTCGTTCGGTAAATCTTCAAGTAATGGCATCTACTTACAATTTTGTTAAGTTGGGAAAACAAATCCACACTGGCTCTACTGTGGATTTTGAAGGTATGATCAAACAGGGGTCTGATGAAACCCTTATGAAGAAAATAGCTGAGAAAGTGGAGAAGTCTGGGCTGAAACCCTTTCTCACGATGGAGTTTCAGATGACTTATGTTGAAGAAGTCGCTCAGTTCTACGTAAACGCTGAAGTTCACGACGAGAGCATCAAGTCCTCTGTTCACGGCAAAGAATTCACAATCACTGCTAAGGATTTAGCGGAACACTGTTTACTACCGGTGGAAGGAGTGCCGGAGATCTATGAGGCTGATGTAAACCTGGCTGTTGCGTGGAAGGAAGTGGCCAAACCGGAATGTGCTGCTAAGGTGGTTTACATAGCTGAGAAGAAGCTGCTGAAGGACGATTACCACAAGCTGATAGATATCGTCGCAAAGTGCGTATACATGAAGTTTGGAAGCCATAACCAGCTATCCAAAAACAAGTTGATCATCATGGTTGCGATCATGGAAGAAAAGAAGGTAAACTGGGTTGAGTTTGTATACAACAGACTCTGCCAAAATGTTGGGAACAAGTCCTTCAAGGGCGATGGGTCCTTCGGAGGATCCTTGGGGTATGGCCTTGTTATTGGCCGGTTAATGGAGATGAAAGGTGTTCCTCTCCGACATGGAAAAGCGTTCCATGTTAACAAAAAGATGTTCCGATCAAATCTCTCCGGAGCACGTGAAGAGAGCTTACGCCAAGAGGGCGGATACAAGTGAGGGGAATCACCCCAAGATACAATTGTCTCCTCCTCCCAAGAGGAAAAGCTGCCCTTACCGGAAAGAAGACTGTTGCGCCAAAGAAAAAAAGAAAACAACTCGCACCTCCCCTCGTAGCCGAAGTCACCCGCCCGCGGCCGTGTCTCCCGCCCTCGTATCCATCCTGAGAAGGAACCTCAAATACCTTTTCCGATTGTCAAGAAGAAGAGGATCGACAAGCCAAGAAATCCAGTCCTCGAAAAAAGAAAGTAGCACCACCCCTGCCCCAGACTCGAGGAAATCGTATCCGAACTGTAAATTCCTCCTGTGAGGACCAAAAGAAGAAGACTCTTCAAGCGTTGAGCTTGAGAAAACAAATTGAGTCCGCCACTCACCGAACAGATCAAAACAAAAAAGTTAACTAGAGTCTCCGAGAGATTATTGATGAAACCGCCAAGTCTGCTTGAGGCCAATCAAAGATAGGCAAGTCAAAGACCAAATGTGGATGCACAGACCGGTGAGAACAAGTAACAATTGAGACAGTTAAGTCTCCAATGACCGGGCTGTGTCTCCGCCCACGACAGATGCTGCTGAGGGTGAAGAGCAGCAAGCTATGCTACCTTCCATTCCTGAGACTGGAGGACAACACGAAGATGATGATGATGATGTGATCATGTTGTCTCCACCATATCCAGACATCCAAAATTGTCTACGAGAATGGAGGAAGTGGAAGTTGAGTCACTCTAGGGTGCAGTTTGAACACCCAGAGTTTATTGAGGAGGAAGAGGAACTCTTCAGGTTCCTTGAAGTTGATACAATGCTGCAAGCCCTTGATGAGGATAACTGCATCAACATACTGCAAATTCGAAAGGAGAACGAACAATGGCTAGGCGTGAGAGGAAGCGAAGCTCGTGAGAAAGCCAAGATTTGTCCTCTAATCGAACCATTGATCATACTCATCCACATCTTGACATACTTTCAGAGAGTGATGAAGATTTGGACCCTGCTGCTGCGATAGAAGAGCTAGAAACGCAGCAAGCCATGCGGGAATCCAGAATGATGCATGAGCAATAGCTGATGGAAGGACCTGGAGAGTCTTCCAAATCACAGCTGGAAATTGACCCTATGGGAGTGGTGCGGCGATTGCAACCTGTTGTTCTGCGACCACTTCCCCCCACTCACTACGAGGAAGGTTTTAAGGGTAATGGCGATGAAACTGGGAATTCGGGGACCCAAGTCGAGCCAACCCCTATTGAAGGTGTCTTACCACCTGCCCCAATGGCTGAACACTCAAAGGAAACAACCGGGAGCTTGGAGGTGAGTGACCCCAATCCAAGTCACTTAGCTAGTGTGCCGGCTGAGGGGGAAACTCCCTCCACTGCAGCTAGGTCGGAGGTTGCTGCAGATGACTCCACAATGAATCTAGGAGGCGAAGTGGAGAAGGAAAAAGAAAAAGAAACACAACAGATTGTCACTGAAGAATCTCGGACAGTTGAGACTGTCTCACTGGTGCCAAATCGCTCCAGCCGAGGACGTTGCGATGCATTCGAGGCACGGGATGGATCTCGCTCGGGAGTTAACACTGGGGCAATGAAAGTGCAATCCACGGACTTGAGGCTCTTGTGGATGCCATCGTCGAAGACCCCAAGACAGTGAGTGCAGCCGAAGGGAATGTCTAGGCCTTGCTGCAGCTTGAGACTGCAGGAGGTGCGGCCTACGGGAGGTTGAGACTTCCCGGGGTAAAGAGGCGATACGTAACATCCCTCCGCTTATCATCGATGCATCGAGAAGGAGATAAGTGCCCTTCACGATTCCCAAGACAACCCCGATGTAACTTTTCCGGGATCGAAGGTGAAGATGAGGCCGACTCATCCCCAAGGCAAGTCCAAACGACTCACCGAGGATGTTCTTCCCAAAGACGAGTAAGCCATAATTCAAGGCTGCTCGTCAAAAGTTCAATTTTGATGATGAGCCACCCCTACAAGTCTCATCATCGTCCGATGACGCTCGATCGATCGCGGTCGAGAGACTGCATAACTCATATGGAGAAACCAATCGAGACCGATGAAGTCATTAAGACAGTGAGGCTCACCAGTGGTCAATACCACAATGGACCACACCAATCACGAATCAGCTAATCGCGCAGCTCCCAAAGCTACAAAGCGAGAATCGACTCAACCGGGCACATCACGGCCACGAGTTACCATTGAACAGATTCCCTATGTCTGTGATGATGCGTTTGAAGAAACGTTTCCCTTCTCTCTGGAGCTGCCTGATCTTGATGAAGAATCAGATAGAGATCAACGACGTTTCCATAAACCTGATCCCATCATTTCAACAGATACCATCGTCCCAGCAGACTTTGACTTTGATGCTGCTTGGCCGCCAGCTGAGACAGAGGTGACAGATGAGGTTCGAGAAGTTTTCAAGGTAATATTTGCGGAGATAGAGAAGATGGAGAGGCACCAGGCCTCATTAGATATGCAGCTGGATAACCGAGATGATAATCTTACTGCTGATCTACGTGGAATAATAGTCAGGATCCGGGAATGGTGGCAATAGCAGCAGACAATGCACGTGGAACAAGTTCGATACTTTAAAGCATTGTACAATAAGATGCTAGTCTGGAGCACTGATAATGCTGACATGAAGAAGAGGGTGCAAGAAAATATTGATAGAATGCATACCTCTCATACCACGTAAATGGAATCTAACTGCGCGAATTTCATCGAAAAGAACTTCTGAGAGGAGAACATGAATGAAAAATTCAGCCTTCTTATGGCTGAAATGAAGTTGGTGACAGCCGAATCGAACACCACTTGCTTAGAATTTTGAGCAGCATACTCCGCAGCAGAATCCAAGCAGAACTCAGCTATTAGCCGCCTAGATTTCATGCTTGCTGGCATGTTTCCAGGGGTTCCTCTCTCCTTTGATGATGCCAAAAAGGGGGAAGAGGAATACCTAAAGAAGAAGTTGGAAGGGTCTGCGGTTGAGAAGGAAGCAGCTGTGAAGAAGAAGACAGTTGAGGATCAGAAGAAAGAAAAGGGAAAATCAGTTGAGGGGAAAGGTTCGAAAGACATGATTTTAATGGTTGCTAGAACCCCTCAACAAGGACTTGTCACATCGACATCATCAAAAACTCCCGGTGACTCCGCTCCAACACTCTGTTGTGCCCATGTCCGAAAAAGAGGAAAATAGTAGAAGCAAAGATGACAGAGATTGAAAGAAAAATGGATGCCCGTCACGATGGACATCTCAAACAAAGATCAGAGGCATTCCTAGGAAGAGACACCGATGCCATTTCGTACGTCGGAGCGAGCCTAGATCTATTGATAAATTCAAGATGCTCGCATCCGAGGGATACTTCGAGAACATAACCATGGCCCAAACCTGGGACTTGTATTGGGAAAAAGGGCTCAAGCGAAGGCGAAGAAGGCGACAGCGATAGACTCTAGCAGATCACTCTGCTGGTCACTCTCTTTGGAAAAAAAGGCCCCAAAGACAATACACACCTAGAGGAAGAGGTAGCAGCAGTGGAGGAAGAGGTTTCAAACCTAGACCTCTACCCAAAAACATCGAATATATAGATCCAAGTAAGAAAGGAGGGATCTATTGGGCTGAGCTTGACGAAGTAGCCAACATGCAAGTGGCCAGGAACAATGTTGAATATGTAAACAGAATCGAAGAAGAAAATAGAAGACAAACTCAGCTGTGGGAAGAGAGACAATAAAGGAAAAGAAAAGATGAAGCTTCCAGAAGAGCTTATGAGAAAAAGAAAGCAGTTGAAGAAGAGAAGAAGAGAAAAAGGTCAAGACTAGGCGGTGATGAAAAAAGAAGAAGGAAAATGAAGGAGATGAAGTGTTGATGTCCACCCCTTCATGTAATTTACTACTGTAAATACATAAATATGTAAGTCTTCTGTACATTATATAAGAAATCTGTAATTTCTCTATTTTTGCGTAGACATATATGTTTGCTCTGATACGCTTTGTAAACAGCTGTGTAAAGGACAAGAATGTTATGATCAATAAAAAAATTGATTCTACGCATACATTCTCTGTTCTGAGACTACATGTATGTATCTTTGATATTTACATTTTGTATGTATGCTTTAAGTTTTGGCATCATCAAAAAGGGGGAAATTGTTGGGAAATTTATTATTTAGATTTTGATGAATGCCATGTAAAACTTAGACTAGAAAGTTGGCACCCCATTTTCCTTGTAATTTGCATTAAAATAAATAGGGTTGTACGAACTGAGTCAAGTCGGCTATGGCTGGATATACAAGAAGTCAACTGAAGACTGGGATGAAGACTCCGCTGTGAAGCAGCTGAGTATAGCAAGGAAAAGAAGACAAGAACTCGATCGAAGGAGTAAAGCACTATGATACTGGTGTGTGAAGTGTCGTCAAGTCAACTCAAGATAGCCAAGTCTCAAGTTGAAGTGACAGATGAGTCATCCATGATTGGGAGCCGACTCAAGTCACCTGGGGAAGTTAAGAAAAGGCAGTCAAGTCAAGACAACTGAAAAGAATCCGTTTTGAAGTCAAGAATATTACCTAAACAAGTAATACTTCCATGTCTGCCAAGTCTTAAAGTGCTCGATCCCAGAAGTGTGCAAAAGGAATAAACCAATGGGAAGATCGCACCTTGTGTCGACTCAAAAAGTCAATGTTCATTTAATACGAGGAAATGTCAAGATCAAGGATCGCATCAAGACAAGCCAACGAATATAAGTGACTTTTGAAATCACCTATCTCTTCAACGGGTAGATTTTTAAAAGTTCACTATAGAAGGCTGAGGAATCACTTTGAGAAAAGGTTACCTGAACCACGAACATTCAAGTTATCATTCAAAGTTGTAACCTGCAAAAATATTCTCAAGTTATTCAAGCAAATCCTCAAGCCTAAACTTCGAAGGAAATCAATCCAACACCTAGCTGTGAAGGAAAGACAACTTCATACTGTTGAAGAGGAAACTTTTGAAGAATCAAAAGGGGTCTATATTCCAAGGAGGATTGTAGAAAGGTTCAAGGTCGAACCAGTCTCAAGTAATTGGAGGGCTTCGTGATCAAATCCAAGAAGCTTGAGCAAGTGAGTTGTAGTAGCAAGGCAGCTGCCCTGTAAAGAAGTTGAGTCGTACGAGAAGCCAGTTGTGTGACCAAGGCATCTCCAGGCTGAGTCCCAAAGGATCAAGTCAGATGTGTGATCAAGACTTGTATCTGGACTGATAACCACTTTGTACTCTGATCAATACTTAGTGGATTCCTCCAGGAGTTGGAGAAGAGAGGATTAGAAGAATTACCCCATCTTGAACCTCTATAAAATTTATTGTGTCATTTACATTTCAACATTTACTTACTGCATATCATTTAATATCTACTGATAATTTGCTATCCAATTGATATTTAACAAAGTGCTAAAACCAAGTGTCAAAACAAACTTAAACCAAATTCAATGGTGTTAAGTCTTCCGCTGAAAATCTTATCACAACAAATTTAAGTATAAGACTAAGCAGCTGAGTTATTCTATCAACAGCTCAGTCGAGTCTGTTGAGTGGCTAACTCTGCTGGTTAACTAACTTAGTTGTCCATCAAGGACTTAGCTGTGAAATTAACTCTGAATAATTTTAAAAGGACTAAAACAAAAAGTTGGTAAGGTTTATTCACCCCCCCTTCTAAACCTTACACTCACACCCCTTGGGACCTACAAAGCAGTAGGGGCGTCAATTTGTGACACGACACGATAACCCGACACGAACCTAACACGAATTTAGCAGGTACAGGTACAACCCTTAACAGATTCCGGTCAAAATTGGGTCAGACACGATTAACACGGAAAATAAATAGGTCAGGTCAAGTCGACCCGCGGGTCAACATGATTGACCTATGTAACCCATTTAATTTTATAGTGATATATTATTTTAATATTTTGTGATATTTTAGTTGGTTATATGATGATGGAAAAATTATTAAATGTATTTTTTTAATAATTTTTGATATTTAATGTATTTTTTATTTGTAATTTTAATTTTTTTTGAATTTTATTTTTATTTTTTAAAATTATATAGGTTTTTCGTGTCATGTCAGGTTACCCGTGTCATAAACGGGTTGTGTTCAGGTCGTGTATCTTGACACAAATAACTAAATGGGTCAGGTTCGGGTTCGTGTCAGACCTGTAATACTTGTGTATAAACATGACCTGCGAACATGAAACACGACACGATTGACACCCCTAGTAAGCAGCCCATCAAAATCATGATTCCTGATGGAATACCAGAATGGAAAGAGATATTTCCAGACACACCTAAGTTATCCCAAGATCTTAGAGAAGTCCAGAAGACGATGCAGAATTATGGCAACCGCCATAATCATCTACCAACATAAGTTCATCAGATCCAAAATCAGATGGAGTTGATTGTGAAATATCAGAAGGAGACTCTTGAAATTCTTCATGATATTCAGAAACGAGTCAAGATCTGGAGGATAGACCAAGTTCATCTAGAGGAAAGAAACATATTAATTTCGGAAAAGTACCCTATTTACACCAAAATGGGAAGCCAACCGAAGTGGTACGACGCATGACAGATGATGAAAAGCTCTTAGCTATCATCAAAGGAAAATCCATCATAAACTAAAAAGTGACGGATATGGAAAAGATTAAATCTTAAAGATCTACATGACCTTGCGTAATCCTTCGCAAGATTAGGAATTGTAGATTTAAAGATGAACGCAGGAGATGGATCAACTTTGGTTATTCTTGATCAACATCAAAGACCACCTCCACGGCTCCACCACCACCTATTGATCTAAAAAGTTTAGGTTCACATCATGTGGATGAACCAATGCCACACGCTGGAGATTTTACTACAAAAGGAGATCATATTGTTTCAGGAACTCGACAATGTTCCAAAAGGCCAAATTTATGCAATACACTTTATAGAATGACACAACTCGATCCAATACATCCATATGGTTTAATATTAAATTTGGATATTCCAGATTTAAGAATCGGGAAGCCCTTATCGATGATTGGGCATTAACTATGAGGATTGCAGCAGGTACCAATGATCTTACAAAGTAAGGATTTATCTTACTCCTTGAGATGAGTCTTGACGGATTCGTAAATATTGCATGGGATATGACTGGACCATAAATGAGAAGCAGTGTCACAACTGGAGAGTCATTGAAAGGAATAGTCGATAATATGACAAAATTATTTAAAATCCATTTTATCGATCGACACATACTATTTTGAGGGATTAGAAGAAGAGAAAAGAAAAAGATACAAATAAGCCCTCTATTGTCTCAAGTTACATGATATTTGTCATATTAACGAATATATCAAGTTGTTCACCGAGTACCAATAGAAGTCCAAGTTGGAAGATAAAGAAGCTTCACAATTATTCTTTGCGAAGATACCAAGTCCCTGAAGAGAAATGCTTATCAGGGAATACAAGAGTGCAACTGATTTAGATACAGTGGCCAGAAGAATGTCTTTCCTAAAGGCCAAACTATCTGAATGGTACCACCATGCAACACTTTATAGGAACTATAAGAGACTACGAGGAATTAATAAAATGGATCCTCTATGTTGCGAAGATGATGACATCCCAACGATTGTGGGAGGTCAACCACGGAGGCATAAAAAAAAGAAGCACATAAGTTATCCTTACCGCGTGGAATTAGCAACAAAAAGAGTAGGTTTTCATGGAGACCTAGAAGGTTTTGGTCAAAACAAAAGGCCAGAATTTATAAATCAGGGCAAAAACCAACACCACGCAGTAGTAGAGACTCTTTTTCAGGTTCTAATCAAAGGAGTATCAGTAGAACCTAAATCATATTTTGGTTTGAATGTTCGTCCTAAATCATATTGGTCATTCCTTGAGAGTTTTAACTGTTTTCCAACTCCATGAGTGAACACCTTACCAGTTTAAATGATAAATACTAACCCATGAGGATATGAGGTTGATGCTTTTTCATGATTAAATTTGATGTGCGGAATGCAATTGTGGTTTTGTGCATATGTACACAATATTTCTTCTCTAAAAAAATAATTATATAAAAAATATATTTATTCTTGATAGCATTTATGATGATTAACAAGACATTTTCAAAAGTTTTTTTAAAATAAATAATGATATCATGCATCATCATCATCAACTGTACCTTATCCCACTATGTGGGGTCGGTGGTGTTAAGTTTATAGTGTCAATTAATTGTCTAAAATTAGTTAACACTACAAATTCACACAAAAAGCAAAGTGGCAAAGTTTTACGCCGGATGCCCTTCCTGACGCAACCTTCATACGAAGGAGAAATGAGATGAAATTCCAAAACCATCATCATCATAAGTTTTTCCACTTGCATAGAAAATACAAAATGCCATATTCATAAAATTTCTCTTGTATTTTGTGTGCTTTAATTACTAGGGACTAGTAATAAGTTGGTTGAGAGGGTGTGATGAACGTAAAAAATACACAGTTATTTTTGGTTTATAATATTTTTTTGCTTTATTAATATATTAATAAATTCAGTATTATCATATGTTAGAAATAAAATAGAAAATCAACACAAAATTGTAGTAGGATGCATTATAATTAGTGCAGATTCGAATCAACGAGCATAACTACATTTATTTGTAACAATGCAATTATAGATTACAAGTTCAAGTCATCTTGATGAGCCAAAACATAGAAAAAAAATAGAAAAAAAAAATAAAAAAATTGTTCAAATTTATTAATAATAAATTTATTTGATGCTTACCAAATATCACACAAGGTTAGTTGAAGTAATTTTACCCAGTTACATCGTGTGCAAAGCTAAATAAACAGTACGTACCTACTTATTTAAATATTATTGAAATAAAAAAATATATATTTTTATTGGATACTTTTAATTAATAAAACTAACACAACTAACTAAGTGATTCTTTAAATGCCAAAATACAATGACGGTACACTTGTACATTATTGAATATAATTTACAAAAAGTTTTTCAAATTTGATGTGAAGGATTTATATGATACCTTTCTAAACTTTATTTTTTGTTAATTTTTAAATAGTTTTTTGGATTTTCTATAACTCACAACTTTGCGACACCGAAACTTTGTCTTTTGACAAATCCAGACTAACACTAGAGTAGGGTGGAAAATAGAACCGAAGCGGGTTTTCGAAACCAGAACCGTGGTCAATGTTTCCGGGAATGGTTGACCGGTCAATAGTTCTGGTTTCGATTCACTGGTCTCAAAAACCATTGAACCGACAGTTTTAACCGTTGGTTTCAAAATTAAAACCAACAATTTTAATTTTTTTGGTAAAAAATATGCTATAATATATGTTAAATGTTTATTATGTTGTTTTATATTCGTAATTATATAAGAGACGTTTTAAACCAAATGTTGTAAGTGAACTACGCGAACTTTGATTCATTTATACTCTAATAGTATATATAGACAGTTTAATATTATTATCAATATTAAGTACAAAACTTAATTGAATATTAAGTTCAAGTCTTCTTCTTTCTTTCCCCCCTTTTTTTTTTGTAACTGAAATTGATAAACCATTTTAAAAAAATAAAAAATTATCAAAAGAGAAATAAACGGTTCCGGTTAAAACCGTAACCATATTATTGGAGGAACCGGGTTCCAAACCGGATCGGAACCATCTGTTCTGGTTTTGAAACCGAAACCGTGAGGCAACAATTCTGGTTCTGGTTCCGATTTCTCCAAAATGAGGAACTGGAACCGACAATTCCGGAACCGTAGCTACCGCTACACTAGAGTGTTATTCTGGTTAATAAATAAATAAACAAGAAAGGAAAACAATAGGGATCAGCCTCGTGTTCTAGTATTTGAGACGTGTGTTGTAAGGGTGAATCACCAGAGTACCTATGTCCCTTCCCAAAGCTCCCCCATTGTATTTAAAAAAAAAAAAGGAAAACAATATCCAGCAAAAACTCGCCCGCCCTCACCCAGGACTTGAAATTCAATTTGAAACGTAAGATTCGTATAACTACTGTTTGATAATTACCCCCAACTTTATCTTCCTCTCAACACTATCAAAGTGCACTAAAACCTTAAATAAAACCAAATATTTCTTCACAACAAAAACTCAGATCCAAATCCATTCAAATCCTACTACAATTTTCCGATGGAAAACTCCGATTCCACTCCCTCCATTCCTCCTCCAGCTGTCCTCTCTGTGGTAGTAAGTAGTATCTTTTCATTTTTCTTTATCTTTTTTACATTTTCTTTTATTTATATTTTTTTTACTTTTATATTTTTTTATTGCAGAAACAAGAGAATGTAACGCCGATCAGTCCTAAGATTGCGGTAGGATTATTAATCTAATTATCTATTTTTTTTCATTAATTTTGATTACTGCTTAAGTTCGAAGATTATGTATGGGTTTGAATTTGCAGGAATTGGCTGAATCGCGGCAGGAACTTCTCGGTAGAATACAGAATCTGAAACAGGTTAGATTTTTTATATGCTATTTCCGTTTGTTAATGCATTTCTTTAGCTTTCTCCTTATCACCTTATGTACTATCAAATTATACCAGCCGTTTATTTTGTTAGATTTGGTTATTCATTAAGTTGTAGTTGAAGATTGTTGAAAAATAACTAGGTATTGTTGAAAATTGCTGCAGTTTTATGAAGTATTTTTGGGAAATAAATAATAGGAAACTTTTTATTTGATTTAACATCCTTCTGCTGGTTATAGGGGTAGTATTTTGGTCCTGCCTTTTGCTTTTCTCTTGTTCAGTTTTTGTAATTTCTTAAACTTTCCTCCTTCTCTCCCAACTTATTAGGACCTGCAAAATTGGAGAATGAAGTTGGACACTCAAGTTATGGTTTACCGTGATGTAAGTATTAGCTATTTTTCTTGGAATTTTCAATGGTTACTAATATGTGGTTGTGGATATGGTTGATAAACTATCCTTTTTCTGCTCTTTTAGTGTACTGTGTATTTTTGTTGTTCTACTTTATGTGTGGCAGCTCTTCAACAATACGTTAATCCTTGTCACTTGAAACATAATGTGGTAAATAAACAGAGTTGCTAGCACCATTTACATGGACTCTGGTGATACCAGACATGGGTTTACTGTCCTAGTGTTTAACTAGCAAAGAATCTACCATTAGCGCTTCATTTGAGTGAAATTAAACCACTCTCTTTGCCCAAGTACATGTTGTCCCGTCATGCCTAAGCTCTAATAGAAGGATGTCCGATAGAAACCCAAAAACCTGCGAGAATAATAAATTGGCAAGATTAAAGGAACGAAACCATCTTTATAAATGATGAATCAATGAGTGTCTATCTATATCTAATATCTGTTAATGCAAGGAAGAGATAATTATAGGAGAGCTGAGGAGAGTAATATTAAAGACTCTGTACTGCGTGATGGATACAAGACGGTGAATTTACAACTGAATGACTAAGGGCGCGATTGGATATGCTTTCATTTTGAAAATTTTCATTTTGCTAGAGAATAGTGGTAAAAGTAATTTTGGAAGAAAAAATATGAATTTTGAGAGTTTGATTGGATGTGAGATGAAAAAGTAATGATGAAAGTTGATTTGATTTAAAAGTAATAAAATAATAATTTGATATGATTGGTAGTTAGAAGTGTGTGAGTGAGTGAATAGTGAAATTTGTGGGAGGATGTGTAATAATGATTAGTTTTTTGTGAAAAGATGTATAGATGTGATTGGTAAGAGAAAAAATGAGAAAAAGTAAAAGTGAGAGAATAGTATATTTTTTGAAAATTTTCATAGACAATTGCATTTTTGGTCAAAAAAAATTCTCCAACGGAACGAAAATGGATTTCCTCCCACATCCAATCGCAGCCTAAATGATCAGATGGATTCTGTTCTTGTGGCACTAATGATAATATTCATGTTTCCAAAAAAGTATTTTTGTTGGTTGTCTCCTTGTTACCTAAGAAACATAGGCTTGGCCCACTTGGCACTTTGAGTCTGAACCTTAAAGTAAGAAAATGAACATGGCGATAACCACATTAACTGTGCGGTGGAGGACTTAGAGGTGTTGTATGTGAGTAATTTGGAACTTACATCAATGAATCAAGGGTGTTGGATAGCAATGTCCAAGTGCCCTGGTTTTCTTGAGTTGATTGGACTTGGAATGTCGTAAACTCTTCTCTGTTGCTAAAGGTGTAACACCCTACTTTTAGAATTTCAATTTTAGTGTTAATAAAGAAAAAAATGCATTATCTTTATTCTAGCAACGCTAAAATTGAAATTCTAAAAGTAGGCCGTTACAGAAGGTCACAAACATGATCTTTTAATCCTTCCATGTAGTTCAATTTTCTGTTTTTTTTTTTCTCCTCCTGTAGGAGCTCTCAGAACTCAAGAAATCACTAAATACTGAAGTGGAGCAACTCCGAACAGTGAGTAGTCTTCCTGTACTTTTACATTTTAAGTTTAACTGTTGATTATATGCACTTATCATGTGCTTGTTTGGTTGACGGACGAAGGAATTTCAAGAGCTGCGCACCACTCTCCAGCAGCAGCAGGAAGATGTTACATCTAGCTTAAGAAGTTTAGGGGTCAGTGTCTTGCAAATATGTCATGGCTTCTTTTTGAGCATTTACTCAATTACATTCTTTTGAAACTGTTATAGCTGCAGGATGACTCGGGAGACATAAAAGAGGCTGAAGGTCTGAGAAATGTTGAAAACACAAAGGAAATAGCTAAAGATTTACCAGGAGAGGATAATGGTAAAGAAGCTCAAGAATAGATTGTATTGATCTTCAATAGTTTCTGTATTCCATGAGATGACTCCTCTTGGTGACCCGTTTGTGGTACTAATGTGTCTGAAAGGGCTGCCGTTTGTCTGAGCTGTAAACGAAACTCTCATTTAAATTTAATGTTATGTGACATTTGCACGGGATCACTAATAGTGATGCTGCTATATCTTATATCTACTTAATTCCTACACTCACAACATATCTTTTTAGGCTTAATTTGAATTGGTCGGTTTGAAGTTAGGAATTTCAAATCCATAATACAAATCCACTGAATTTGTTTGGATGGGTTCATTATATGGTGGGAGTTATTCTTTTGAGTAATTTTGGTGGATTTCAAATTTATCTTATACGATGCCATTGAAATCCATCTCACAAATCTTCTTCTCAAATCCAAATGCAATCTTTATCATTTTCATTTTGACACTACTTGAGAGGCATTCACTCAAACAAGGTTGGAACTTGGCTCAATATTTCAAACAAGCTTAGCCCTAAGCCCATGTCTACAAGGGATCTGGTTTTAACATAGATTTCACCATACATGATTAAATTGTGTGATTTTTTTATGTTCTATATGTTGCAGCTAAATTTCTGTAAACATGATCATTGTGTGATGTCAATTGATGGAGCATTGAAGTAATTATGTATGTCTTCAAGTCAAATTTTTGGGCCTTTCTGCTGATTATTTTTTTCACTGTTGTCAAGGCCTGGGTAAATTGATAGCCTTATGTTTGGCCATATCCTCATTTGTGAAATTCGAAATTCAATTTTACATAGTGGACTGTAAACAAAGCAAATCATTTATTAGCTCTAGAGCCCTTTCACACATTACGAAGGCAATAATAATAAATCTTGAAAGAGACAATGATAGGATAGTCTCTCTCATGAATTTAAGGAAGATGAGTTGAGTGGAGGAGTTATGTCTTGTCTTGTCTCTGCCAAAAGTTGTAGTAATATTTATATATTGATGGTTTTGTTTTATGTTTGGCATTCAAAAAATGAAAAAAGTTATTTCAATTCAAGTGTTGAATGACCTGTTAATTGTGAAAATAGGGTAGGGCAAGAGCTAGCAAGTACTGCATGTACATACAAGACAAACTTGGAATGTGTACGATAGTGAGGCGATGGTACCTTATTGTATCAAAAATAGGGTTGTATATGGCTAAAATAAGCTGGATTAATTATTGTAAACATTTATTATGTTGTGCATAATCCATGATAATTTTTGAAAGCATTATTCCGTACAGAAAGAAATGAAATCAAGCATAAATTGTTAGAAAATTATTTATATGATGATGTATAATTAGTATCAAATTTATTTAATATATAGGACAAATTTCAATTAGATAGATCATGGAAAATTGGATACACTTGGATATTTCTATTGGAATTTATGAGGTGGTTTCATGTGAGACAGTCTCATGCACTTAAGTTCATGAAACGGATCCTACAAATCACAAAAAACATGAGTCATTTTTATGAATTTGAGTTTGGATTGAAATTCTAGTTATATGTAGGATCCGTCTCATGAACGATGCCCATGTGACCGTCTCTTATAAGTTTTTGCTGGAATTTATTTTTGAGGAATATTTCTACTGGATTTGGGTCACTATAAAAAAAAAATAGTCTCTTTGGAATGAAAGTCGCTTGAAGTATTCCAAAGTGAGTGATGTGCATTACCCTAGCTCGTACAATTCACATACAATGACATATTTACATAGACCTAAAGGGCATCCTAGTTGGTAGGTACCTTGTCCTAAATACTTAAATAAATTGAACCATCTACCTCTCTATTTATATACACTTGATAAATTTTGAATAGTTAGAACTCCAATAAATCTTACAAAAATAACTAAATAGAGCACTTGACAAGAAGTAGGATATTGGAGAGGGGCATCTAATGTCATTTTCAAATTAGAGAGTACACTTGAGAACCACTTTTAGGGGCTTTTCTTCACCCATTCTTTGTTTCATCACACTCCAAAACTCTTTCTTCTCCAACTCTCTAAAACTCATCATGGCCTCAGGACAACCAGAAGAACCTTCACAACCCTCCCTTCAATACCAGGTATAACTGATATCTTCTTCTTCTTCATATTTTCTTTTCTTTTTCTCAAAAAAGAAAAAGAAAAAAATAAATTACCTGTTTTTTTTTTTTTTTCAAATGCTAAAAACTTCATTTTTCTGTGCCTTTTTCAGACATGGGTTCTGAAAGTTTCCATCCACTGTCAAGGTTGCAAAAGGAAAGTCAAGAAAGTACTACAAAGCATTGAGGGTATATGTTTAGCCTTTTTGTTATAGTTGCATGGTGTAGAGATTGTAAAAATGTAATCTTTAATTTGTTTTTATTGTTATTAGGTGTTTATACGACAGATATTGATTCCCAGCAGCAAAAAGTTACTGTCACCGGCAACATTGATGCACAAACCCTAATAAAAAAACTGGTCAAAACTGGAAAGCATGCAGAAATGTGGCCGGAAAAGCCCGCCGCTGCCAAAGATAAAAAGCCCGGAAAACCTGACAAAGAAAACGACTCCAAAAGCACCGAAAATAGTGAAGAGGAAGACGAGGAAAATCCAGACAACAACAATAACAATAACAATCTTCAAGTCAAAGTCAGCTCCCCGAGAGTCAACGGTGGTGGAGCTACTACTGTTAAGTTCATAGGAGTTGACCCTGCGGAAAATGAGAAATCTCCGGCGGCGGAGCAGAACGGCGGCGAGAAGAATAGCGGCGGCGGCGGTGGTGGTGGTGGTCAGGGTGGTAAAAAGAAGAAAAAGAAGCGAAAAGGGAAGAATAATAGCAATGCAGGTCCAGCGGCTAATGGTGCACCAGCGAACACTGGATTGGAGATTCCAAAGGTGGGTTTCACACAAGTTGTTGATCAGATCAATCTCAGCCCTCCACAGAATGTGCACCATTATCCTCAACAAGCATATGTGATGAGTTACAATGCATTGGCGCATCCTACCATAACTGGTGCACCCGGTTATTACATGCCTCCATCGCCTTACACGTATGCAGCCTATGCACAACCAGATGATTATCAGGTGGAAGCTGCACCGTTGGATTCGTTCCAGATTTTGAGTGATGAGGACCCTAATGGATGCTACATCATGTGATCAGCCCTTGCTGATCAAAGTTGTAATAGGGAGTAGAAGAAAATGTGGAACATTGTATATAAGGGACTTTAGAGAATTAAATGTGGGGAAATTTTTGCTTAGGTACTTGGAATGTTTGCTATGTTTTAGATTTCTAAAGTTGTCTTAATTTAATGGTTTGAGCTTTAATTTCTAGTGATGATAATGTTAACATGGTACACTATATTTCCATGCTGTATGGTAGTATGGTATTATTATAAAGAGGAAAAAAAGACTTTGTCATCCAAACTATAATGTTTTTTTTTTTTGCACTTTGTCACTTTTTCTCTTTGGTTACACTTTTTCACTTACACTACACGAGTTTTGCGCGTTGCCATATGTAACATCTTCTTGATTGTTGAGTTTTTCACTGGGATTTTGTCATATGCTTGACACGTTTCTTGTTCGTGCACTTTTTGGTCAATTTCACATTGTTTGATGTATTCAATTTCAATTGTTGAGCCTAATATTGGAAAGTTAGATTACCATGCATTTTGCCCCCAAAATATTAGGATATTGATTAAAAAAAATGCATAAACAAGAAGCGCATTATGCAAGTAATAGAACTACGGCAAAAAATTCCACCATTGATGTGTTTCAGATGACAAAGTGCAAAACCCGTGTAGTTCATAACTCAAAGTGCAAAATCCACCATAATTTGGATGGCAAAGTGATTTTCCCCTATTATAAAATACATAGTACATAAAGTAGAGTATGTTATAAGTATAAAGAGTATATGGGAATTGTAACATTTCCCTACTCAATATTAGACAGGAGAATTTACAAATGAAGTTTGTTCTGTTGCTATAAATGGCAAATTAAATGCAATGACTATGACCTTTAAATGCTTTGAACAAAGCTTAAGTGATATCCCTATCATTCTATGTAAGGTGTATGTGAACTACAATTTAAATACTTATTTAATAAATAATGCATGCATCTAGTTTAATTTATGAATTTACGGGACATAAGATTGGAATAGTGTCAGACATGAGTAAGCTTCAAGACATGTTCCAATAAGATAGTTTCTACTCTAGCATCAAATTTTTGTGCTGTTCAACAAAAGAGCAACTCACTGTTGTCTTTTAAGATATGGTTTAGAAACTCCTCTTTCTTTCCTTTTTATTTTTTTCAAGTCCTCCACTTTTCTTGTGATCACTTCAATTTTAATTGAATCCTTAAACTCTTACTCTATTCCATTTTAATGGATTGAACTCTTAACAAATTTGCAAAATACCATTTGAAGTAACATGTTCCATGTAAACTAAAATATAATAAGGTTTTGTGTCCTAAGGCCAGATTTGGTTAAGGAATATGGCTCTCAATAGTTTGGATAAGTGAAGAAGAATATGGTATGTTATAATGGCTCCATTAAAAGTGAATAGAAACTTTCACAGGCACTTGATGGTGTTGGAATAATTCAGCCTCACCAATCAATGTAGAATATTCACACCATTAGTAAAATCTCCACCCTCTTTCTTATATCTAACATATTATACTCACAAATCTAAACACAACTTGTTTTTGAAACCACTTAAATAACATTTATGCATTAGCATGACAAGTGGTTGGCAAAATTCACAAGTTAAAAAAAAAAAAAAAAAAAAAAAGAAACCCTGTTCATCTTTTGACTTCTCTTGATTATAGTCATAGAAATATCTGCTACCCTTCCTCTATATTGATAGAGTTGACTGTAGAGGCCCCAAGCTCTATTAGGGATTGACATTCCTAAGCTGAAAGTTGCAATAAGAATCTTAGAATAATATATACATATATGTGTGTCTGTGTATTTAGCTTAATTGTCTGAAAAGAACTTATGAGAGGTGAATCATAGTGCTTTTTTATTTTTCTGGTTGTACTTTTGTTCTATGAAAATCTTCTGGGGATGAACTTTCTTATGCAAGATATTTGATTTGTTAGGAATTTTATGGCTAAATACTATCTCAGAATTTATGATTGAAAGCTAAATGGATCATATTACGTCATCGTTTTCGGTCAAAGGTCATATTTTCATTTAGATAAAAAAAAAAAAAAAAACAATTCCATTCAAGTTTGAATAATGATGAATTAGGATGAATGTAAACAATATTTTTTCAAATTTAAATGAATTTTGGAGAACACGAAAGGGAGATAAGCAATATAAGTTAAATTAAGCCTAAAAAGTTTCTGGGCATGATCAAAGCATAAGTATGTGATATCATTAAGATTTCCGTACAACTAAATAATACAAGTTCAAGTGGGCAGGAAAATTTGAGTGACCCAATAAAACAGAGAGGGCATAAAAGCTCAAAAGTTTTTTTAATTTCTCTTTTACTCTCCCAAATCTTGAAAGATCGAGAAGCTATAAAGATGAGCACAATCAAAAGGAATCAAGCATAAAATGAAAAGCATACATGATGAAATATGCTAAATCATTTTTATTTTTTTTAACCAAACAGATTCTTGAAATTGCAATCAAATCAAAAGTTCATATCACAATTTATGTGTGGTAGCTTCATGTGAAACAGAGAACCACTTTTTTTCCAATGCTTTGTTATCTATGGCAAGATTCCATAATTCAATAAACTTCATCAACAAGCCTCTGTATTATTTATCAAATTTCAACGAGGATTTGAAATTTGCAGATAAAGATAATCAATCCCAGAAAGAAAAAAAAAATGCTAACTACACATGATGATATATCATGTTATAACACTGTAGAACATATATATGGTCCAAAATAATTGCAAACTTTATCTTACTACGGAATTAAAAGCTAAACAGACTGCAAAAAAGACATGGGCTATATCTAAAGACACGTTGATGCCTTTGAGGTGCGTTTGTTCGTGCCCAGAACGATTACAATAACCGTGACATCGTCGTGATATTTTCGTCTTCTGCCAGCAGGGATACTCATCAGCTCTTCCATACTAAAACCTGGAAATATGACATAAGTAACAAATACATAAGGCGATTTTCAGCAAAGACATATATATGAAGATGGTTATTTTGAAGCAAACATCAACTTATTTTTGGATAATTACAGAAACTATCCCTAAGGTTTAGCCTAGTTACAAAATTAGTTATCTTTCAAATTACAAACACCCCCTTACAGTTTGTATTTACCAAACAAATACCCCTTCGTAAGAGTGCAATTTGTAAAATAGAAACAAATGTCAAGGTGATATTTGTAATTTTGAAAGATAACTTGTTTTTTCATTGTAATTACGCTAAACATCAGGGATAGTTTTTGTAATTATCCCATTATTTTCGAAGTAGATGACCTTGGATGGCCTGATATAATATTCATTCGGATTATTTCACTAGGCAACAAATCATCGGGAAGAAATTATGCAAGTGGCATATCGAATGAGAAATTAAGACAAAGCTTAAATGGTTTATTTATATGGTCCAACACACCAACACTGCCAGCATGCAGCCCTACAATGATTTTTTATAAGCAGGAAGTCAATACTTGAAAAGGAGATGACATAATTTGTTGTAAAACAGAAAATACCAATTGGTAGTCTTAATGACATATGCAAATATCAAGTGGATCAATTAGAAAAACTTAACAGAATAATCTAATGTAATAAATAAGAAGCATTGTATTATTTGAACTGATTCTAGAAACTCATATTGCATACTCCATGGTTGAACTTATAATATAAGTTTCTATATGAGTAAGCATATCAAATTAATGCACTCAGATTAGTAGTCGTCAAAGACATTATCAACTAAATCATTAGCAAATGACATTTCACAGTTGCAGAACGGCATAAAAAATTGAGATAATTACAAAACTACCCCTGAGATTTAGCCTAATTATAAAAGAACTTGTTATCTTTTGAAAGTTTGATGAAATACTTCCTTGAGGTTTATTTGTTTTACAAATTACCCCCTCAATAGGTGTAATTTGTAAAATAGAAACATATATCACGGGGTATTTGTTATTTTGCAAGACAACTGGATCTTTTTTGTAATTAGGCTAAATCTCAACGGCTCAACAAGAGTATTTCTAGTTATCCCTGAAAAATAAATCAAAGAGATATACATGGTGACATACCTGCTGAATCTGCTGCTCTTGCGGCAAGCTGCTCGACCAGAAATTTAGCCGGATCGCCAGAAGGGTTTCTCAATATATATGAATTCACAAGCTTTACAACTTCATCATTGCTGAAGAAGTCAAACAAGCCATCACTCCCGAGTACGACAAAATGATCAGAATTTGAGACTTCGTGTGAGCTTAGTGATGGTAGCAAGGATACATATGGAGGACTTATGAGATTGCGAACTCGAAGAATACCCATTAAAGCATCATTCATGCATTTCTGCAGAACAAAAGTAGAATGATCAGATATATAATATATTCAAGAATGTAAGTCGACTCCAATTAACATAAACCATGAAAACAACATACTAGTTTTTGTGCTACTTATTACAAATGAATATCAAATCGAAATGTGTTTGCAAATAAAATTGGGATAATTACAAAAAAAATCACCCTTGTGGTTTAATCTAATTACGAAAAAAAAAGCAGTTATCTTTCAAAATTACATATAGCCCCTCAAGGTATTACAAACATCCCCTTGACGTTTGCGTTTTCTTAACAAATATCCCCTTTTTGAGGGTGCAATTTGTAAAACAGAAACCTCAAAGGTATCTAGGGTTTTTTGTAATTAGACTAAACCTCAAGGGTATTTTTAGTAATTAACCCTAAAAACTTTATAAAATTGTTTTACCTTTTTCAAGTAACCAACTCCAAAAGCCCTCGTAACCTTTAGCTTCCCTTTCACTTTTCCGGCCACAACCGTAGAAGGGTCGTCCGGATGATCGTTCACAAGTTGGATTCTTTCTACCTCATTGTCAACTGTATGACTATCAGTGAGCTGAACTGCTTTAAGCCCTTCGCTGTCGTTCATGTCAATCCCTCTATCATAGGTAGCCAATACGGCCCGACTATCACCAAGATTGAGCACGTACAAGTTTTTCCCATGGAGTAGCACAAGCAACATGCAAGATCCTATAGACACTAAATCGGGACGGTCATCCATTTCCTGCTCGACCATGTGAAGAAATTCGGCCTCCGCTTGATTGATAGCGTGTTGAAGGCTGTTAAGAACGCTCTGCTTAAACGATCTGTCCACGTTTGGGTTTTCAAGCGTAGTGTCGAAGAAATTAACAATTTTAACATTTTCCAAAGACGAATACTCAGACTCATGATTCCAGTCTAGTAAGTTAAGGTGAAACGCGACTGTTTCGTACAATGTTCCGGCCAGAAAATCAGCTGCATCTCGACCGTTAAAGCCATCATAGATAGCACAAAAAAGCCAACCGTTTTCCTCCGAACAGACGGCTTGAACCCTATCTTCACCAGCAGCCCCACCGGCAATTTGTACTTCCATTGCGTTTAGAAAGCTATCGCTTCTAGAAGGAGCACTCATGGACTTGAGTGAAAATGAATCGTAATCGAGCATCTCACTCGGTGAGGATGGACTAAAACTCAAGTTTGACATGCTACTCTGGAGAGAAGCTGACAAAAAGTCTAATTTTGTCGAAGATGGTATCCTGCGGAACGAATTAGGAGAGTCGAGAGTAGGCAGTATTTCAGAACCAATCAAACCGTTGCAAATATTCGTGTTGGCCAATGTGGCGTTGGCACTCAATGCAGCACCGGAGAGGCAAGAGAAGGAGCTGCTGGCTCTTCGGAGTTTACCAGGAGATGGAATATCGATATAATTTGGTCTGTCGCAAGAATCATCATTCTTGCAGTTGCATTGATAGCCGAAACTAACTTTGATCTCTCCTCCGGAATTATTTATGGTTTCTTCATGCATCATCATTGCTGGAAAATAACAAACAAGCAAACAAATATCAATCAGTAATTATACAGTACATTGAAATATTGACTAACTAATCAAATGCCATTTACAATTCCTGCACCTCAAAATTGGCCCATTGTCTCCGAAAATATCTTTTCACTGTGAGTTGGTCACAATTGAAAGAATTACGAAAATACTTTCACGCTCAACGAGTTCCTATTGTTTACAACAGAAAGAAAATAGCTTCCAGAAAAGTACTTAACATACAACGCTAAATCGGGCCGGACGCATAAAAGACATCATATCTTGCTATTATTCTAAATTGTCTATCCCAAAAGAGAACTAAATTTGTGTGATACCAAATAACAGATAAAACTCAATGCAACACAACTATATCATTACCATTAAGGATTGCAGGAAAATCACCCATGGATATTATAGTCACTTGTAAACAATAACTTCAAGAAAATAATTTTAGGCAATTCTAACGAGTCTATACTTGAATTTATTCTCAAAACAACAGATACATATTTTCAGGTATATGCAAGTAATTCAGAAGATGAACTAGATCCTACTATTTTCTCAAAATTATAAACAAACTCTCCAGAGGGAAAAGATCTATCTTCTTTTTTTTTTTTTTTCAGATGTACCACACTAAAATCACATTATAGTCAACGATAACAATTTATTATAGCACACCAAAGGAGTACATTCTTCAAGGTTCACAGCTGATTTGTGCAAAGTCATCTATAGACACATGATTTTCCATACCGCGTGATCCCTCCATCAAAGTCAAACAACCAATCAAATGCAAATTTTTAGAGAAACACAGAGACTTTGTAAAGGGGAAAGCTCAAAAGGGCTAAAAGAAAGAAAAAGAAAACAGCCACAAAAAAATTGAATTTCACACAACCCATTACTCCAGACAGCAAGAAGAACACAAAAATGGCAAGAAATAAAATAAAAAAACCCAACTCACTTATTGATTGTAACCAAGAATCAATCACCCAAAGCCTTCAAACCTCAAAAAATGCTATCTCATCCACAAACACACACTTTCAGTGAACAAATGCCGAAAAAATGAATAAAGGGAACCGACTGTAGAACAATTGTATGTATACTGTGAGTAGCACCACACACACTGAAGTTTATTTGTACAGAGAGAGAGAGAGAGAGTGGATGGTGAGGAGGGAGTTGGCTAAATATAGAGAAATTTGATGGGGTTAAATGTTTCTCGGTGAATGGATGTCAAAAACAGACAAAAAATGTCATGAGATTCACCAATACCGGTAACTTTTGACAAAATAATTAGATTAGCTTCTCAAGGCCAAAGGGAAAAATGCTGACTGCACTTTTCGCCTTTTTCTTTGCAAACGAGTGAATTTCTTTCTCTTCCTTCTTCTTTCTTCTTGTTCGAATGAATTTAAAGTCTCTCCCTTTTGCAGATGCGAAACATTCTCCACTCGTTTTCTCTGTTTACTTTCTTCGATGTTGTACCCCAATTTTCTGATTACTCGGGACCTTTTTAGTTCTTTTATTTTATTATTTTAAAAAAATCTGGTCCGGTCATTAGGTATTTGAGCCTCGTTATTGCGAGTAATAACGTGGCCAGCCTTTTAGCTCCTTTTACTTTCTTTTTTCCTTTTTTGTGGGGTTAAATTGTAATCTAGTAATGTAACCACACGCTTTTGGCAATAATGGTCTAGGTTTTGCAAAAATGTTATGTAATTTTCAAAAATCTCGATTTCAGTAATTTAATCACCGAAACTGAAAAAATTATCTGGTAAATCTACATGTACATAATTTCGGACGAACATGTTGGATGTGAAAACTAATTCCGCGTATGTAGACATCCTTTAAATAAATTGACATTTTTATTTGGAAGAAAACTCAAGAAATAAAAAAAACTCGCTTCGAGGATGTTCACGAAAATGAATTCGATTCCACATCATTGGGTTTGATCCGAAATAAAACAACATGCTAAAATCGAGATTTCTGAAAATTATGGGATCTTTTCACGAATAGTAATTTCTGCAATTTGTCACCCATGTAGCTTGCAATTTAGCCTTTTTTGGGTGGGTGGGATTGGTGTGTTTGTGGTGGCTGGTTGAGGAGTAACGCAATAAATATCAAATATGTTTGTTTTAGGGTTTTTCCAAATAATATTTGTATTTTTAAATGTTAATAAAGTATTAAATTAATATAGACAGATAGATAAAAGTTCATGAAGTACAAAATTAGAAGTGGGTTCCTCATTCGGCTCCTATAACTAATTGCAAAAGCAATCATTAGCACACTCTCTGATTCTGGTTGAGCTGGATGGATTAAAAAAGGTTATTGTATTTGATTTCTATAAGCAAGTAGTAATAATTTATTATTACTACATAACAAGAAGACAATTCTTTATTGTTTCATTTTATTAACAACTAAAATAAATAATTCAGTCTTTGTTGTCAGTCCCTCGTCACCATACAAATATCTGGTTTAAAGAAATTTGATATTGGCCCAAACAAGAATTTATGTAATTTTATTTTGTACGTGTGGTTTGAAAATTGTTGCGCCTAGTTTATAAAATTTAAAGTCGTGAAAACTCGACCCTACCACAATTAATAGGCGTAATTTGGGTCAACTTGGTTGAGGGTCTTTTTCCCAGGTGCTGCTTTCATCCTGAATGCAACTTTTGGAGTCTTAGAACAACACTAGAAATAGTAGGGACCAAAGATGAAGACATTCAAGAAATTTAAGCCCCAAATTAGATTTCTAACATATATGTCCATTGATCTTCACATGTGGACCATGTTTTTAGCAAATCTTCAATATAAGGGGGCTTGTACTTGTTAAGAAAAATGATGGCTGTCTTGAGACCATTCATTTGCTCTCAAAGATAAAGATAAAATGCACTTGATGATGAAGACAACTTTAGAGTGATATGGTTTATGTGATTTCGGGAGTGGGTTCAAACACTTGAGGAAAAAAAACAATTCTCACCTTATAAATGAAAAAAAAAATCACTTTTCATGTTCCAAATACTAATTTTTGTTTATGTTATGCTTCATTTAATCAAAATTTAAAAACTCTGAGGTGGGATGCTTCTAATTTGGAAAGTGCTTTTGGTATGTTTGTACATAAGAGTATTTTTTATTACATTCTTATCCTCAAAGATTTTCATAAACCAAATTTGTCGTTCTCTTACAAAATACTCGTGTAATTCACGTATGGGCATTTTTTATTTTTTATCCAAAAGCTAATTTTGAAAGTGTTTTTTTTTCCCAAACATTCCAACATTTATTTTAACATTTTTTAGATCTTATTCGCACACACTAACAACTTCTGATTCTCAATTACTTTTGTTTCTACTACAATCAATCACTTCTTATTCATTTCTTATAAAACATAATTGTTTTTCAAACTCTCCATTCATATCCATTCAAGTGGAAGCGTGTAAACAATCTAGTTATAGAGTCGAGTCCATCGCATGATACGTTTTTTGCTTTGACAAATATCAATCTTTCAACTGTACCCCAACTTGTTTATTCACTACGTTTTCAACCAAAAGATGATTAGAAAACCAACTCATGGAGAGAATTTTCCTCTTTGAAACAGAGAAACCAGGCCCCATGACAAAGACCTGACTGGTTCCAAGTAGAGTTCATTACATCACAAAAAAATTGCAAAATAGTACTTGGGGAAAAACCAGTAACACAATTCAAGATTTGTTTGTCCACAGTGACAAAATACAGATTGTAGATGCTATATACGTACATATCAAGCAATAGCAACATGAAAGAAATTCAAGGCGACAAAAGACATGATAAGGCCATACATGGGAAAATAGAAAAATTCAGGAAGGAAAACAATGTGTTATCAAAATTGCACTATTCTTTATTCGACTCATAATTGACATGCATAATTTTATCAAATCATATGACTCAGAAGGTACTTTCTTAAATTCTTGTTCATCTATATTTACCTTTTTCATCCTTAACCTTTTGGTTTGTCTTTGATGAATAAATAAAGTAGGTGTTCTTAGAGATGGTGAATGATATTTATCCTACAAAAGTCGGAAATTTCAATAAAGAAACTATTGATGTTTTTTTCTCTATCTCCATTCCTTCCTGTGAATCTTTTAAGACTTTTCCAAAAAGTGCCCGGATTAATTGACACCGGAATAATTAAGCTCACATAATGCAAATATATTGAGAATGATAGCATTCAATCAGTAAACTTCGAAGAGCCTACAAACGACAGTAGATTGTGTCCAAACTGAAATGTGAGAAGATGAATTAGAATTTTCGGACTCCAGACAAAATCATAGTTTGAAACAAGAGAACATATAATGACTACTGTCGGGCTTCAACTTTCTTCTTCTGCCAGAGCCTATCCAGAGCACTGTCAGCATCACCCTGACAGACGAGAGAAAGTAGTTTTCAGTTCAGTAGAAATCCTTGATATTGCACATACAGGCAATGGTGCATGGAAGACAAATATGTTCAATCGATAAGGCAAATAAAAGAAGAAAGGCAGCGACAGGGCAACTATTGTTGTTTCTGAAAATAAATGTTGTTTCGAATATAAAAATAATATAACTGGAATTGGGACTTAAAACTGTGATCTCTTCTACCCTTAGAAGCAACTCCATATGTAAATGTAAATCCTTCGGAGGGACAGATTGACTCCAGATCAATAAAAAAAACTTGGTTCGAGCTGCTGCCGCTTCAGATGCCTTCAACAGCCTGTTTTACCAGTTTAAACAGATATTAAGGGGTTCTACTGAGACATACTCCATTATTTTAGTGGTTTGTTTAAACTAACCCCATCTCCATATAAACCTCCTAAAGCTGTATTTATTGAATACTCTAATTATATCACTCCACCAAGCTTATATAGGAAGTAAGAAGTATAATTGCAATGTCAAACAGACAGGCACCGAACAGAACCAATAACGAAACCTTTTTTGACAGTGTTTTGACACTTTCCACCAATAAAACTTACCATGATAGTTGACTATGGTGACAAGATTTGTAAGTACCTATCTATTAAAATTCAGCAATAATCAAATATAAACATCTGCAAATGCCATATTACATCACATTGCACAACACAGAACTCGACTGTCTATAAAAAAGAAAGTACCTGAGCACGGATGAAACCACAAAGAGCGAAAGTAGAGAATCCACCAGTGTAAACGCCCCTCTCATCCAAATGCCCTACGTTGATCTGCACTGATGCATGATCCTTGGAAGTAATCAACCGATTAGTAGCAGAGCTACATTTATGATGCCCAAATGTTAGCCATATATCAAAATAATTACAGATATACGCACTCTAAAATTGCTTCAAGTGCTCCAAAGCTCCAAACTAAGACAACACCCTAGCAAATGAATTCAACACATCATGGATATGCAGTGCCTAGAGTAATTTTGAAGCACCAAATACATCTTCCATCGCAATTTAACAAGATAGTGGTACGTAGTAAAACATCTACAATTGTCACTTAAACTATAACCTTAACAAAAATAAAATACTCCGTAAAAAGATGTGTAGTATGCATACCATTTTCGGGGAATGTATAGATCCATGTTTTGCCCCTCTTCGTTCTGCATCTTGGCAGGTGTCTTCAAACACTACGCGAACTATGAAATCACCAAAATACAACATAAATACTCACAATAAATAATAGATCAGATAATAATTGGAATTTTTACAAATAACATTATTTGCCCATAAAGATAACCTCTACAAAGATAAGATAACTAAGAAAAGAAAAAGATGCAAGGTCATTTCGAGAGTCATAAATTTTATCATTTTTTCTTTCCATTGACATTTCATGAACTGAATTCAACCTGAAATACAGGTAGGTGGGTTATTTCAATTTTTCCCAGATTTTCAACTTCCGGAAAATTACGCGACAACCAAACTCAATAAATTATCAAATACAATGCGAGCTTAAATAAAAAGTGATAAGAATGTTATAAATAAAATAAAATATTCCATTTTTATAGGACCAATAACAATAAAAGTTATAAACTATCAACGAAACATTAGATCTAGACTAGCTACTGTAATATTTCAGAGAGAAGCTAATTACCTGGTAACAATTTCAGCTGGTGACGACGAGCGAGCAGGAGACACTGAGAGAAATAAAACCCTAATCCTGAATCCGGTTATTTAAATGTACCTAATATCGAAAGATTGGGCTCTATGAAATTGTTGCATATGAGCCCAAACCCAGTTAGCATCAACTGAGCATAATGCTTTAAGCCCAGGTTCCAGCTCACTTTAGTTAAGCCAAATTAATTTTGAGTGATGGAGATGGACTGTTCTGTTAGTGGGCTCATAGAATTCCTTCCCAGTGGAAATCGAGGCCCATTTATAAAGGAGAAAAGGTTTCAAAAGGGTTAGGTTGACAATTTTGCCCCCAGAACCTGTCCCGCCTTGTGACACGCGGTGGGACGGGATGGGTTTGGGTATCATTTCTACCCCGCCTATTTTTTTTAAATATATTTAATATATATTTTGCATATATAATATATATTATAATATAATTTTTATCTTTTAAAATTATATCTAGCATTTATAAATATATTTATAAAATATTTTTTTACAAAAATTGTTATTTTAAAAAGCATTTATAAGTTTAAAATAACATTTTTTGTAAAAAAAAATATTTTATAAATATATTAAAATAAATATTTTTTTTTGTTTTTTAATTTTTTCTCTTTAAGTTTATTTAAGTTGGGCCAGGACGGGTTGCCCAACTTGCCCAATATCTGTGATGGGTCGCCCCGACCCATTCTAAGAACAGGGCAGGTCATTGCCATCCCTACAAAGGGCCATGGTTGGCGGCCTGGATTTTTTTTTTTGGGAAAGCGATCGGCGGCCTAGTCTTAACTCTTACGTAGATGGTGTTGTCTTGAATGTAGAGCTGGCAAGGGTCGGACCTGGACGGGCCAGCCCGAGGCCATCGGGCTTTGCAAAAATTCGGTTTGGGCCGGTCTGATTTTGTTCGGAACTAAAAACACTGGCCCAGTTCAGTCCATGTATACACTCTATGCACAAAATTCGGGTCGGCCCGGAAAAATCGAGCTAACCTGCCCCATCGGGCCTAAAACTCCCAGCCCAGCCCAAACATCGGGTTGGCTGGGCCGGCTTTGCCACCTCTACTTAAATAGATGGTGTGGTCTTAAATGGAATCGGCCAGTTGCCAGAGTATTATTGTACTATAGGAAATTTTCGAAATAGCTATAGTATTGCACACCTCTTGAAAACAGGACAGCAATCTCGAAAGTTCTAAACTTTGTATTGAACAATCAAGACTATTTTAATTCTACCTATAATTGATTAGCTTTATTAATTCCAGATAACTTTTATGCTTTAAGAGGAAAAATCAGATTGATCAGGCCTGGAGTTATTTTATAATCTAAAAATGAATATCGTACCGAAAAATATAGGCCCCCGGTTTGAATCCTTTTCTTTGGAGCTCATGATTTGAGATTTTTGGATTAGTGGGTTGAAGACAAAGATTTGATGTGATGTATTAACATATACATGTATTATTAGAAAAACCTAATATGTATTTTTGTTTTAGGATAATGCCATAATGGATATATAATCCATCATTGAAGTTACTCCGTGAAAGCTGATTATAATCAGGGGCGTAGCCAGCTCGACTGGTTACCCCTAGCCCAAATTTTTTTTTCCCATTTCCCCCTAACTCAATTATTTTTTCTCCTTAAAAAAACACATAAATTTTTTTTTCATTTTTTTTCACATAAAAAACAGGACAAAAAAAAAAATTGGGGTGTGCCGGGGGCCGGGGTGGCACCCCCTAGCTACACCCCTGATTATAATAGTGGTATAATGGCAGATCATGAGAGCTTACACAGTAAATTACTATTCAGCAATATAGCTTGGTAGTTAGAACTCTTCCATACCAGGCACATAAAGCAATAAGCCATCACATCAAAATGCACACAAAATTTGTGTCACTGCAAAGCTATTTCAGATTAAAAGCCACTGTTCAATATCAACGACAAATCTCTGCTGATAAAGTGTCTCTAGTCTATATATTTGGACGGTGATTGGGAGAATAGCAAAGGAACAAGGCTCATCTTCAAGAATCATAAACAAGCAAAAACAACAATGTCGAACTGAGAAGAGATATATACGCTTTTTTCATTGACTATCTTCAGCCGACTTGGTTTCTTCTCTAGTCTTCAATGGAGCTGACGGAGATGGAGAACCTTCTTGACCCATTTCAGCTCTAAGATCATTGATGCTCTGCTCCAACTCATCAATTCGGTTACCCATCTCATCGAGTACAATGTTGTTAAGAAATTCAAGCTTTGTACAGGGTTAATTAAATAAGAATGACGAACCAAATAATCTGCACCTTGAAAATCTAGGGGCTTTGCGCAAATTTCTACCTTAAAGCATTGCACAAAAAAATAAGAGTGCTCGACTATCATGAGCAGTGTAAATGACATGAGCACACATTTTCAGAGTTAATGATTATTGTTACTCCACAATATATACCCATTCTCTGTTTGCTCTACATTATATATCCACACTTGTTTGTGCAAAAATTTATGTTGTGTCCATAGAAGAATGCAATTGCGTATCGTACTAAAGGATATTTTTAGAAATGATGGATTCCGACATCGTTTGAAACCTAGATTGCTGCAAAGTGGGGAAAAAAATAAGGATGCTAAGAGCAAAATAAAATGCTCGAAGAGTGAAGACAAATGCTTAATATTAGTTACTCACCATTTGCTGAAGAAGGTTTTGCACCTGAATAGTTAAAATAGGCACGTCAGCGTACATTTAGACAAGGCGAATAGACACTCACTCTTCCAGCACAAAGGGGAAAAAACGCTAAAAACAAATTAAAACACTAGGAAGCAGAACATGAACCATTAATCCAAATAAAAACCAGAAAAATAATCTCTCAAAGTAAATAAATATTGAAAAACAGATTACGCAGCGATATTCATAGGACAGAACTTACAAATGCAGTCATGTCAGCAGTACTTTGTTTAGTATTCTCCGTATCATGGCCATCCTGCAAACAAAGTATGAATATGATAAGGAATACCATAAAAAGAAAGAAAGAAAGTGCATGCAACAGAAAAAATCAAATATAGGCATTACATTCAACAGAAAAAATTGAATATAGGCGTTACATTCAATAGAAAAGTTTTGAACAAGAAAGTATCAACCAAACAACTAGATTTTCACCAGATTGTAGTATAGCATCAAAATAGAGCAAGAATATAAATGAAAATTTTCCACATAACTATTAAAAAACAACAACTAGAGATAGCAAATATGTAGAATATTTCACCATAACAAATTCACCAAATCAACGTCGGAAAAAGAAACTGTATAATCAATCCCTCACAAATTGGGAAAACAAAACAACACTATGTAATTAGCTATTTAGCTCACTGAAACAATTTCATAGCAGCATTGCTTGTATTATAATCCATGGCAACATTGCTTATATTGCAATCCACGACTGATCATAACCTCCTCATTCTAGCAGAGAAATGTGACCCAACTTAAACATTACATGTAAATGCTTTACATAGCACACCACATCAAACTTCTATATTCTACTCAGATACACTACCCATTAGTTACAAAAAGCAGAACAACAACATTATGAGAGGGGTAAAGCCGTAAAGCACTTTGCCCCTCACAACATGAATACCATTTTGCCTAATCCACCAAAGTACAAAAAAGACCAGAATACGAAGTTTGGCTTAAATATACAATGATTCAAATACAGGTGCTAAATATAATTGGATTCTCTACATTACTATTCATTTCAATACGGGGAATAAAAGAAAAATAAACCGTACTCGAGTTCACATTCTCAAATCTAAGTGTAACAAGTAAAAATGAGAAATCTAACTTTCATACGCACACGGCACAACAACCGTTTATTTTGCATTTTCACGAGTAACAATGCAAAATAAATCCCATCCAATATAGCCATTACAATACGAAATGCAAAAGCTAAACCCGGGAGAAAACCGAGAAAAAGAAAAAGAAACGAAATTCGAACGCATAATCTACGATTTTAAAGGAAAATCTAAGATAAAATAATCGGAATAGTAATTTACCATGGTTTCAGGATTGAAATCTGCGCTGGAAATGCCCCACGGAAGTGGAGATAGAAATCGAAATGAAAAAGTTGTGAAATTCTAAATTTTGAAAGATGAGGAAGCTCAAACAAACTGAGCTGGGGCCAGGTGTCCATCCATGAGAGGGGGCTTTACCCAAACTGGGTTTGGGCTTTAAGTCCCGGATCTGGGCCAAACTATATAATCTGAAATAGTCAGATCCAACCGACCGAGATCCGTTCGGAATATCAGCACCCGGAAAAAGATTCCAAAGCCAACTGGTTGATACTTGACAGTCAAGTAAGTAGTCAACCATTCATGAGATTTTGAGTTCAAATAAAATGAGTTAATTGCATTTCTGGTACGACAAGATTTTCTTCATTACAATTTTAGTTCTACGTTTGCGCAATAGTCCCATAAGTTTAAAATTGTTACAAAAGAAGTCCCAAGATCCTAAATTCAGCATATTTCGTCCCATAATTTTCAAGGATTGCACCTTCGGTCCCAAAATATTTCATTTTACATTATACTCAATTTGCCTTAGATTGTTGACTCCAAAATATTTCATTTTACATTATACTCATTTTATTAAGAATTTTTAGTCATATTTATTATATTTATGTAATTAACAATTGGTGAGGAGAATTTCTCCGAGAATATGGATCAGACAATTGTCCAAGATGTACACCTTACAGGACACATCGTCAAATTTTGACGATGTATGCACAAGATCACCAAGACAGGATAGCATATTGGAACAACCAATATGTTGACAAGGAACTTGCAGGAGCCGATAGGGAAACCTTGAGACATTGCGAGAGACAAGCAGCATATTATCTGAGTTTCTACACAGTTAACCAGATATTATATGTCGATCTGATGAATCATCAGGAAGAAGTCCATGAAAATGCCCATCAGAATAATGATTCCTGATGGAGTACCAGAGTGGAGAGAGATACTTCCAGACAAATCTAAGTTCTCAGAAGATCTTAGAGAAGTCCAGAAGACGGTGCACAATTATGGCAACCGCCATATTCATCTACCAGCACAAGTTCATTAGATCCAGAACCATATGGAGACGATGGTGAAATATCAGAAGGAGACTCTTGAAATCCATCATGATATTCAGAAAACGAGTCAAGAATCTGGAGGACAGACCAAGTTCATCCGGAGGAAAGAAACGTATTGATTTCGGGATAGTGCCTTATTTACACCAAAAAGGGAAACCAACCGGTTATACGAAAAATGACAGATGATGAAAAGTTTATCGTTATCATCAAAGGAAAATCCGTCACACATTAAAAGTGATGGATAAGGAGAAAATGGATCTTAAAGATCTACATGACCTTGCAGAATCCTTCGCAGGATTAGGAATTGTAGATTTAAAGATGAACACAGGAGATGGAACAACTTTGGTTACATATGACCCTCAAGGTAGACCAATTCCACCACCGCCACAAGTAAATCCCAACGTCGCAGAAAGTGCGGGTTCAAATCATGGAACCTAGGACGAGAGAATGCATCACGTTGGAGATTTCACCATAGGGAATGAACCATTTTTAGGAACAGGAGCTCGACCACCTCTTGCGGGAACTCGACAACCTTCTAGAAGGCCAAGTGTTTATCAAACGTCTTATGGAAGAACACATCTCGACCCAATATATCCATATGGGTTGATGCTAAATCTGGATATCCCAGATTTTAAAAATCAAGAAGTTCTCATTGATGAATGGGCATCAGCTATGAGGATTGCAGCAGGTACCCTTGATCTTACAAAAGATTCCTTCATTTTACTCCTTGAAATGAGTCTTGAGGGATCCGTAAGGATTGCATGGGATATGACCAAAGCAAGTATGAAAAGTGCGGTCACGACAGGAGAATCACTAAAAGGAATTGTCGATGATATGGCAAAATTATTCAAAATCTATTTTATCAGCACAGGTTACTTTGAGGGATTAGAAGAAGAAAAAAAAAGATATAAACAAGCCCTCTACAGCCTCGAGTTACATGATATTTGTCATATTGATGAATATATCAAGTTGTTCACCGAGTACAGGTGGAAGTCAAATATTGGAGACAAAGAAGCTTCACAGCTATTCTTTGCAAAAATTCCAAGTCCCTGGAGAGAAATGCTTATCAGAGAATACAAGGATGCAGCGAATTTAGATACCGTGGCTAGCAAAATGTCTTTCTTAAAGGCTAAGTTATCTGAATGGTGCTACCAAGCAGCACTATACCGGAATTACAAGAGATTACGAGGAATTAATAAATTAGTTCCTCTATGTTGCGTAGATGATGATATCCCAACAGTTGTGGGAGGTCAACCAAGGCGGCATAAGAAGAAGAAGGAGAGAAGCCATCCATACCGCCAGGGAAGCAACAACAAAAGAAGTAGGTCTTCATGGAGACCTAGAAGGTTCTGGTCAAAACAAAAAGCCCGAAGTTACAAATCAGGGCAAAGATCAGGGGAGATATTTTGGAACTGTATTTTATCAGTGCAACTCCCGAACCAGCAAAGAAAGGCTTTAATGAAGCTTTTCATTTCATCAAGCTAAGAAGACCGGATGGAAATGCTTTAAAATACATTAAGGCAGCTTCACCGGAAGAAGTACCACTGTTAGTAGGAGCAATTTCCGAAGATGAAGCTTCTACACGACGAGCATGGGGTCTTTGGGTTTGTCTAACAGAAATGGACAAAGTCAAATCCATTCAAGTTCTTTCAGAATTCAGCAAATGGATCATCCCTTCTGAATTCGATGATAGGATCAACAACAGGATTTGCAGATGAACTTTTCGAGACATAGAAGAATTCTCTGGGAAAACAACATTTCGGCTAGCAAAGAGACTTTCCGAAAATTCTGTAACATGGCGCATGTTGGCCGTTGGATCGACCGGATCTATCAAGCATGCCCCGAACAGAAAAAACCCAAGTTTGGGAAAGGATTCGACCCAAACCCGATCGACAAGACCATGCAACTGGAAAGGACAAGGGCCCAGCTCATAAAACGCGTTATCTTCGGGGACCACGAAAACCAAATTTTTAAAAGATTCCCGACAACCACCACATGGGCTGAGTCACGCGGAAAGAAAAGGAAGATAGCTAGCGAGGCAATAATTCAGGAGTATGATGTAAGCAGTGACATCTTACATATCAACAAGATTTGAAGCCCGCCTTTGAAGTCCGGACTGATCTCTATAAATAACAAGTTTTGAAGGAAGTTGAGGACATCGAACATTTTCCTTAGTTTTCTTATAATAAATTCTGAGAGAAAATTTGTAATATTTTGAGTGTTTTAGTTTTAAGTTTTATGTATTTACGAGTGCAAGCCTCATACATGAGAGATTAAACAAGTATTCTCCTCCCAAAAGGAGATTACTAATGTAATAAATATTTCTATAAGTTCTTAATAAAAAGGGCATTTTTGCTTCAACATGTATTCATAATGTTCTATTAATTTATCCCGTTTAAATATTATCTTGTACGCTTGGAGTAGAAAACGAACCAAAGCTGTGCTGAGCAGTTGCTGAAGGAGTTGGATAACTTGTAGATCATCTTCCATGCTGGTTGAAATTGAACAGTGTGAACTGTTTGTCAAACGATCTAGGGGCAGTAATTTTCCGACTGGTGGTGTTGCGAGCCATCTTCCCGGTGCTATTTCGGTCAAAGAAGGTATGAATTTTATGGGATATATTAATTTTACGGAAGCATGTTGGGCCTGATATGGTCGTAATAGACTATATCCATTTATGTTAATAAACTTAGGCAAATTAAAGAATGTATACATGTTAGTAAAACCTTTATAGAAGTATTGCCTGTTAAATTTATAGGCTGGAAACTTGACATGATCCACTTAAAACCTTTGAATAGAGACTGGATCTAAGTAGGTGTAACAATGCCACGAACAAAACAAGAGACAAAAAATGAAAACTTTCACAACATGTGATACATTGAAAAACAGGGTAATTTGGGACTTGCATGGAAAATTTTATATATTGTGGGACAATTTATGCATATTTCTAAAATTGTAGGACTTAGTGTGCAAGATCTGAAAACAGTGGGATGGCAGATGCAAAGTACGGGACTAATGGTGCAATAGGCCTAATCCTGTGGGACTGAAGGTGCAATTTTGTCAAATAAAATTGAGTAATCGACAAATATACCCAACTTTCCGAAAGAAAAACTAGTGTTTACAATCTTGGATTTTTGGACATTTTTATGCTCTTGCATCTTTTTGAATATTTTTGCGCTTTTTCGAATTTTTCGTTCTTCTATTATTTTCTATGTTATTTTTGTTGTTTCTTATTTGTTTTTATGTTGTTTATATTCTTTCTTGGTTATTCTTATATTGTTTCTATGTTGTTTCAATGTTTTAATGTAGTTTTCACCTATTTTTTATGTTCTTTTTTGTTTATGTATTGTTTTATATATTGTTTCCGTTCTGGATTGTTTCTATATTATTTTCAATGTTGTAATGTTGTTTCTTTATTTTGTTTTTAATATTTTAATGCAAGTTTTACCTATTTTTAAGTTCTTTTTTGTTTATGTGTTATTTTCTATATTGTTTCTATTATTTCTGAATTGTTTATATAGTTTTCAATGTTGTTTTGTTATTTCTTGGTTATTTCCATGTTGTTTTCGATGTTTTCAATGCATTGGATCCAAAATTGAATTGTGTTTCTATTCATGTGTTGTTTATATATTATTTCGATGTGTTTTATTTTAAAATGCGTTGTTTATGTGTATATTTCTTGATTGTTTATAAGATTTTTGAGTATAAAAATGATTATTTAATGGGTACATAAATTGTATTTTACTGAAATTTTATTAGATAAACATGTTTGAAACATGTTCGAAACAACTTTGAAACAATAATATCAAAATTTTTACAAAAATTGGCGGGAGCATAAAAATATATGAAAAAATGTGGTAGCTGATACATGTAAAATATACGTGTATTTAGGGGCTTAAAATGGTATATAATTGATACATTTGCATGTATATTTAGTAGAGCTGTCAATTTCATCCCGGCTCGGTAAAAACACCGGACTGAGCTCTGATTTTAGAGGCCCAAAATGAGCTGGGCTTTTTTGGCCTGGCCCGTTAGGCCTGAAACATTGGGCCAACTGTTTGATAAATGATTTTATCATGATTTTGATGATTTTGTTTTTATACCAAAACAATGTTTTTAAAGGTTGTCCAAATACTCCTAAATGATTTAAAATGGTTTTAATATTTTCCGGAGTATTTCTACAAGTTTATTTTCGATATAAATTGGACAACACTTTTGATGATTTTGTGTTAATATGTTTTTACACCAAAACAATGGTTCTAAAATATTGTCCTAATACTCCCGATCAGTCTAAAATATTTTTACTATTTTTTGGAGTATTTCTTGAAGTTTATTTTCGATATAAAATTGGACAATACTTTTGTTTTGAGGCCAATCGGTCGCCTATAGGGCATCCCTGCACTGAAAATTATGAAAAACATTGAATAAGCTATTTCTTCGAAAAAAAGGCTGGTTGACCGGTCAACGGGTGGTAGACCGGTGGTGGTCGACCGACGATCGGCGTCGCGTCGACGGTCGGCCGACCGGCGGTGACCGTACACAGGGAGCATTTTCTCAAAAAGCGAACTTTCTCGACTCGTTTTTTTGGTTCTCGGCCAGACCGGGACATAGGGTCGACCGGTCGGACCCCTCGTCCGATCGGTCGCCTGTAAATGAGTTTTCTCATTTTCAAACATCTATTTGTCTTGCGACCGTCGCTCAAGTTTGACAAAGAAAATTTAACCGTTGTGCAAAAGTAGAGATGCTTTTCCTAAATTGTGGGATTGATTTCTAACGACTCTTTTCTTCAATTGTCTTGCAATTTTTTACAGAATTCATGTCCCCAAGAGGAGCCTATCATGTACAAGACATCTTCTATAAATAGAGGAAGAATTGAAGCAACACAAAAAGAGAGAATACTATAACACAACAAGATACACTCAAGAATACACTTGTTCTTACATTGTCTTATTTCTTGTTGTAATTTGCCTAGCTATTCACTTTCACATTCTTGAGGTCTAGGCTATTCTTGATTACACTTTCACTCTATTGTATTATCAATTATCGAGTTGTAATCTTGAATTTGTGGTCGCCATTCAAACACAAGACATCCTTGTGAGTATTCTTGTGGTAAGAATACACTTGGGTGAACTAGGTGTTAGGTGTAAGAAGATTGTGGTAATCTTCTTGTTGAGGTGTTGAAGAGTGTGGTGCTCTTCAAGGGTGAAGATTGTGGTAATCTTCACAAGGTGCCGTTTGGAGATTGTGGTAATTTTCAAGTGAGATTGTGGTAATCTCAAAGGTGGTGTTGAAGAAGAGTGTGGTGCTCTTCAAGGTGTTGGTGTAAGATTTTGTTGTAATAATTTTGGTAATTATTAATAAAATCTTTTTTCTTTTTGAAATCCATCCCGGATATACTGGGGTGGTAGAGGATTAGGCCCTAGGTGGGTTGAACCTCTTTAAATCGACGTGTGTTGTTTACATTCTGCACCTTTATTATTGTGTTTGAGCATTCGATTGTAAAAAGAGGGCTAAATCGAAAAGATGGCGATAATCTATTCACCCCCTCTAGATTATCGTAGCCGCTTGGACTTACAAGTGGTATCAGAGCCAAACTCTTTGGCAAGCTCATTTCACATCGCGAGTGAAGAGAAACGATCGTCGGCTACGAACGAAGCTCATCTTTCCGGCACCTCCACCACCAAGCCACCTTGGTTTGATTCCAAAAATTTTATATTTTGGAAAGAAAAAATGGAATGCTATTTACAAGGTTGCGGGTTTGATATTTGGAACACCGTCATTAATGGAGAATCCATTCCGATGAAAGATACACCACACACCTCAAAAGGCTTCAAAAAGCTCAATGATGAAGAGAAGAAAATCATCTCCTTAAATGGTAAAGCTCTTAATATTTTACATTGTTCACTTACCACTTTGGAATTTGATCATGTTGTAGGTATTCGATCGGCACATGAAGTATGGCAAAAATTAGAAGCCATCTATGAAGTATATGCAAATGAAAGGAGCAACTCAAAAGCATCTACTTCACAAATGGATACAACATCAAATCCAACATCATGGGATAAGCCTTCTACAACCTCCCATGATGAACAAGTTGAACAATGCCTCATGGGAATCGAAGAAGAAAACGAGGTAAGTTCTAAACCCTCTACTTCTTATGACAATGAATTGCAAAATGAATATAGTGATTTGCAAAATGATTATAATGAGCTACAAGATGAATTCCAAAACTTACTTATTAAATACAAAAATTTGAAAAAGGAATTCATTGTTTTGAAAAATGATAAGGATAATTTATTTACTTCCTATGAATCACTATCATGTGCTCACACCACCACTCTTGATAAGGTTAGAAACCTTGAGAAAGAAAATAGTACTCTTGTTGAGAATATTGATTGCATGAAAAAGGATTTATTAAAATCCAACTTGAGTACCAATAAAATGTCCAATATTGTTGATATTCATAATTGTGATAAAGGACTTGATCATAAGCCTAATATTGTTAATCATATGAAAAAGGATCAAGTCACTATACATATTGGTCATTATGCTCCTAGAATTATTACTTGTTTTTATTATGGCAAAAAGGGTCATACGGCTAATTCTTGTCGGGCTAGAAATAGCTCTAATTATTGTTGGAGACCTAAAAGTCTCAAAGTTAATCCTAAAGGACCCAAACACATGAGGGTACCACAAAATAATGTGTTATTAGGTACCCAGCGAAGTAATAATCGGAGAAAATTCATGCCACCAAGAAAACATCAAATGAACGTTTCATTTGATCAAAGAAGGAGAAACTATTCTCAACAAAGCCAATTTCCAAGAAGAAGGTATAATCAAAAATGGGAAGAACACAATCCTTAGAAATGGCAAAGACATCATCAACAAGATGATTTTCAAAGAAGAAGAGACCATCAACAATGGGAAGGTAACCAACCTTGGAAATGGAGTAATCAAAGAAGTCATCATCAACAAAGTGACTTCTCAAAGGGAAGATATCATCAAGAATGGGAACGGCACAACCCATTAAAATGGCATAATTGGTAACCCGTATCTCCCTAGTTAAATATGCATTTTATTTTGTTATTATGCATGCTTTTATTTGTGTATTAATTGCAAAATGAGTTTTCAAGTATTTATTTTTTTAATTAAGGTCTTCAATATATATTTGTGCTTTTAAAATTGTTTTTAAAAAGAAGACCTTATATGATGTCTTTAAAACTCTTGTGCACTTTTGTAGACTAAAATGTGTTATCATCTCGTATGGATTTTCATGGCATGAGCGTACTTGTGATATCTTTTAGCCTACACTTTTATCATTATGATTTGTGTAGGATCTACATATTTTCACATATGGCCATTTACGTCATTATTTGTCAAGAAAGGCATAAATTATCGAGGTACGTTTACTTGTGTTATTCTTACTCTTATAGACTCGATATATGTATTGCCATGTGCCTATGTTCTTGTTTTTCATAGTATTTCATACAAGTGCCATTAAGAGAATTTTTAGATTTTTTTTTTGAAAGGCACTATTCGATATTTGATTGCACATATTTGCTTTGTCAACTCTTGTTCAAATACTTCTTTTAAATGAGGTCTCAACCATATGCTATCGGATTTTCAAATTTCAAAAGAGACCTTTTATAGCTTTCTTAAGCTTATTTGAACTTGCATGATTTATTAGAATCTTGTTGATCCTCTAAATGCATAGTATGTGTTTCTTGCTTCATGGTCTATATATATAATGTCTCTTACTACTATGCTCTTTTGCAAGATATTTTGTTATTGATGATTGAGACATGTTTTTATTACACGTGGGCTATTTTTTCTCTTGATTATATAAGCGATGCCGTTAATGAGTTTGTTAAGTTATGTAGATGAGAAATGAAGTACTCCAAATATTAGTTACCTCAAAATATTTGGATGTAAATGTTCTATTGTGAACACCTTAGACAAATTGGATGCCCTATGATGATAGTAATGAAGTAGACAAAAAGGGTATTCCGGAACAAACTCGATGACCAAGGCAACATTGGTCGAACTAAGGCGAGGTTAGTAGCTCAAAGGTATTTTCAAGAAGAAGGTAATTGATTTTGATGTAACATTTGCACTCATAGCATATTTAGTAGCTATTTGCATATTACTTGCTCATTCTTGTTTTAAGAAAATTTCAAGCTTTACAAAATGGATGTTTAATCCAATTTTTCTCAATGGTTTTATTCTAGAAGAAGTCTATGTAAAACAACCTCCGAGGTTTAAAATTTTTTTTAGGCCAAATGTTTTTTTTTTTTTAAAAAAAAAAGGCCTTGTACGGTTGATAGACTTAGCTATTTTTGCTAAATGATTCTACAAGAGGTAAAGTTGATACTACTCTCTTTGTTTTTGAAAAAGGGCAAGATTGTTTACTTGTGCATATTTATGAGAATATTTTTGGTACTACTAATGAATATTTGTGCAAGATATTTTTTCCAAGTTGATGCAAGGTGTACTTGAAATGAGCATGATGGGGAGCTCAATTTCTTGCTTGGACTTCAAATCATTCAATGCCAAGTAGATGGTTTCATTTCAAAATAACTCTTGAAGGTGTTAGGCATTGAAGAAGGAAGAATCATCTCAACCTCTATGGCTACCAATGAAGAGATTGACAAAAGTTGAGAAAGGCATGTCGGTTGACAAACAAATTCGAGGTATGTTTTCTTGTATTATTTCTATAGACTCAACATTCCATATGCCTTATGTCTATATGCTCGACTTCAAAAATTATCCCAACGAATCTCATTAAAGTGCCGTTAAAAGAAATTTTCAAATATTTATAAGGCATTTTTTATGACTTATAGATTTAAAACGTTCTTATTTTTTTCGGGATAACAAGTTCGGTATTTATTATACGGTTATTCGTATTCAATATATGGTTCGTCATAATCGAACTAAACATATTGAGATTCAAAAACTTTCTAAGGGATTGCATTTTTATCAAAAACTTGAGATGTGATTAATTCCGTCTCAAAGTTAACTCGCGGACTTTTTAATCATTTACCGCCGAGTATTTTACCACATTTCGAGCTTGATTATGACATAATGTATATTGAATGAGGTTTACGTTTGCATCTTGCACGTTTTAAAACTTAGGAGCAAAAATCGGATTTTTGGATCAAACTTGGATTTTTCAAACAAACTCAAACAAGGGCTGATGGGCAAGGCCGACCGGTCGCCCATGTCGTCGACCGGTCGCCCCCCTGGACCGGTCGCCTTGATGATTTTCCTTGTTAAAAACGTTCGTTTTCCGGACTTAGCCATTTTGGCTCTTTTGGTTCATTTTTCGTCCCCTTTGCAATTTTCACACACATTTCACTTCAAATGAGTTTTAATGCATGAATTATATATTATGGGGACTACATAGCTCGGTTATCATCATTGTTGCTCGTCTTTACCAATCGAATGGTAAGAATTCTACTTCTTTAGCTCAATTGGGTTGAACCCTTGAGTTTGTGGCTTATATGCATTTTTCTTGATGCAATTCATATATATTTGTGATGAGCTTATTGATTGTTGATGAATGATAATTGTTTAATTGTATTTGGTGATGAAAAACTTGGCTTGATTACATTTACAAGGGCTATATATATCATTTTCTAATTTTGACGCCCGCCAAGTGTTCGATAAAATGTTTCAATGAAAAATTCATCACCTACATGATTCTCTCGATTTCAAAAGTCTTATATATTTATAGAGATCATGTTTTGCTTATCAAGTGATATTTCATAAGCTTCTTCAAGTCGTATGATTCGACTTTTCCCTCCTATTTGGTTTATAAGCTTCAATGTTCAAATAGCTCGGTACATCGGTTTAGTTACGCACTTTGATATGAATATATGATGTATTTATCGTGCTAACATTCTTTTTGATGATTCCAAAGGGGGAGAAACAGGTTATGAGCTCTTTAGCTCAAAGAAGCTAAGATAAGCTCAAACGAAAAGAAGCTATAAGCTATGGCTTCCTAAAGCCATAAGTTGTGTATGACTCTTGGTCCATTGGTTGTAGTATGGACTTATATATGTTTCTAATGATGTCTCTTTGACATGGGGAGCTTTTAAGTTATTGACACTCAAAGAAGCTAAGATAAGCTCAAACGAAAAGAAGCTATAAGCTATGGCTTCCTAAAGCCATAAGTTATGTATGACTCTTGGTCCATTGGTTGTAGTATGGACTTATATATGTTTCTAATGATGTCTCTTTGACAGGGGGAGATTTTAAGTTATTGATACTTAAGCTCAATATCGAAAAGCTAATATTTTAGCTTATGTTTAAGTTGCTTCTATATAACTTTTGTTGTGCATGTTGATAGGGGGAGCATTTGCTATATGTGTTTGAATATCTCTACTCCCATCCTTGTGTTTTTATTGCATGGAATGTTGTCGCTCACAACGGAAAGTTCCTTTTTCCTGGTAAAAATGTTTTGTTTTCAAAATCGACCTCGTTAAAATTGTTTTGGTTTGTAATCATCAAAAAGGGGAGATTGTTTGATAAATGATTTTATCATGATTTTGATGATTTTGTTTTTATACCAAAACAATGTTTTTAAAGGTTGTCCAAATACTCCTAAATGATTTAAAATGGTTTTAATATTTTCCTGAGTATTTCTACAAGTTTATTTTTCGATATAAATTGGACAACACTTTTGATGATTTTGTGTTAATGTGTTTTTACACCAAAACAATGGTTCTAAAATATTGTCCTAATACTCCCGATCGGTCTAAAATATTTTTACTATTTTTTGGAGTTTTTCTTGAAGTTTATTTTCGATATAAAATTGGACAATACTTTTGTTTTGAGGCCAATCGGTCGCCCTATAGGGCATCCCGCACTGAAAATTGTGAAAAATAGTGAATAAGCTATTTGGTTTGAAAAAGGTGGTTGACCGGTCAATAGGGTGGTAGACGGTGTGGTCGACCGTCGACCGGGGCATCGACCATCGGTCGACGACCGGCCGGAGTGTGACCGTGCACTGGGAGCATTTTTTGAAACAGAACTTTCTCGACTCGTTTTTTGGTTCTCTCGGCCGACCAATTGGACATAGGGTCGACCAGTCGGACCCCGTCGATCGTCGCTCTCTGTGTAAATGAGTTTTCTCATTTTCAAACATCTATTTGTGCTTGTGACCGTCGCCGCTCTCGAGTTTGTTTGACAAAAAAATTCTAACCGTTGTGCAATGAGACTTTTTCCCTAAATTGTGGGATTGATTTCTAACAGCTCTTTTCTTCAATTGTCTTGCAATTTTTTAAAGAATTCATGTCCCCAAGAGGAGCCTATCATGTACAAGACATCTTCTATAAATAGAGGAAGAATTGAAGCAACACAAAAAGAGAGAATACTACAACACAACAAGATACACTCAAGAATACACTTGTTCTTACATTGTCTTATTTCTTGTTGTAATTTGCCTAGCTATTCACTTTCACATTCTTGAGGTCTAGGCTATTCTTGATTACACTTGCACTCTATTGTATTATCAATTATCGAGTTGTAATCTTGAATTTGTGGTCGTCATTCAAACACAAGATATCCTTGTGAGTGTTCTTGTGGTAAGAACACACTTGGGTGAACTAGGTGTTAGGTGTAAGAAGATTGTGGTAATCTTCTTGTTGAGGTGTTGAAGAGTGTGGTGCTCTTCAAGGGTGAAGATTGTGGTAATCTTCACAAGGTGCCGTTGGAGATTGTGGTAATCTTCAAGTGAGATTGTGGTAATCTCAAAGGTGATGTTGAAGAAGAGTGTGGTGCTCTTCAAGGGTGAAAATTGTGGTAATCTTCACAAGGTGCCGTTTGGAGATTGTGGTAATTTTCAAGTGAGATTGTGGTAATCTCAAAGGTGGTGTTGAAGAAGAGTGTGGTGCTCTTCAAGGTGTTGGTGTTCCAAGCATTGTGAAGATTACAACCTCAATCTTCAAAGCTTAGATTTCTATGAACACAAGAAGAAGAAAAGTTCCAAGCATTGTATTTCTATTGTGCAGAAAAGTAGAAGAATAAATTACCACAATCTCCAAACGGCACCTTGTGAAGATTACCACAATTTTCACCCTTGAAGAGCACCACACTCTTCTTCAACATCACCTTTGAGATTACCACAATCTCACTTGAAGATTACCACAATCTCCAAACGGCACCTTGTGAAGATTACCACAATCTTCACCCTTGAAGAGCACCACACTCTTCAACACCTCAACAAGAAGATTACCACAATCTTCTTACACCTAACACCTAGTTCACCCAAGTGTGTTCTTACCACAAGAACACTCACAAGGATATCTTGTGTTTGAATGACGACCACAAATTCAAGATTACAACTCGATAATGAATAATACAATTGAGTGCAAGTGTAATCAAGAATAGCCTAGACCTCAAGAATGTGAAAGTGAATAGCTAGGCAAATTACAACAAGAAATAAGACAATGTAAGAACAAGTGTATTCTTGAGTGTATCTTGTTGTGTTGTAGTTTTCTCTCTATTGTGTTGCTTCAATTCTTCCTCTATTTATAAGAGATGATTGATACTTGATAGGCTTCTCTTGAATCGATTTCTACAAAAAATTGCAATTAAAATCAAGATTATAGCTGTTAGAAATCAATCCCACAATTTAGGGAAAAGTCTTCATTTTGCCCTAACGGTTACATTTTTTTTGTCAAACTTAAGGCAAAAAGCACGGTCGCGCACAAATAGACGTTTGAAAATGAGAATACAAATTTACAAGATTATACGGGGTTCGACCGGTCGTCCCTTACTTCAACCGTCGCCGACAACTTCAAAAAACGAAGGGCAAATGTTAGTTTCAATTTTTGCTCCCAGTACCGATCGCGGTCGACCGGTCGATGGCACCGATTGCCCTATAGGGCGCACCGCCACGACCATTTTTGCTCGCAAACATGAAGTTTTCTGTTTTTCTCAACTTTCAGGTACGGGTTGCCCTATACGGCGACCGGTTGACCTCAAAACAAAAGTGTTATCCAATTTTATATCGAAAATAAACTTCAAGAAATACTCCAAAAAATAGTAAAAATATTTTAGACCGATCGGGAGTATTAGGACAATATTTGAGAACCATTGTTTTTGTGTAAAAACACATTAACACAAAATCATCAAAAGTGTTGTCCAATTTATATCGAAAATAAACTTGTAGAAATACTCCGGAAAATATTAAAACCATTTTAAATCATTTAGGAGTATTTGGACAACCTTTAAAAACATTGTTTTGGTATAAAAACAAAATCATCAAAATCATGATAAAATCATTTATCAAACAACTATTCCTTGGAGAGAACGACTCCATATCGAGTTGGTAGGTAAATGTTTTTGGAATCTTGCATTCTATAATGCGACAACATCTTATCGATATAAAAAGCTTGAGACAATGCCAATAAGTTGTTCTTGCGATCTCGAATGATTCGAATTCCAAGAACATAATTTGCTTCTCCCAAATCTTTCATTTGGAATTGCTTGACAAGTCAATCTTTAACCGCAACTAACATTTCTACATCATTCTCAATGAGTAGAATGTCATCTACGTAAAGCACAAAAAATGCCACTTTACCCTCATTCATCTGCTTGTATACACAAGGCTCGTCAATCTTTGGTCAAAACCATAAGACTTGATCGTCTCATCAAATCTATGGTTCCATGACCATGAGGCTTGCTTTAATCCATAAATGAATCTAAGCAATTCGCAGACTTTCTGCACTTGAACTTTGACTACAAAACCCTCCAGTTGCTGCATGTAGATTTCCTCATCTAGATGGCCATTCTGAAAGGCCGTCCTGACATCCATCTGCCATATCTCATAGCCAAGACATGCAACAATTGGAAGTAGTATACGAATAGATTTTAGCATTGCTATAGGCGAGAAAGTCTCCCCATAGTCGGCTCTCTCCTTTTGGGTGTAACCCTCAGCCACTAGCCTTGCTTTGAAAGTCTCTACTTTCCCATCCACACCCTTCTTTCTCTTATAGATCTATTTGCACCCAATGGACCTGACATCTTCAGGAAGATCTACAAGAACCCAAGCAGTGTTGGAGTGCATAGACTCCGTTTCTTGGTTCACAGCTTCAAGCCACCTCTCTTTATCAAAATCCTCCATCACTTGTCAAAAAGACAGTGGATCATCGTCTACCCCAATGGAGACTGCAACATTTGTTACTTCGATTTGACGATATCGGATTGGTGGTCTAATCACCCTCCCACTGTGTCGAGGTGTAATGACATTCTGATCAAGTATAGCGGTATTTTTAGAGATTTCCCTAACAACTCTTGTTGGTTGTGGTCTGATCTCATCAGAAAGTAACTCCTCGAGTATAAATTTACTTCGAGGTCGGAAGTTTTCTATATAATTGTTCTCAAGAAAGATGGCATTAGTCGAAACTTTTATTTCTTTTCTTGTGGATCATAAAACAAACATCCTCTCATTCTTTTGGGATATCCAACGAACGATACACTTCTGAACGTGGATGCAACTTTCCAGGTCTTTCCTTTCAGCACACGTGTTGGGCACTACTATATGTGAAACTGGCGTAAACTAATTTTACTCCCATTCCACAACTCTAGAGGTGTCTTTGGGATTAACTTAGACGGAGCTACATTCAAAATGTAAACCGCCATTTGCAATACATACCCCCAAAACGAATCAGGCAGTGTCGCGTAGCTCATCATAGACCTAACCATATCAAGCAACATTCGGTTTCTCCTTTCAGCAACACCGTTTTGCTGAGGGGTGCCAGGAGTTGTGAGTTGGTACAAAATACCATGCTCTAGCAAATAATCTTTGGATTCAATATCGACATACTCCCCCACCAGAACGGATCGAAGGCACCATGGACGGATCCAGAATTGTTTTACAATGGGGGCACAAAATAAATACAATTATGAATTACATCAAAAGTAATTAATAAAGGCACACTTTATTTATTTTCATCCTAATTAATAAATAACTTTTAAAAAGAAATAATAAATAGTAAAGAAAAAAATACATATAAAACAATTAGTGGAGCTAGTTTGTTTTTTTATTTACCTAATTAACATATAATTTAAAAAAAAAACAATATAAATATAACTATTAAAAAAGAGAGAAAAACTTACGGGGACACGTGCCCCCGTAACGGGAAATATTTATCCGTCTATGGAAGGCACTTCAAAGATTTGCCTAGCTGCTTTTCAGCTTCTGCATGAAATTCCTTGAACTTTTCAAATGTCTCAGATTTTCTATGCATGAGATAAACATATTCATACCTCGAGTAATCATCAATAAAAGTGACGATGTACTCAAAGCCACCTCTAGCTTGTATGGTCATGGGACCACAAACATCATTGTGCATAAGCTCTAGTGGTTCTTTGGATATATTGCCCTTTGCGGAGAAAGGTCTCTTAGTTATTATTCCTTTAGATAGGATTTACAAACAGGAAGAGTTCCAACTTTTAGCTCTCTCAAAGACCATCCTTTGCAAGCCTATTTATCCTTTCTAGTGAAATATGTCCTAACCTTAAATGCCAAAGATATGTTTCATCATCTTGAGAAACTTTTTACGTCTGGTTTAGGATGTTCTACTCTAAACATTTCGGCATTTAGCAGTGGTTGTTCATTTGGCTTAATTAAATAGAGTCTGTTTTCCAATATTGCACTAGAAATATCCCCATTTTTAGAAATAATAATGGAATTATCATTAAAAGATACTAAAAATAAATGTTCATGCAACTTTGAAACATAAATCAAATTTCTACGGAAACTAGGAATATAATAAACATTGTTTAAAATCAATATCTTATCCCTAATATTAAGCCTAATTACTCCCACTGCTTTTGCCGAAAACACTGCACCATTGCCAACTCGCATTGTGAAAGACCCATCGACAAGCTCTTCATAAGAGCTAAGCATTTGTAAAGAAGAACAAACATGATTAGTAGCTCCACAGTCAACTATCAAAGTAGAAGAATCTCTAGCTACCAAACAACTTTCAAGAACAAGTAAATCATATTTACATTTCTTGGTTTCTTTTACTTTGGATAGAAACTTGGGGCAGTCTCTCTTCCAATGTCCCTCTTCACCATAGTGGAAACATTCCCATTAGTTTAGAGGAACCTTTCTTCTTGCCTTTGAGCTTTTCACATACGAGTGCAATATTCATGTTACTATTCCACTTATTAAAATTTTCTCCAGTTAATGAATCATTCAACAGTGCAAGCATATGATAAGACATCATTGATGAAAATTAAAAAAAAAAGATATAAATAAGTGAACGAACATCATAGAGCATGCAATTTAGGAATTATAAACGTGAAGCATAAATGCAATAAAATTTATCTACAAATTCCAAGGTGATTTAATCTCAAATTTGAAAAGTCGTCGTAGGATAGGCCAAATCAAATGACGATTAAATCGAGACCATCTCAGATTAATAATATAATAATGAAGACATCTCATATCTCCATTTATTTATTAATCACCTTTTAATTTAGTATAGATACATGATTAGTACGTGTTTTGCATGTATTTTGGGCTTAATTGTAGCTAGAATTAGTTGTTATGCATGCATTACATGAGTAGAAAGGGCTTTATTTTTGTTTTGTGGAAAAGGTATTACGTTTTGCTTGTTTTGTAGGAATTTGTTGATAATTATAGCATTTTGGCAACAATTCGGAGCATTACGATAAAGAACCGCCGATACTTGACGTAACGTACAAAGTTTGGAGTAGAATCGGTGAGAAGTCATACGAATCGGGCGAGAAACGGAGAAAACGAACAAGTATAAGTTCCAGCAGGTGCGCACGGGCAGGGCGTGCATCCCTAGCACGACCCGTGCGCTAGCCAGGACTGAGACTCGAGCTTTGACACCACGCACGGGATGGTCATGCGTGGAGCGCACGACCCATGCGTCCTTCAGTAAAACTTGAATTCCTGTGGCACCTAAAGACGAGTCAAGGCGTGCGCTAGGCGCACGCCCGCCCGTCTTGTCTGTCTTTGGAAAAAGTTTGATTTTAAACTAGGTTTGGACCCGAACGAAGTACAAATAGAGACGGGGCGGCCACAAACAAGGACACATGGACTTTTGCCCTAGAACAGAGAGAAAAGAGCATTTTTCCACCGGAGAATTGGAGATATCGATCAAGGCTGCAACAACACGCTTGAGGATTAAATATAGATCGAGAGATCATCGACGTCCCCGAGTCTTCACATTCCATAATATCTTTATTTTCAATTAGTTAGACATGAACATGAATAATTTGTCTATGAATTAATTGTTTTCTATGTCTGGCTAAACATCTTGTGATTCCCGGGTTTGGGAGTAAGTTAATGGATACTTTTATATGATGATTAATTGCAATTGAAGTTATTGTTTTCCAACCCTATTCGAGTACTTTGTTTTAATTCTTGTTTTATCAAAAAGCTATTGGTTTAACTTGTTTGATGTATTGATTAATAATTCGAAAGATGAGTTTCAATACTAGATCTGTGAGTACTTGACATGAATATTTGCAAGATTGAGAAGTCTGTGAATATTTGTGAGGATATTTAATCTTTGGTGCTTTTGGGAGTTGGATATCTCATGTTGAGTAGAGATGCTAGCATAGATATTCCAATCAACATTTTTACATGCATCTCGAGAGAGATGGTAAATTACTTTTTTGATTGTTCTATAGGGAAGAGTACGTATAACTTTGGTTTAATTAATCTGATAATAAAAGGGGATATTAACTGAAACCATAACCCATGAATCCATTCATCTTCTTGATCTTTCAATCAATCTTTACTTTGTCTTTTTATGTTAAATTCTTGTCTTAGTTTTATAAAACCAAATCACTCAATTCTGATCGTCTGGATAAAAATAAGGCTATTATAATCCCAGTACTTAGTACAATAATTTATTAGTCCATATGGATTCGACATTGCTAACCCTATTCTATAAACTGCACCGTACACTTGCGGTGAAGCTAAAAATAAGGCGAACAAGTTTTTGGCGCCGTTGCCGGGGACTAAATAAATTTTTAGTACTAATATTGCGATAAATAGAATTATTTTTAATTTAGATTTTTTTTAATTTGTTGTTAATTTTACTCCTACTGTGTTTGACTTGTTTTCTTTAGTTGGTTCAGGTAGTGCATGAACACTCGCTCGAAGCAAGGAGAATTAGCACCATTCATACCGGAGGTTGAGGCTTTTGCTAGGCGAATTAGTGCGGCTACTAGACGGGCAAAAAGACAACAAGAACAAGCTATGACTGACGTGGAAGATAACAACGGGGGAAATAACGGAGGCAAAAACGGAGGTAACAATGGGGCCAATAGGGTCGTTAATGAGTTACCAGTACCAGAGGTTTCGGCAGTCTAGCAGCAAGCGATTCGCGATTACTTTCGCCCACAGACTAATCACAACTATGGTGGAATTGCCAATGTCCCAATTAATGCGAATAACTTTGAGCTGAAGCCAACACTGATCTCAATGGTGCATCAGAATCAGGTTGGGGGGTTCCCGTCTAAGGATCCCAATTCTCATCTTGCGAACTTCATGCAAATTTGCAATACAATCAAGATGAATGGGGTGACTGATGATGCTATACGCCTGCGCCTATTCTCTTTCTCTTTAAGGGATAAGGCTTAAACTGGCTAGGCACCCTAACTCAGGAGAGTGTGAATACCTAGGATGAGCTGAGTCAGAGATTATTGTTTAAATACTTCCCACCAAGTAAGACACTACAACTCAAAAGTGAGATCACGCAGTTCAAGCAGTTTGACTATGAGCCATTGTATGAGTCCTGGGAGAGATTTTGGGATTTATTGAGGAGGTGCCCGCAACACGGATTTCCCGAGGATCAGCAGCTCTGCGTCTTTTACAATGAGTTGATGGGATAGACTAGGTCATTTGTAGATGCCGCAACAGGAGGCGCTTTACTTGCAAGATTCCCAGAGGATGCATTCAACTTGTTGGAGGAGATGGCCATGAATAGCTATCAGTGGCCCTCCGAGAGGACTAATGTGAAAAGGGTAGCCGAAGTTACTGATTCGGACCCAATTAAGGAGTTGACAGCTCAGATGACTGCATTGACAAATCAATTGAGTGCATTGATGAAGGTAAATGAAGGAAACGCGGGTGCAAGTAATGGGAGAGTTCCTCTAGATCCCATGGATGAAGCAATTTATGTTAATAACCGAAATTTCAACAATTTCCGGAACAATCAGACTCCCACTCATTACCATCCAAGTTTGAGGAACCATGAGAACTTTTCGTATGAAAACACGAAAAATGTGATGCAACCACCACAGGGGTTTAATGTGACAAACGGTGTCATTAATGCGGTGGCGAAGCCATCTTTAGAGGACATTCTTACCTCGTTCATGGGTGAAACGAGGAACTGATTCAATAAAGATAAGGCTAAGATTGACAAGACCGAGGCACATATCACGGAGTTGACCAACACTTTGAATTCACGAATGAAAAACCTAGAAACTCAGATTGGCCAGCTAGCGACGATCATTGGTGGACAACATCAGAAAAGCCAGTTCCGAGTAACACGGAAGTCAATCCGAGAGAACAGTGTAACACCATTCGTTTGAGGAGTGGTACGGAGCACGAGGGGCTGACTATTTTGGGAAGTGAAGAAAAAACTGAAGAACGCACGACCCGTTGTTCACTTGGTTTTATACCATTGATTTGGGTTTCCAAAACTTGAGTTTTGTGTTGTTTTTGAGTATTTTGAGTCATTTGAGTAGCCAAGCCATGTTGAGAGCCGATTATATTGAGTTTATAGTCATAGTAATGAATTTTGTATCAAAAGAAGTACTAACGAGCAAACAATGAGAGATTGATTTGAAGAAACGTCCAAACGCGTCTGAAATTTCCATCACTGACAGCGTTTGGTATTTTGGCCATAACGCTCTATACAAAATTGATATTGAGATGATTCAAGTGGATATGAAAAGCTAAGAGATAGTGCTACAACTTTGATGAAGGGCGCAAAATCAAATTCGGACTGTGTTGGGCGCTAAAATCGGGCGGGCGCTGTAGTGCCCGGTACAGGGCTTTTCACCCCCAAAATTAAAGTTGGGCGCCGCAGCGCCCCTGGGCGGAATTTACTATGTTCCTCCACCTTTTTCTTGAACTTTTGAGGGTCTATAAGGGGAATATGGGAGCCTTGATCTAGAGAATGAAGGAAAGGCTTGGAATACACCCAAGAACACAAGAAATACATCAACTTCATCAAGGAAGAACCAAGGGAAGAATCGGGTCGAATTGAAGCTTGAGGATTGAAAATCAATCGAGAGATTATCCATTTCTCTAAGTTTTCTCATTCTTTGTGCTTTAATCTTTCATTTTAGCTTGTCATGAATATGAACAATTTGTCTATGGGTTGTTTATTTGTAATGAGTAGCTAAACTTCTTGTGATTTCCGGGTTTTGGAAGTAGATTAATTGAACTCTTGTTGAATATTTTAATCTTAATTGAAGTTATTGTCTTGAAGCCTATTTGAGTACCTTGTTCTTATTCTTGTTTTATCATTTGGCCAATGATTTAGCATGTTTGATATATTGATTCATAATTCGAGAGATGAGTTTCAATATTAGATCTTGAGTACTTGACATGAATATTTGCATAATCGAGAGGTTTGTGAATATTTGTGAGGATATATGATCTTTTGTGCATTTAGGAGTTGTGTATCTTATGTTGAGTAGAGATGTTAGCATAGATATTTCAATCTACACTTTATATACATCTCGAGAGGGAGGATAAAATACCGTTGTGATCGTCTTATAGGTATATTGATAATAACTTTGGCTTTGATTAAATCGGACAACAAGAGGAATATTAATTGAAACCATAACCTGGGAATCCATTTCATTCCCTTGATAATTCCATTATTATTAGTATCTTGTGTTTTTGTGGTTAATCTTGTCTTTACTTCTACAACAATTATCAAATTTCGATCGTCTAAATAAAAATAAATCTATCTTAGTTCAATACTTAGGGCATAAATTTATTAGTCTCCGTGGATACAACCTTGCTTACCCTATTCTATAAACTACACCGTACACTTGCGCTGAAGGTAAAAATAAGGCAAACACCCGTGCGCCGGAGCACGACCATGTCGTGCATGGTACTGAAGGATTCCAGGAACAGAACATGAGATGCACAACCCGTGCATCTGAGCACGGCGGCCGTGCGTGATGCCGAATGGGTAATTTCGACCCCAAGAGATGAACAGACAAAAGCAAAGGGCGATGTTGAGGCCGAGGAAGGAGTCGAGGGTCATATTGCTGAACAAAAATGGGCTGAGAAGCTTAAATCTTTCTCTAACTCTGATCTATCAAAGTTTTCTATACCACTCCCTTTCCCTCAACGTTTTCAAAAGAAAAAGTTAGACGCCCAATTTGCTAAATTCTTAGACATCTTTAAGAAACTGCATATTAACATACCTTTTGCAGACACATTGGAGCAGATGACCAATTATGCGAAGTTTTTGAAGGAAGTGATGTCAAAGAAGAAAAAGTTGGCGAGACCAGAGATACCAACTTGATCAAGAGTGCAGCGCGATCATCCAGAGGAAATTACCACAGAAGCTCAAAGATCCGGGGAGTTTCACTATCCCTTGTGCTATTGGTGGTGTTGTCTTTAATAAAACACTTTGTGATCGAGGAGCAAGTATTAACTTAATGCCCTTGTCCATTTTCAGGAAACTTGGATTAGGAGAGGTGAAGCCGTCCACGGTCACCTTGCAGCTTGCAGATAGATCGCTCACATATCCTAAGGGAATTGTGGAGGATGTGCTCGTGAAGGTAGACAAGTTTATATTCCTAATGGACTTCTTGGTGCTTGACATGGAGGAAGATCGAGACATCCCTCTGATACTTGGGCGTCCATTCCTCGCCACCACACGAGCCTTGATAGATGTGCAAAAAGGAGAGCTCATTACGAGTTAATGATGAGCAAGTGTTGTTCTCCATCTATAAAGCTGGGAAAACTCATGATAAAATAGAGAGCTGTAAATCGTTATCAGACGTTGATTCATGTGCTAATAATTTTAATCAGAGTCATTGTGTGTGTGCTTTAGATCATGTGCAGGAAGTCCTGAAATGTGAAAAAGCGAAGCACACACAGAGGCCAGCAAACAGCTCAGAAGCACGCGTGTACTGCCGCTCACACGATGCAAACGAGAAGAAAATAACATTTGACCGACGTGCGACTTCTACGCTAGAGGCCTTCAAAGTAGGCTCGAACGAGTTGAATTGGCAAGGAGAAAGACGTGAAGAAGTGACTCACCTCACTTGGCTAGAACCATTATGGTGAAATCTCCCATGTGTGGCATAGGTTCATCCACATGGTGTGAACAGAAACTTTCTGCTACATTCAAATTAATTGCTGGTGGTGGCCGTGGACTTTGGTCTTGAGTAATCAAGGCTGTAGATCCATCCCTATTGTTCATCTTTAAATCTATAATTCCTAATCCTGCGAAAGATTTGCAAGGTCATATAGATCTTCAATATTAATCTCCTCCATATCCATTATTTTTGGTTTGTGATGGATTTTTCTTTGATGATATCGATGAGCTTTTCATCTTATGTCATGCTTCGTACAACTTCGGTTAGTTTCACAGTTTGGTGTAAATAGGGTATTGTTATGAAATTTATATGTTTCTTTCCTTCGGATGAACTTGGTCTGTCCTCCAGATTCTTAACTCGTTTCTGAATATCACGAAGTATTTCAAGACTCTTCTTATGATATTTTGTCATCGTCTCCATTTGGTTTTGGATTTGATGTACTTGTATTTGTAGATTATTATGGCAGTTTCCATAATTACGTACTGTTTTATGGACTTCTCTATCTTGGGAGAACTTAAATATATCAGGAAGTATCTCACTTTATTGTGGTTTACCCTCAGGACTCATGTGTGGTTTGGATAATGAGCCTCATACTGAAGATTTTCCATATATACTTGTAACCTTCGGTTGATCAATTCTAAGTAACCAAGGCTTTGTACCACTTGTTTTTGCACTCCTTGTTGGACTTCGAGGCTTGTTCCTGTCCTTCCTAGTATAACAAGTTGGTTATCCCAATATGTGATATTTTCTCGGTGTTCTTTTTCATATGTCGCCAAAATTTGGTGATACCTCATCTATTGTATACATCTTGGACATTCGGTCCAAATCCATTTTCTCGGAGAAAATTCTCTTAACCAAATGTTAATTACATAAATATAATAAATATAACTTAAAGTTCTTAATAAACATGGGATCTGATACCATTTTGCGTCAACACTCTAAGGGAAATTGAGTATTAAGATAAATATGAGAGATTTAGGACAAAAATGCAATAAATATGAATTATGGGACCAAATATGCAAGATTGTGATTTTGGGACAGTTTTTGCAACAAAATGAATTCCATGGGACTATTTCGCAACATAGGGACTAGAATTTCAATGTGGATAAATCCTATGGTACCTGTTTTGCAACTAACTCCTCATAATTCACTTGCTAATAAGAGAGTGCAGAGAAATCGGAATGAGACGAGCAATCCTCTTGAAGTGAGAGATGAGCTCGGGTTACTACACCCTGAATTTAAAGTTGTGAAGGTAGCATCTTCTTGATTGAATGCACATAAAGGAGATGGATTGGATTTAGAGCTGGGGGTGCCTCTTTCATAATCCAATTTTTTGTTTTTCCTTTTTTTTTTGTTTTTTGTTTTTTAATTATAACACGTGTCATTTTATAATTTTTTTTGTTATTTATCACATGTTTAGAGTTTTTGTTGTTAGTTCTTCAATATTTATGGCAATTATCCTGTGACATAGTATTTCCATTTACATGGTTTTGAACTGGTTACTGTAATTTCTCATTTATGGCATTTGTCCTCACTCCTCAACATATTTAATCTTATTCGAGTTATATGAATCTAAATGGCAAAGGGTAGTGTCGTAACACCATATCATTTTGTTTGACCCTGCTGAAGTTTGCTTTGAGTATGTAGATCATGTTATCTAGGTTCGTGTTCATTGTTCACTCATTTAGTTCACTACCAAACTAGAGTTGATCCGCGATATTTGGTTTTGAGTTTGTGTTGTTGAATCCACCCTTCCAGGTTTTTATGCCATGTATGTGGTTATCAACATTTGACTGCACTATAACTGCAATGGTTTGGGACACGAACTTATGTATCTTGTTTTTGGCTTCTGAGTGCTCTAGTATTTGAATGATTGCACAAGAACTTTTGCAGGCAGCAATTAAGTAATAGAATTTAGAGATAATTACAAAAGTATCCATGAGTTTAGTTTAGTTACAAAAAAACCAAGAAAACTTTTGAAATTACAAAATACCCATTTGATGTTTGTTCCGTCTAACATCTTAGGTGTTTTTTGCTAGTTGACCTAACGGAAAATGATGATATATGTCATTAAAAATATTGTCTGGAAATCCAAGAATGCCCTTGAGGTACTATTCATTAATTATGAGTAGACAAAAATGTCCTTTGGGACTATTTTGTAATATTTTCAAAAGTTGATGGGTGTAATTGTAAATTTTAATAATGAACTTTTGATTGAGATTTCTGGCAACAAATTATTCAATGTAGTTTTACCTTTGTGCATTGTCAAATTAGACCATACCTTTGTGAATTGTTGAATTAGCCCTTCATGTAGTTGAACATTAATACACATGGTATAGTTGCAATTTTATTATGTCACATATATACTTTGGAAGAAAAATTGTACTAAAAATAATAAATTAAGGCATCATAAACCAAAATGCATTATACAAGTAATTGTAAGTAATATGTATATATATATCTTAGAACAAATAATGTTTTACAGCTTAAAAGGTACATAGTCAATGAATTATAATATAATTATTTTATTTAAACCTCAAATAAAATTTCAAATTTCAGACTACCATTTACTATGGTTTCAAAATTACAAGCAGCCCCTGGATCTAAAATAATATATCAGATAATCCACACACAAAATTCTACAACAATTGAAGCGAATAATTTTCATATTACACAAAGAATTATTACGTTCAACAAACAACACAAATATTCTAACAATCATATTTTTATTTTCCCACAATTTGCAACACATAAACTCTCACCAACTAAAATATAAAAAATAACCGCTTGTAGTTATTAATAAGAAACAGTTTGGACCCTATAATTTTCCATAGTTTAAAGAAAATGTACAATAATTACAAAAATCCTTAGTATCCTTCAAAATTATCCTTTTAACAAAAAATACAAAATGGGGAAGATTTGGATTTGGATTTCTTCAGTGGGCTGTGTGCTGAAGATAATGGATTGATGTTGGAAAAAATGAAGTGAAAGCCAGAGAGAGGCGCCAAAGATTTGTAGGGGTCTTTTTGTCCAATAATATATTTTATTTTTCCTTCAATTATTATTTTTCTCTTTTCAAGTACCGTCAGGGGCAGAATAGACTTTTTCTCAATTTCCGTTAGGGTTTTGTAGTTAGTAGAAACATCAAGCGTTATTTTTGTAATTTCGAAGTATTCTGGGTTTTTTATAATCAGACTAACCTCAAGGTACTTTTTGTAATTATCCCTATAATTTATTAACTTGTAATTTATTAATTATTTGGTGAAAAGGTTCGTTTGTTTGCAGAATAAATAAATTGAGATTAGGAGCATGGCGAGTGATTATTATGCTCGTAGAGACCCAAAAGAAGTTGCAGAGATACCTAACAAATAGCTTTTACTTTTGTAGCTGAAATACATCCCCTGATCACGCACGTCTTACAATTTTCAATCTACTTCAACATTTGTTGTTCATATTCCAGTACTATCAACAGTTTGTACTATCTGCTATACGTTGTGCATGATGAAATTAGAGTACATAGTTGTTTGTATCAAGAAAAGTCACATGTTTCCGTCTCTTTACCTGCTGGAGATGGGAGCTTTTACAAATTTTGTTAGTCGGAGAAAACATTGTTTATTTAATTTAATTAGTGGAACATGAAGCGAATTATCCGAATACACGTCCCTCCAGGTAGTTGCTGTTGCTTTCGTTCTTCATTTTCTGGTATATGAATAAACTGATGAGGTGAGTTTGATTTTCTGTAAAGGCATAGCTATTATCATCTCCTTTGGAATTTCTCTTCTCAATTGCATTTATGGGATTGTTCAATACTCAACAGGTGAAGCTTTCTCTTAATCCTCAGTTGGAAGGAACAAATTTTCATCAATTGATGATTCGCCCCTCCTTTTGTTTTCTACGATTAACTAATAACTAGAATCTTAGTTTAAGGCTTATTTTGATATAATATTCTTTTCCGTCACCCTCACCCCTTTCTTCATTTTCACCGTTTACTGGATTTCATTTGATTCCTTGATATATATATGTATGTTATCCACTTATCCCACTGGTTAGTTGCCCTTAATCATCGGACGGCGCGTTTGTTTTTCTGGATGGGATTGAACTAACTCATGTAATAGGATTGGATTGCACTGTAGCAAGGACACTTTATTTTGTTATCTATGATTGCATTTTTCAAAATTTAGGGTTAATTTTTAATCCCTTGTTTGTTATGTAGGACTAGTGAGGATAAGTGTGCAAAATGACCAAAAAACCACCCCCATTTGTTTTATGTATCTGAAGCGTAAAAAGAAGAAAACACTCGTCTAAGCCTGTTGAACAAAACCTTGAACGTTGTCTAGGGTTTCCAACTGTGATGATTTCCGACTGCGCCGGCGATTGACATACCAATTGTTGTCGACCACTTGATTAAGTGAGTTATCCTCTAAAATTCATTGAAGTGTTATTGATGAACGATAACATAATTTACTAAATTTGATTTTCTAGGTTTTTATATGTTTCTGATTTTGTATATGCGAGATTATAAATTCCTTTAAAAGCATGTATGGATTATTAGTACGTGATTTGGGAGAAGAACATTTGGAGATTACATGAGATAATACGATTCCAATCTTAACTTTTGCGAAATTTAATCAACATTCAAGTGGTATGGTAAGAAGACAAAACATGAAATTCTAAATTATGTCGAAATAATTACCTTCGAGGTGGTCTAGTAAGTTCGAAATTGAAGACCTTCGAAAAAAAAATTGAAGCAACTGTTAACAATGGGGAGAATCATATGCATTGCTTTGCATATTGCTGAAGAATTTACCAACAGTTCGATATTACTATATGTGGGGGAAAGTAATGAAGATAACTTTACATTGCAGAGATGGAATACGAAATATTGGCATTACCTGGTTCGATTTGTTACCTTGCTGCGTTAGGGCTTTTTTTGGGGGAAGAAGGGTATGCCTATTTATTTGGTACAACATCGTAAATTTAATTTCATATGAGGACATAAAAGTAATTTGAACGTCCAATTTTCGGGACAAAAATGTCAAACCAAGACAGCCAAAATCCCATGATAAAATTACCATAGTGGGGGAGGATATTCTATCAGCCATATTACTGATTGTTTCACGGGCCTGGTAAATAATCCTGGGCCGCCATCCTTTGAACCAAACGCCGGATATTGTGTGATATCCTATCCAATCAGCCTCAATCAAGTAAAACAAACGCACCGGGAGTTGATATCCCTTACAAAGGGTAATTAATACTGCTTGAGCTACAAGGTCGTGCTACCATTTTGACTGATTACTAATAGCAGGTGTTTGGTTTAAGTTGGCAATTGGGAAAGCTAAATCAAGCATCTATTTTGGCACTTTACCACCACAAAAGCAAAAGTGGGATGGAGGTCGAAGCAAATCCTCGAGCTTTGTTTGTGGGGTGGAGGTCTTTCAGCCCCAAAATTGCTCCCGGGGCATAAAACATGACCTGATTCAATATTATTCTTTCACTCTCACAATTCATCTCATATTCTTTAAAATTCCTGCTTTTGGCATCGCATAACTTTGTTCCTAATTCTAAGTAATGTCCATTAATGATCACTAGTATATTAGGAAAGGTCAATTTATTGAAAATATTTGCTATTAATATAAATATGAAGACCATAGAGACTACTACTTAGATTTATCCAACTCCAATTGGAAAAATGAACAAAGAAATTAATCTCATATGTTTCATTTCATCGAACAAAGAATGATCACTTTTTTTTTATTGAAAATATTTTCATAAAAATTAAACTCAAAACAAATACAACTACAAACGATTTATCCAACTCCAATTGGAAAAAGAACAAAGAAATTAATTGGATGTGTTCATTTCACTGGCAGCTGTAATTGAATTCAATTTACATAAATACTGATAAAAATGTTTATGCACCTATTAGTTATCTCAAAGTTAGTAAATATGAAATAAGTTTTTGTACGAACAATCAGTATATTAGTTACTCAAAAATATGATGGAAATAATCCGATCTTTTAGTTTCCTATTGGCAAATAGTTTTTACCATTAAGAAATATACACGATATTCGTGGTTTGGACTTTGGAGCGACACCCGAAATATAAATTTTACTCGCAACATATTAGATCGAACTCAATCCGTATACATATAATTATGCATTAATTCAATTGTATGTTATATTATGATTAGATATTTTTATCATATCTTATGTTTATATTTTTATTTTGATTAATAATGACTACAAAATATATGTTAATAGTTGAGCAAAGCCCAATCTTAGACAAGAAAAGAACAATTTTTCCCAATCTTAAAATTCGCGAGTGGCTATACATCTATTTATGCTTTGTACTTTTGATCGTCTAGACTCTACAATCCAAATCTACCACAAAATCCCAAAACCAAACGACATCCATCTGGCCAATCCAAAACCGACACGTCACCAGTTGCACTACCGTGTGCCCTCACTAGCAACAGCGAACCATCGAAAAAACCCCATCATCAACGCCTCCAAACAAAAATCCCATTACAGCAAAAGGCACTTAAAACCTCTTCTCCTACTACTCTCCACTAAAAACCCTAACTCCTTTACATACACCTTCACTTGTCGATTTTCTTTAAATTCTTTTTTGGTAGCAGTAGTTTAAATTATTCTTATTCAATGGAGAATAATAAGCTGAGAGAGCAAGATTTTTTGGTGGCCTCAATTTCGCAGCTGTCGATTTCCGGTAGTTCGTCGCCGCCGGTGGTGGCGCGGTTTCGCTCCGAATCGCTTCAATTTGGCTCCGAGTCCGATTCGAGTGACTCGGTTCAGTTCGATCTCCACAACTGCCAGGTTCAGAAACATTTATTCGTTTTAAATGTGCTGTTTGTATTTTGTATTCGGAAGTTTCCTTTTCATTAGCGTGATACCGAGTTGGTAAAATTTAATCCTAACGAAGTAGAGAGGGCATTAAGTTTTTCCATTTTTTGGAGGTTTTTATTGGTGCTTTTAATGTTTATTTGATATTTGATATTTGAATAGCAATTTTGTGGATTTTTCTAATGAATGTTTTTATGGTACTGGGAATTGATTCTTAGCGAAATACTCGAATTTCAAGATAGAGAGGTTTTTTAAAACTTCAGAGAATATATAAAAAAAATGGAAAAGTTCGTCTTGTTTCCTTATTTTATTGGTTTCAAAACATTAAAGCTTGTGTAATATAAAGGAAACAAAAAGATAATCAGACATTATGTAAAGTTTGCCAACAATTGGAATCTCAAACTATTTAGTACTAGAAAATACTGGAATTCATTTTCTAGTGGGGTTACATTAGAAAAATGTTTGCATGGTTCTTGAAGATATTGTAATTTTGGTATAAAATGGTTAGTGGATTGTACTATTGAAACTTTTAGAGTTCACTATTAGGAAATAATTATATTTTGTCTAAAGTGCTGGACACCTTTTATCTTTAAATAACATGATAAATGATGCAGACTTATACCAATTGAATTCACAAGTAGTTCAATTTTTACGTCATATTCTTGCTCTCTCTCCCTCTCAATCCCCCCCCCCCCCCTTCCAATTTTGTGATGGTTCATTTTATTTCATTTTGGTTTTTATTCCAGCTTTTCAAGCTAGGTCCATTTCAATCATTGTGTATATCTGAAGCTTCTGAATTAAGTAACGAGGTACGGGATCAATTCATTCCCTTTGTATCATGTTGTTCTTATTTTCCTACTTTAGAGGATTGATACTATTGTGTGCTCTTGAAGTGTGCGCTGTTTTCATTTAGTTTTATTTCAATCTACATATATCTGAATTGTTTGCAGACCAGGACTCTATAATGTGTCATGGTATTTGCCAAATTAAGTGAAAAGGATTTTTATTTCTCATTCCAGCATTATATATTGAAACAATGTGTTTATCTGTTGATCTTTTCCTTTGAAACAGAAAATCTATTCAAGGGGAGTCACAATACAGTTTAGAAACGAGGAGGAAAGTAGTGCCTTCCATTGTGCATTTGAGCAATGGAAGAAGGAAGTGGTTGTTCAAGGTTGGTGTTATGATATCTTTGTTGGGTGTATCATGGCAGATGTGGTTGCACCTCATTATCTTTCATTTAAGATTCTTGCTGCTTTTTTCACGAGACCATCTGTTAAAGAATATCAGGAGCGCTCCTTTGGGTTCGGTATTCTATGATTAATTACTATACTAATGTTGGCATGTGCTGGTTTGATAACTTATATAAAGATGTAAGTAGTGCTATTGCAATCTAGTATAATAATCAAACTCATCTCAAGTTGCATGTTGCAATTTATAATGTAGTTAGACTTCAATGAAGAAATACAGAAGCTAGCCTTGTGGTTGGTACATGGCCTGTATCCTGTGATCTATGTATTGTACTACTCCTGGCAATAATTATAATTACAAACTTGCGCATATGCATGTCCATCCATTAAGCATGCCTGCTTGTAAGAGTGTTCACATTTCTGAAGTTTCTTCTAAGATTCACATATCAATATCTGTGGAAAAAATATACTGCAAAGAGATTATCTATTATACGGAGGCTTAAAAAAATGTTCTTATAATTTAGTCCTGTCCTCTGTCAATCTGACAAAAAGTTAATAATAATAAAGGCAGGGCAGAAGGCAGTCTCATTTGTTATTTTTTTTCTTCCAGGATCATCTTTGCAAAATGGAATTGTGTCGTCATCTACAAGCAAATTTGATGACAAAATAGAGGCATCTTCTGCCAAAATGTACTTCCATTACTACGGACAGCTTCTACACCAGCAAAATATGTTGCAAGACTATGTGAGGACAGGTTACATATCTGAGCTGAAAATTATTATTCCCTTTCAATCTGTTCTCCGCTACTTGTTTTCAAGTTTCTTGTTCATCCCAAATTTTGAGAAACATGTGGCCTATTGGTTGCCCTTCAAGAAAATATTGTATTCAAGAGCTTATTTTGTACCCTTATAGCTGTAGGGAATTATAACTCTCGGTATGTATTGATGACATGGTATAAATTGTGTTCCAGGAAGTTATTATGCTGCAGTCCTTGAGAACCGTATTGATTTTATTGATCGTGTAGTGGTTGATGTTGGTGCTGGTAGTGGCATCTTGTCATTATTTGCTGCCCAGGTTCTGAACTGCACAAGATTTTTTAAACACTACCATGGAACAAACTGGTTAGCATTATCAATCAGCATTTCTGATTTAGATATGCTTTCTCTCAGGCTGGTGCAAAACATGTTTATGCTGTGGAAGCATCAGAAATGGCAGATTATGCTCGTAAACTTATAGCTGGGAATCCATCACTCGGCCAAAGAATAACAGTGAGTGTTTTTCACACTCTTACATGTTTGTGAGATTATTAATTTTCCACTTTTCTTATTAGTGTCATGTCTTCTGTTCATTTTGTAGGTAATCAAGGGTAAAGTTGAAGAGGTTGAATTACCTGAAAAAGCAGATATATTGATCTCTGAACCAATGGGTATGTCTTAATTCTTTTGCCATCTGCAGATGATAATACATATAAATGATTGGAATTGTAGTCAGCTGAATTAGATAAAGAAGAAACACATGTTGGGACGGAGCAATGCTCTTTTAATGTTCAGGAATGCTATTCATTATAATTATGTAGTCTGAATATGATCTGAAGGCATTTACTGATAACTGATTTTGTTCTGCAGGTACTTTGCTAGTCAATGAGAGGATGCTAGAGTCGTATATAATTGCAAGAGATAGATTCCTTGTCCCAAATGGGAAAATGTTTCCAACTATTGGAAGGTGAATGTTGCCGCAAATCATACTTTTTGTGCTAATTGACACTGTAATGAGTTTCTCTTTTCATCAGTGCTATGTTTGCTTAAAAGAAAGATATGGTTCTCTTTGCTTTAAGTTATGCAAAAATTGAAAGTTGAACGTAGATGACCTCTGTTTTACTTCTGCATCATGATGTATGAACCTACGGTATCTGGAGATTATGTACTGGCTTGTGACTTGTTTCTGTCATAAACAGTGGTCCTCCATTTCTTTTAGATATTAGGAATGTGTGCCATTTTTTTCTTGTATCTACTTCTCTCTATTTATGCATCTGGAATAATCAATAAGCATTGAAATGCCAAGGCATTTGCACTATTTCTTCATCTTGATGCAGTTATTTAACTTGGCAATCCTTGAATTTTTTTTAATGGTGTTACCCATGTAATTTTAGCCATTACTTCCTTTTAACGGTCAGATGTAATTTGGGGCATCAAGTTGGAAGACAATTAGGCTTCCATTTTTCTATCCTTTTCTGTTGTGGAACTGATTTTTCAAATGATGAATGGTCTTCATAACTTGCATGTGTGTCTGTCTTCCATTTGCTCATGCACTTCTTAGTGAACTTTGTGCAGTGTAACTTGGTAGTTGATCAATGGTCAATTTAATTTGCATTGGACCCACCAGGTGGGTGGGGGATTTATTTCCCATGAACACTGCTGTTATTTGTACTCATCCTGTGGTTGATGGTCATAATCATTTGCTCATGTAGGATACATATGGCGCCATTCAGTGATGAATACTTATATATAGAAATTGCAAATAAGGTAAGCATTTATTATTGGCATTGCTGTCTCTAATTTGTACTTGGGAAAACTAGGGAAGCATTGGCAAATTGTCCATTGGTTACATATTTATAATGCCCAGAGAGGGTATAACTTGGATAGGTTTAATATATATAAAAGTTTGAATTTGTCACAAAAGCTTAAATATTCCTGATTTTTTGCCTTTATATTGGTTTTGCAATGGAAATGGATTTGAATTGTTGTTTCTGTTTTCTGTCCAGGCTTTGTTTTGGCAGCAACAAAATTATTATGGTGTTAACTTGACACCTTTACATGGTACTGCCTTTCAAGGATATTTCTCACAGGTTGAATTCTAATCGCCTTTGTAATCTTCTTTCTCCGTATCTACTTAGATATGCTATCTATTTTATATGCTTTACCATGTTGCTTTTATCATTTCTAGATGATGACTATGTAATGCTATCACTCGACATGATAAAAATCCTCTTACAATGATTTGTAACTTGCTTTGCATTTCATTTTATGTCTAAACTGTTGTTTCTCTTAAAGCATGATTTTTCCTTATCTAGGATCGTATACAAAGTAAATAGTAAGATATTCTTCTTTAAAATTGCTCTTTGAGAACTGGTTGGTTCTCAACAGTTTCAGTCCTTAGGCAGTGCTTCTCTCATCTAAAATGCTGTAGTATAATACCCTTAGCATTTCATAACATAATGTGTAATGTCTTAGTGATCATTTATCGTTCTCATAGGAAACTATATAGCATTGTCTCATTATCAGACGATCTTGTCATTATTAAGTAGCATCAAGTTTTTTAATTGTTTCATGAGTAATAAAATGAGCAATCTTCTGCCTACCAGAGGTTTCTCCTGTTATTTTTATTTTTTTATTTTTTATTTTTATGTATGCATTCCACTTCGGAGTTACATAATTTCGACGTGATATAAACTTGATCATTATATGGATGTTCCTGAGGGAAAGGCTATGCTAGGAAATCAACTTGTTCCTTTACTTAAGCTTGGTACTTGGTATAGCTAAAACCAGTCATATATTTCCTATGTGATTAATCCAAGTATATTTTTTCTTTTCTACAATCATGTTGTTATGCTTCTCTCCCACACTCATCCCACTTTCTTTCTCCTAATCCGATTTATAACAGTTAGTAATCTGCTGCCCATTTAGTGCATTGGTCATATTTTGTTTTGCCTCGTCTGAACATTGCAGCCAGTGGTGGATGCTTTTGATCCTAGGTTATTGGTGGCTCCCGCAATCTCACATGTGATCGACTTCACTTCTGCTAATGTAAGTGTTAGCTTTACTGACAAATTCGTGTATAAATGTACGTCTTTTCTATTTTCAGAGATTTATAGCTTGTTAATTTCACTATTGATGGCACTTGTGAAATTAATGAAGACTGATTTGAGATTCTCTCATCTTTTTTGTGGTATCCAGAAATTTTGGAAAAAATAGATTTGAAGTACATGTTTAATTGTTTCTTGCCTACAACTTGAAAATACAATGAAAATATTTTCCCAAAATAACTCATCATTCTTAAATTTTGTTATCATATATCATAGGTGAATAAAAGCTTCTTGCTTCTAGTCATGAGCATTTTATATTTTTCTTTTGTTACTTTTTACATTTATAATAGATAGTTACTTTTTTATTACATGATTGTTATTGTTTAGTTGATACTAGATCTGAGTTCTCTTTAAAAAAGAAATAACTTAAATTTGAAAAAAATACTTTGTGGTAGTTGCCATTTGTATTTCTAGTGCTTGACAGGACATTTCATAGTGTAAGATAACCCTGAAGCTAGGCAATTAAATTTTAAAAGGTCTTTGTTCCCCACTTCCCCTTTAAGAATCTAACTGAGAATTTACATTATTGAGATTTGCTCGCTATATATGCTTGCACAGCCAACTGCCATCTTCTCTAGACTCACATAACTTGTTAATATCCTTTCCAAAACATCATTTGACAGGAGGAAGAATTGTATGAAATTGACATTCCTTTGAGGTTTGTTTCTTCCGTTGGCACCAGAGTACATGGACTGGCCTGTTGGTTTGACGTATTATTCAATGGGAGGTAATAGTTTGATGCTGCACATATGTTCACGTCACTGTTTCCCAAATTTTTACTTCTGCCCAATTGTGTGCTAACTTTGTCAAATTTTGTCATTGTTAGCACTGTACAAAGATGGCTTACTACTGCTCCTGGTGCGCCTACAACGCACTGGTACCAGCTGCGCTGTGTCTTGTCCCAGCCTATTTATGTGATGCCTGGCCAAGAGATAACTGGTCAACTTCGTATGGTCGCTCATAAAGCGCAGAGCTATACGCTACACCTAACATTGTCAGGTTGGTTGTTTCGACTATTGCCCAAATCATCTCCCTGTAGTTGTTTGCATTTCTCTATTGACTGATTATTATTTTATTTAAATAGCTAAAATGTGGGGCCCTGGTGCTGAACAAGGAGGAATACTCCAGACATCATCTGGCAAACTTGATCTCAAAGAGCCTTATTATAGGATGTCTCAACCTCAGGCATATCCAATGTCCCAAGATCAGCAACCACATCAACTACTACAAACACAGGTAACAACCATGTGGCAATGCTTGATATATGCTCTTTACTTGTGGAAAAAATTGTGGTAGCACTTGAGGGTTTATATAGTTTCCCCTGTACATTTTTACTGCTTCTCAGTTGCATTTGGGCTTATTTGGTATACTAGATTGTGCAATGAGTTCTATTAAGATTTATTTCAGTAATTTTACCTGTTTGGAATAAATCTTCGATTTGAAAGAAATTTTAAACATTATGATTTACTTAAAAGTTTTCTCTCTCTCTCTCTCTCTCTCTCTCTCTCTCTCTCTGATAAACAACATTGATGCAAATCTGTAACTATCTTTCACTTCCAAGACATGTTTCAACTTTGTATTTGTTTGTACTTTGGCAAAAAGTGTCTGTATAACATCAAATATAACCCAATACGAGGAAAGCACACTGTCCAGAAAAAGTGCCCTGTTATATGTATGTTAGCACTGAGCTAATGGCCACTATGTAGTTATAGTTATTATAATGATCCACCTACAATTTCTAGTTTTTGGCTGAAGAAATGAAGGAATAGCCCCTGATTGGAAAGATTACCAACTCCTACAATTAATGAACTGCCTCCTTCAGTTTGTCCTGGTATTTGTTAACATTTATGTTGTGCATGACAGGATTTACATATACAATCCCAAGATGAAGAGGGTTCGGATTTATTGCAACAGCCGGTATGATTGTAGGCCGGAGCTACAATCAATATTATGAATGAAGTTTCTGAGTGCCGCTGGAGTTCTACCGTATTTACTATTGTTATGGCGTGGGCAGCTTTAGCACAATCAGAAGCCTGTTTAACTTCTCTGTTGTAATCATGTCAGCTTGATGCACTATTTATTGTTTTACATGGCTTTATTAACGTGTACGTCCTCATCCAAGCTGATAAATAATGGTTTGATTCGAATTGAAATTTTGAGTATCTATAATCATGCAATTTAAGCAGCAGGGAATACACGCCATGGGACAGCCTTGTGGTTGTATGGACAGAATTGGTTTGTTTGTTTGTTTGCCACCATGGTTCAGGCTTCAAACCCTCTTGGAAGCAAGTTTATTATGCCTTGTCTGGTGCAGTTGGCTTGTGGGCTACTGTACGTGCTTATCGGATTAGAGTGCACATTCAGTGTATTTTTAGTATGGTTATTTTGCTGTGCTTGTATATCTACTGGTTGCATTCTTTCACATTTAGTAAAAGAAAAAGGGAAAAAGAAATTTTAGCTCACTTTTTTTTAAAGGGATAATTTCGAAAACTACTTGTGAGATTTAGTCTAATTACAAAGAAAGATGCAGTTACATTTTAAAATAAAGTTAAAAATACCTCATTGGCATTTGGTTCTATTTTTCAAGTTGCACAATTATGAAGGGTATTTGTTATTAATATTGACATGGGTTAGGGATTGGCAACGGGGCGGATCTGGAACAGGTTTGGCTAAACCTGGGACCCGCCCCACCAAGGAAAGTTAGGACCCAAGACCCGTCCCGTCTTTCGACCCGCCATGTTAACATTTCATGTTTTCCATTACAGTTCCAATATTATAAATGCTCCAAACATGTAAATTCTTGCAATTTATGGGCAATCTATGCTTTCAAGAATCAGTGACAGATTGACACACAAATGCAGATACCCAGTTCTCACGCAAATTAAGAGTAATTAGCCTTAACAAATTAGATAAGTACATAATATTACCCATAAAAAAAGAGAAAAGACAAGTATATAATATAATTTATATATAATATTTATTAATTAAATATACACGGGTGGGTCTAGACCTATTACCCGCCCTGGGCCCGGCCGATTTGAGGAGGGTTTGTTATGGGCCCAGGTTTAAACCCGATCCATTGACATTTCTAACCTGGGTGTTTGGAAGGGTGTTTTTTTGTAATTCTAAAAGATAATTAGAGTTTTTTGTAATTAGGTTAAACCTGAGCAGTAGTACTTGTAATTATCCCTATTTTAAAATGAGTTTATGTTTACTGTTCCCCAACTCAAAGAGTAGACTTATTAACTGCGTTGAAGCTGAGATAGGACTTGTAGTTAACTTCTGAGTCTCATACTTTTGAGTAAATTTGTGGGATTACACATAATTTACACACTAGTATAACTTTTTATGTTTCAAATCTATACGGGATTGACACTTGACCGACAGCCTTGCATATGTATAAAATGAAACATTATTTAAAATCAATAGTCAATCCAATAATTCAGAAAGTAGCCAAGCGACGAACCCTGAAAAAATGTATTTCAATACATGTAACTTCCCGTTTTACATAGTTAAACTATAAACATTCTGAGCATCTACATGAGATTCCTTAGTTCCAATTTCCATGGAAAGAGCATACTGCCAGAGTTCATTGCCCTATTCTCTGCTAACGTAAATAATGGCTTATGAATGTAAAAAAACTTGCCCGCTACAGAGTAACGCAAATCGTCTGAGAAATACTGAAATTGCAGTAGGACTGCATACTTCTTTACAAGTAAATTCCACATCATAAATAAGAAAAAAAAAATCAAACTATTGAACTAAAAAATGTATCAAAAATTACGCTTCAATATGAAGCAAATCAGTGAAGTTTCATGCAGTAACTTGTTCTGCATGTACATACCAAGAAATCTCAACTAGCTGCTGCCAGAGCTGGAATTGGTTGGCTGACAACGCTATGACAACGGCCACAGAGTGAGGGGTGATCGTCGTAAGTACCAACTTGAAGCGAGAAATTCCAGCATCTTTCACATTTCAACCCATTTGCACGTGACACACCGATCCAAACTTTGTTATTGTTTTCGATGAGATACTCTCCGGTGCAAGGTATATCATCTTCGCTCACATTTTCCAAAGAAGGAAGAATCTCCACCTGCAATTTCAATGGTTCATTTTTTTACATTCTGTTTCAACTAAGTTTAACTCCAAATAATTAAAAGGGAATTTACAAAAACTACCCTTGAAGTTTAGCCTAATTACAAAAAAAATTCCAGTTATGATTATCTTTCAAAATTACAAATATTCCCTTAAGGTAGTACAACCACCTCCTTGATGTTTGTATTTATATAACAAACACCCCCCTCAATAGGATAAAACTTGTAAAATAGAAGCAAATATCAAGGAGGTATTTGTAATTTTGAAAGATGGTTATCAAGTTTGGCTTGGCTAATTCATAGATCTCGAATGCACTGAATTATGTCAGTGGTATTATTAGATAATGTAGTGCTGTTCTTGCCTAACGTCAGTCGGATATATTCAAAAAGTATTCGTTTTAACAGAATTGAATGACTGGGGCATGGAGAAACTAAATAACTTCACGAGAGGACAATGTGAAAATGAAATTTGGCTTCCTCGTCAAAAGAAACATGTAAAGTTCTTTGGAGAGCTTAAAATCAAGACAATTAGGAGGAATTATTTGGCTACTTATGTCAAAGCCAAAGATAAACGGGACGACCTTCATCTGTGACAAATAAAGTATCATAGAGTGTAACCACAATGGCAAATCCAGTTTACCTGAGATGTTAAGAAGATGCGATGCAATGTATCAGCATCATTTTCTGATGCACACATGTCAACTAATCTCGAAACCAGGCCAACATCAGATGCACGGAGGTACACCTTCGCCTCTAAACTGGAACCAATCAGCTTCCTCGTACGCGCGACCTCAAGCACTTTGTTTACTTCAGTTCTCAGCTGGGTAAAGTAGCTTGCATTAGAATGAACAGGATAAAAATATAAATAGAAAAAAGTAAGCAAAATTAATTTAGCTCATGAACTTCAATCACTAAATTAATCATATATTCAGCTAGAAAGCCGACTCATTATTAGAGAACTGGACATGTGAAAACAAAATATTTATTTATATGGATCACATATACACCATTATTACACTTCACAATTGAGAATATAAATTTTGGCATGACACGTATGTTGTTTTCATACCAAGTATATGACCAGACCGTGTTGAAAAAATTGTAATGTAATTACCTCAAGAATTGTTCCCCAAAAATTAACCTCTTCCTCTGGGAATGCAAGATGTCTTTCATTTAAGACAGGCCATCTTGACTCGAAGACAAAGTTTGCCGTATGTCCATCTTCAGCAGTGAATGGAAAAGGAAGATTCTGCCACACATCCTCTGCCAAATGTGGCAAAATCGGAGCAATGACCCTCACAATAGAAAGTAGATGTGCAGCAAGGACTGTTTGACAACTCCTCCTTGTAGGACTAGTGTTCCCCCTGGAAGCATAAATAAAAGATCTTGATCTGATCAGCCAAGAGCAATTGGTATTCTTCTATGTATTTCAGCAATTAAAAAATGAAAATGAAAATTACTATCCTCAATAAAATGTCCCTAGTTATACATTGAAAAGTTTTATTTTTCTATTTCAGGACAGAATTTCCACGTTTTTCTTTAAAAAAAAGATTCGGCCCCTCTCATTGCAGAGACTCGAACCCGGCCTCTTCATTGAAGAGTAATACCCGCCACTAGGCTAACCCTAGTGGTTAGGACATAATTTCCACGTCTGCATGGTAGAAACTGTTAAAGTCCCAACACCTTTGGCCTTGTTTGTTTATGTTTCCAATGGCCTCTTTCCAGTTTCCAACTATACATAAAAGTGGAATCATGTTTGTTCATAAAATTTCCAATGGAAATCATCATTTTCATTTTCTATTTTTCACATAAAACAACATCTCAAACCTATAATTTCTATTCTCAAACCTATACACTACCCTACATCACTCATCATTACTTATCAATCACTATTCTCATATTTTAACCCAATTATATATGTGGGACCCACCATTATCAACTTTATCTACTTAAAATATTACTATTTTTAAATTATAACTATCTAATGGGACCCACCAACTATAATCTTACAAATATAATATTATATATTCAAATTAAAATATTGAAGTGGATCCCACCACTACCAACTTTTCAATTATTATATACATAAAATAATATTTCAAAACTACTCAAACCAAACACAATCTCATTTCCAACCCTACATAAAACACATTTCAATTCATTCATCCAAACACAATCCCAATTTCCACACGAAAACCAATAAATTCTCAAAATTCTATTTCCAACTCCAGAAACTGGAAATGGACCATGGAAACATAAACAAACAGGCCCTTTCTTTCTCAGATCCAAATAATTTTCCATCCATCTCTCAAGTTTAAAAGAGTCGCTTTTTATACAAATTATTCAGGCGATTTCAGAATAATTCTACAAAAATGGAAGCACTTAAAAGCCAACCAAAGATTGGTTAATGGCAGACCGGAAGGCCACTCAATAACAAAAACATATGTAAAAACCAAGAAGCTACTAATTCATGGTTGGTGATTTTCTTCCTGAATAAAATATCAATATAGGCAAGAGATCTTTACAAACTGAAGCCTGACTGCTAGGCAGGAGTTTAAAATATTAATGAGATGAAGGTTTGCTAGCAGTTCTCCATTTTACTTGAGAAGATTTAATGACATAACAAAATAGAACTTAAAGCCATTAGATACATGAGGCAATTCCATGCATCTACAATATATGGGGCTAATTTTCAAAATGAAAAGCTATATGCACTTGATGAAGCCAACTGAATGCTTACCCCACATAAAGTCGATCTTTGGCAACATCCAAGTAAAAATTTGAGAGATCGACGACGACAAACCGCTGAATGATCTGCAAGGATGAAAAAATATGAAAAACGGAAAAAGAGATACTTCAAGGAGTAATTTATGGAACATATTTTACAGAAGTAATTAGATGTAATCTCAATCAAGATCCTATTTAAGGAGTACCATTGAATAGGTAGATTCATCAACAATATAATTTTTCAAGGAAACACAATTTTAAAACAAGAAGTTTACTCAACGTGCTTTATGTGGGGACTAATCCCTATGACTATCCAGTTTCATTCTTTCTAATGCACATATGTAACTATAGTAAATGTTAGAATCATTACTAATTAGGTCATTTCCTATCTCTAGCACTACAAATATGTGGTGATGTTGCTTTCTAATTTTGACATGATATAATCCTCATGCAAATATAAACTCAACCATTTGTCCAACCAGTACTTCTATCATCTTTTTATTCATTTATTTGTCAAGTGTAAAGCTGATAAATTGCAGTATTTGATATTATCTTGTCTAGTATATTTTTATGATAAAAGGAGCTATATTTGTCTAAAATCCCGTAAAGCATTTAATGGGTTTAGGATATTTCAATCTCATTGGCAAAATATACCTGAAAAATCTTGAAGAACTGATAATTGTCATAGCTCTCTTTAATGTTTTTCACGACACTCTCAAGTTGAAATAACGCATATTGGTCTATCATTGGAAGCTCGGTATAAGGAACATCATAATCAGCCTGCAAACATCAATTAACAAAAATTGATAAGGAAGTACACATCTACAACAGATTTTTGAATCCCAAAAGACTATGTAACAAAGCAACATTGTGGATGTAGTACGAGAAATGTAGGTGAAAGTCTATATTGCATAGACTAATATGCGTATCAAAGGCCCATCAAAAAGCCCTTTAGTGTCGGGCATTAAAACCCAATAGATATTGGCATCAAGAGAACGCATACTTTCCAATCATGCAAGTTCCCCAAAAGAAACCGCAAGGTTCCTCTTAGTTTCCTGTATATGTCTGACATTTGACGAAGGACTTTAGGCCCGATCAACACATCACCAGTATAATCCACACTGGAAACCCAGAGCCGAAGTACATCTGCACCGAAGGAGTCCTGTTCGAGAAGATCAATACAAAATTTCAGCATTTTAGAAAAATATATAACTCCCTAGCAGTATGCTACCATCTCCTGGCAGTATACTCTAGCTGTCCGATGTATTACCTTCTGATCTTTCCCTCCTTCAATCACAGTTCTCGGGTCGACAACATTTCCTAGAGATTTGCTCATCTTGAAGCCTCTCTCATCAAGTACAAATCCATGTGTAATGACACCATAATATGGTGCCTTTCCTGAAACATTAGTATACAATGTGACAAAATATCCTACCTTCAACAAAATGAAATAGTCGCATAGTCATAAAATCACTAGAAAAATATATATCATTGAGTAGACTCAATTAACTGACCTTATCGTTAGTCGATCACTACCACAATAGCTACACGGTATATCATGAGATCAATTTCTTAACAAAAAATTTGTCTTCTTCAGCAGATTATGTGGGAGTTTATTGAACTCTTTCAACTAAAATTTGTAACTTCATGGGACAAAATAGAAGTAAACGTACAAACTAACATACTTCATCACCTATGTCAATGAAAAACTTATCAAATTATCAACACTTGCCTTTCCAGGCAGATAATAAAGTAAGCACCTATTGACCTTTTTACACTGGATGCTTTACGTGGGGGATTGGGAAAAGGGACTGGAGAAAATGAATTAGATTACTTACTAAGAAATATAATCTTCAAGATTGATTGTTTCATTTCTTACCATTTGTAGCAATACTCGTCAACAATGAACTTTGGAACCAGCCACGATGCTGATCTGTACCCTCAAGATACAGATCCGCAGGATAAGTAAGACCATTTCTCTTTGCCAGTACAGCAGCCCATGAAGAACCTAAAATAACCCAATGGAGTTAGTAAAATTAATTGAAAAAGAAAAAGCCAAGTTTTTAGTTTTATATCTAATCAGAAACAAGATACACTTTTATATCTAATCAGCATTATCTTTCTTCATCTATTTTTAGTTTTATCTTCTTTTGTATTTTACTTGGTGGGAAAGAGTGATGACTTTCAGGAAAAAGGTTGTAGAGTTTTCTAACCAGAAAGTGCAACTTTAGTACCTAGAGAAATGGAACAATCTTATATTCAGGAACCAGTTTCACAATGGAAAGATCCAGGTAAGAAGCAAAAAAGGTTACATAAATCCTGAGGACACGAACAACTGTGTTGTAGACTTCTGGTCCCACATAAATGATTTGACGGAAAAGAATACATATAACAGATACATATCAATAGGTAAAACATAGTTTGACACATGACAAATAAAACATAATTTATCAGCAAAACTGGGAAGATTATTTTGTGCACCTTAAGAAAAGGTTTGGCTTAACTAATATAGAGCCCTTTTACCAGTAACATATATCTCAACAAAAATTTAAACGCTATTTGTATACCTGAGTCAAACCAAACATCCATTGTATCCATTCCTTTTACATAGTTTGATGCTTCATTACGATATTTTTCTGGAAGCAATTCCTCTACCTTCATGTACCACCATGCATCACTTCCTTTCTGTGAAATTATAGCTGCCAAAACAAACATTTGATATGCCTTTCAAAATTTATTTTTTTTTTTTTTTTTTTCAGGGGCGGGGGGAGGAAGGGAAGCACAACCCAACAAAAAAAAGCACAACGTTTGGATACATCAAAGGTAAACAGCTTGGCAGCTATGTTTATGACAAGAACTTTGAAGGCTAATGGAGGGAAAGAGATGAGATTAAAATATTACATATATAGTGATTTTATTTGTGTCTTAAAATCCAGTAAGAAATGTTACAATGTACAAGTCACATTACAAGTAATAAACTAAATGAAACAGACAAATGATGGAACAGTAAAAGGTGAATGACCCTTACACTTAATATGATCAATAGTTTCTTCATTCATCAATGGCTCCTTTGACTCCACGTGATAAAATACCGGGATGGGCACACCCCAGGTCCTTTGCCGAGAGATGCACCAATCAGAACGACTTGAAGTCATGGCAGAAATTCGGTTTTGTGCCTATTAATATCATAGTTTTGTTTAGCCACAGAGAAGCTTGGTAAGGTAAAAACACGAAAAGATAAATGAAGAGTTTTTCCACCCCAGATTTCTCACAACCCCACTCCCCCATCCCCCAAAATTTGAAGGAACAAGGGCCAACCAGAAAAAAATTTAAGAATAGCTTCAAATAGTCCATAATATCAACATGAAGTTACAGTGGATAGCTGGTTCACCTGTGGGGGAGTCCAGGTTACTTGGCTAATTGAATCCATTGCAGCATTACGGAATCCTTCCACTGAAGCAAACCATTGCTCAGTTGCCCTGAAGATTGTAGGCTTCTTCGTTCGCCAATCATAAGGATACTTGTGCTCTGCATTTGTTAGTGTTAGAGTTGTAGACCTCATACTTACAATTTTTATTCCCTGTGAAATCATAGGACAAGAAAAGAATGACAATGCTGATTAAGAAAGCCAGAGTTTAACTTACTGTATGGCTCAACCATGATCATTGATGAGTTCTTGTCCAAGCACTCAATAACAGCAATATTGCCATTGCCAAGCACATCCAGACCACTGAATTGCCCAGCTTCTTCAGTAAATATTCCTTCATCATCCACAGGGGATAGAACGGGCAAACCATATTTAAGGCCAGTCACATAATCTTCTTGACCATGGCCAGGAGCAGTATGAACTAGTCCAGTTCCTGACTCGGTTGTGATATAATCCCCACCAATAACGACTGGGCATTCTCTGCTCTCAATGGGATGAACATACCTGAAATGGCAGTTGAAAACTGGTAACTGAAGGTGATTATAGATTCCAGATAATAGCACCCAACAATGCCAGGCATGTGGAGTCGGGGTCAGGTGGGAGTGGGGCGGTGGGGTTCTGAGCAATGTATTAAGATTATATGTTCAGTTAGAGAAATTGGGCAAACATATCATAATCAGTTATAAGACGGGTCTCCCACAGTCAATTACAAGGCATCAAGTGTTGCAATCGGCTCTTATGTTATTATGGTAATCCAAAGTCACTAACAGAGACTACAACTAAACACAAACCTTATACATTTATTTTAAGGGATAAATACAACCCCCCCCACCCCCACCCCCACCCCCGAGGTTTGGGCTGATTATGAAAAAACTCAGAGATGTTTCTAATTTACAAAAAGCCCATCAGGTTTGATTCTGCCTTAATTTAAGGGGGTAAGTGTGATATTTCTATAAATATCAGGGAGGGTTTCGAAATGTTTTTTGCTTATGAAAGAGGAAAATGTCAGACAGAATCAAACATCAGGGTTTTTTTTTTGTAATTTTCAAAAATATATGGGTTAATTGTAATTAGCCCAAACCTCATGGACTCTTTTGTAATTGTCCCTTATATTAATGATCTATAAAAAGGTATACAGGATGATCAGGATTGTTTAGACTATTTTCGGACTATTGATGGCCTTCCGCAAAGTATTGAAAGGTTGTTGGTGAGGTACATAAACTTGTATCTCCATCGTGAATTAAATTAAAAGTACTCAATATAGTTCCAAGCATATACTCATAAAAAACCTGCAATTTTCGAGTTCTGCGCCTGTAAGTGTTGTCTTCACAATAAGCTTCACGCCCCATTTTGCTTCTAGAGTTGGCACAAGGTCCAATGCAACAACTAAGTGCAGCTTGGCATGTTCCTTCAAGACATTCCCAAGTCTTTTTTCTTTATCAACTGATGACGCATTTATGTCCACAGAATTGGAGTCAACTTCAACAACAGCGTATTGAAGCTTTGAATTGACAGCAACAGCTGAAGACAAAATAATGTCTCTGTACATGGTTAGCTATACAAGGCATATAAAAAAAAAAAAGATAACAGTTGAACACACCAATATGAGGTGTATTACATGTTTCTCTAAAACCACCATATCTAGCTGCTATAGAAACAGGCATATTAACCTAAAAAGGACAATCTTCGAAAAGAATACAACCAAAAAAATAAATCTAAAGTTTCACTGAGTTTCATGTTAAATGATTACTGCATATAAAATAAGCATTAAAAACAAGTACCATAAACTAACTCAAGCTCACATGATGGTTAACTGAATATATTATCTGGATAACAATTCTCCATTTCAGAGTCTGGTGTCGTTTTAAAGTAAAAACACCCTTTTGTGCAGATAACAAGACATATTTGAGGATAACAAAGTACAATGAAGTTCTACAATAGATATGATTTCACCTACACACAACTACACGGAACTTGATGCACCAGCTCTACATGTTTCCAGTCCAACAGTTAACTGAGACAGCGAACCCAAGTAATTTACTGTACCGTGTTCCATTATGGAGGTGTTCATTTCTAAAGTAAACAGAAATATTGTTCAGTGCCTTATTTTTTGTTAATAAGAATAAAAAGAAATTGCTTCGCAGATACATCAAGCAAGTCTGAGTAACAAAGCTCACCAAATTCTCAAGTAAACTCCAAATACTACTATCTTATCAACTTTCCCCTTCTATAAGCAAATAACAGTTTCAGACACATCAGAATTCAGCATTTCAAGCATCTCCCAAAATTATGCATCTAATATATCCAACTGAAAAGAGGGAAAATAAAAAAGAATAAAAAAAAAAGGAAAAGAAAAGATATTGTACGAGGAAAACATGAAAAGCTTACCAGCATTAGCAGGAATAGTCCATGGAGTTGTAGTCCATATAGCCAAGCCCAAATTGGCAATGAAATCATCTAGCACTTTACATGAAGTAGGGGCACTGACTAGTCTGAAAAGGGCATACATGCTCTTCGAAACATGCCCCTCAGGATACTGCAAATCAAAGTCGAACCAAGAGAAGAAAGTAAAAAATTGTGAAATGAAGCTTGGAAGTTAACAGTTTCATTTTTCCTATCTGTCTAATTCATAATTATATCAAAACAATGAATGTCTTTAAGAAGATAAGCAAAAAGCTAAAGATTCATTACCTCCAATTCAGCCTCGGCAAGGGCAGTTCGAGATGAGGGACTCCAATGAACTGGTTTCCTGCCTCGGTAGATATACCCTTGCAAGGCCATTTTGCCGAACACTTCAATCTAGTATAGTTCACATGGACCAAGTAGTGAAGATGATAAGATCACTCTGAAAACAATAGATTATGAACTAAAGAGTACAGTAAGCAACCATGCACAAGTAACTAAAGCTTATATTATATATTAGAAATATAGGTACAACCATATTAGTCATAATTTGCCAAAATCCATAAATGAGATATTTCCAATAGCTATACAATTTACCTGAGCAGCTTCATATTCTGGATCAAGAGTGAGATACGGATGATCCCAATCTCCCCATATGCCATATCGCTGCAGCCATTACAATAAACATTAGTCATCCCAGTAAGTATAAATATTAATAAATCCTCTGCACCCGAAAGGTATAAAAGCTAACTTTTTCAATGAAAATGGACTTATTAATAAATAGAAGACCACATGTCCACATCACATTTTTGCCTCAAATTACCCAATGTATACCTAAAGTACATTTCATCCTAGATGTAAACCAAGCCAACAGTTGCAAATATAATTCCGTCCAGTAAGATTTATAGGAGGGTTAGAGGAGGTAATTAAATAAATTTAACACAAATCTCGAGGTAATTGACAGCAAAACAGGAGGACAACCTAGCTTTCAACAGCGTAGAACACATTGTGATCCTTTATCAAATGGCCATCAAACATAACTCAAACACATGGAGAGTACAAGGTAATTCAACTTCAATGGGACACTAATATGATTTCCTGCTAAGAAGCACAAAACTGAAACAGTGCTAATAAAGTACAACCTTAAATGCTGCCATCTGATTCTTGACAGTTGATTTTGCAAATTTGGCTGCCTTCGCTCTCAATTTTAGTGGTGTCAGCTCCTTTCTAGCATCCTGATCCATTGACTGCAAAACTGAAACAAATCAACAAGATCTGTGATACAGCCCAATGATTCCACTTACTTATCAACAACATCTGTGATACTGCCCAAGAATTACATTACTTTTATCTGCATTTACGCATTATTAACAGAGGGAACTAGAGCTTAAGCAAAATTACTATAATAACAAAAGAAAGGTGTAGCCCTCATATTCCTCAAATTGTTGTTAGTTTGAGGCACACCAACTATACCGCATACCACGAGTACCTGGGTCCCGACTAGTGCCTTGAAATCAGAGGTCGTGCTCTAAGATATTTTCGAGGTAATAGATATATTTTTCAATAGTTTATATTTCTATAAGATTTCGAAAAGAACTTCTCTAGCCTTAGGTCTGCCCATCTAAAATGAATAAGGATGGAAACTTTTCATTCTCTACAAACTAAGCAGAACCATCCAACAAAGAATTCAAGGATTTCACACCAGTGCTAACACTTGCCTTTCAATTCAATTGGCAAGCCATGGCAATCCCAACCAGGCACGTAATGAACTTGGAAGTTCTGAAGAAGCTGAAACAAAACAGTAAAATAGTTACAAATAAGAAATTCGGAAGAGCGAGTGTGGAGGTATGCATCTACAGCATGCATGCAAAAACAAACATGCAATCACAAGCAAAAATATACAAGGTAGTATTTATTAAATTTAAGTGTACAAAGTTCACAAGAGAGATTTACAGAGAACTCTCTCTTGTCTGTGCCACTAATATGAGGTTTCAATCTCCATGAAACCACACACATTAAAGAAGATAGTATTCCAGAATTACCTTATACCGATTGATAATATCCTTCAAAATCTTATTCAAGGCATGACCCATATGTAAATCACCATTTGCATAAGGAGGCCCATCATGAAGCACAAAACTGCCCTGCAAAGATGATTAGCATCAGCCAGAATTCACTTACCAAAGATAGAAAACCACCTCAGCAGAATGTCAATAACTAAGTGCAACAAAAAAAGGCCACTGAAGAAGTTACCCCAGTATTCCTACCGGCGACTCTCTTAAACACCTGGTTTTCATCCCATAATCTTTGTATTTCGGGCTCCCTTACAACAGAATTTGCTCTTAAGCCAAATGCAGTCCTAGGGAGATCGATTGTGTGCTTATACTTTCCATCTTCCTGTTTCTCCCCTGGACAACAATAAGCATGTTTATCACTTACAGAAAAATAAAGTAAGTCAAGTAACACAAATGAAATTAAATGCAACAGTCCAACATATATGACAGCCTAAAATGTCCTAATTTAAGATTCTTGACAACCTTCAGATTTTCCCTTTGCTGCCATGACAGGTCCACGCGATCTTCGCTTTGAGGAGGAGCAATATTCTATACCCGAGCAAGTAGAATAGCATGTCACATGTAAGAGAGATAAGACTTTTGCTGAAGAACTTCTTCTTAATCGTAACAAGCTGACAGCAGTTGTATTCCTAAAAGATGAGCAATCTCTCAGTGACAGTGCCTGAGAAAATTAGAGACGTCATATTAGATGTTCCAACTATAATTACAGCAGCAACAGTATATACTTCATAATGAACCCCCCCAATTGTTTACATTTGAAATCTTTCTTTCGCAGCACAAGATTGAAACTTTTTAAAACATCAGCATACATGCTACACAACCTAACTGAAATCTCCAAGAAAAATCATGTTACGAAAACGGGGGCGCCTTTGCTGTCACAACTACTGAAATTTTCTTTAAAGAATGACGTTTTACACACCAATAACAACAACGGAGTCTTAATATGAATGCAAAGAAGCAATTCATCGAACATTTATATTTGTGTTTAGCAAGTTAACAAAAAAATGATTAGCAAGCATCTACAAGCAAACTTCAGCAAGAATTAGCACAAAAAAATACAAAACATGCCTCCTTTACTTCCAATACAATCGCATAACTATAATTTGCGAAAAATTGTCTCTCTTGTGCGTTCATTTGCTGAAGTCTTTAAGAGACAGACATCATTCGAGTTGTACAACTTTATTTCCCAATAAAAAGTACCTTTCAACAACTTAAAATTTAAAAAGAAAAGGGATAAAAAAACACTGAACATTCCACCAACGAGAAAAGGATAAATAAGCTCTAAATGGGATTAGCAGATTGAATTTGGGTGAAAACAAGAAGAATTAATACCCTGTAAGAAGAATTCTGCACAGCCATTTTAGAGAGAGAGCAAATATTTGTGGGAGTTGAGGTTTTAGTGAAGTGGGGGGATTCCATTTCCCTTCACTTTCATTAGTGGAGACTTTTTGCCTTCATTTCCACAGAGGAAACAGAGAGATGGCAGGGGAAAGAAGAAGTCTTGCAGTGAGTTTGTTCCATTTTCGGTTTTGTTTGTGGATAAATTGAAGCAGCGGCGTTGGAGGACAATGACCTCTCAATTTAGAGCCCAATATTAAAATTTTCGCCCACAAATATAATCATGTTTAAGAGATGGGTAATTTTTTTTTTAAATATGCTTAATCCTTTCAAAAAAAAAAATTATGCTTAATGGATAGGGAAATTCTTAAATTATAAGAGATACAGTAATTTGTATGATTTTTTTTTTATATTCGAAAAAAGAATCACCATAACTTTACAAAGTATTAAAATGCCCATCTTAACGTAAAATCACATTTTCTGTGACTTTTATTTTCTTTATTAAGAATATGATTTAATTACTGACTAAGTATTTATTTGTTTGTTTTTGCTGCTTTTTACAGATTCGACTGATTGATAAATGCAATTTATCTTTTATCATATTAAAAATAATTTCTATATAATTTGAAGATAACTGACAACTAAATTGAAAACTTTTTTTTTCCCGATTTGTACAGAAAGGCTTTCAATCAGGTTGCAGTCGTGCAACACATTATTAATGAAATTCATATAAAAAAAATAATATATATGATGTAGTGTATTGTTTTGAATTCTTATCAATTTTTTTACTTACAACTAGTTTGATTTTTCACTTGCAATTTGAGACCTTACATTGTGTTCATTGACTTATTTTCTTAAATTTTTAAATAATGCGTAAAAATATTTATTCATAAAACATCTCTACATTTTCTCGTTTAGCACCCTTTAAGTCTTTAACCTCACTTTTATCTTCCCCCTCTCTTCTTCCGAAACGATAGCAGTATTATAAATCTAAAAAAAATACAATCTAGTGACTAATAGCCACACAAACCACCCGGGATACAATGCACTAGGAGTGTCAATTCGGTCAGTGGGCCGTGTTGGTGTTCAACTCTGAATCAGTTTGGGATTATGTTCAAAAAATAACAATAAATAAATAAAATATAAAATAACTATGTCTTAAGACAAACCGTAACATCGCATTAAGTTTGTGTCAGTCGGTTTAGGGTTTCTCTCAATAACTTTGGGTTGGGTTGCAGTGGCGGATCCAGAATTTTGAAAATGGGGGTGCGATAGATATTAAAAAAATGTGCATGTATATTGTTTAATATTTAAAGCACAAAATACTGTTTAAAATTTTGTAAAAGTTGATCATGTAACAGTACATGAAAACTTAATACAAATATATAAAAGAAATAATTAGGGCAATTAAGAAAACAAGAGATAACAAAACATAGTTTTGGTAACATTATTGATATTATTAAATAATTTTTATGATATTTTTAGTTTTGTAGGTTTTGACTTTTGCCATGATTTATTTATTCAAGTTGTTAAATCAATCTTTTAATTTTTGAAATTTTATTGTAGGGATCTGTATTTTTTTATTTGGATTTTCTATTTTTTTTTTGGTAAAAATAGGGGTACAAATTTATCATTATTTTTTTTACTAAAAGATATTGTTGGATTATTTTAATTTGGGGGTATTTGTACATAGATCTGCCACTGTTGGGTTGTCATGTCAGTGTGTCACCCCTACAATGCACAGATCCAAAGGAGAATTGGATTTCCAAACATACTTGGATTCCCAGAAGAGTCAAGAGGCCAACTTCCAACAAACTGACAAACAATTGACATGATAGAAGCAAAAATACAAAGATCAAACAAATTACACAGAAGAAAGATGTCTTCGGCTGTTATCCAATAACGAGAATCAAAATCTGATTTATGATTCAATTTTGCCACAATATCATTGTCATCTAACTTCATTTGTAGCTTCTTTCCACCCTTAAAAAGAGACATTAACAAGTGTGTGTGTCACAGCTAGTAAGGTAGATTCAACTGGTCCAAGATGAATCACCTTAGAAGGCCTCCAAGCCATCGCCACACTATCATTGTCATTTCTTGTTGAGCTGAAGTTGTTATTCCTTTCTACTATTTTTTATTAGTTGGTCTATGTTTTTCATCTGTTGAGTTAGTTACTAGAATAAAACACGTGTCAGTCCTTCATTCGTCCATTTGAATCTGGCGCCCTTTGCGTGTGTATAAATAGCAGCTTGGTTGTTCAGTGTATTCAACAGATTCAGATTAATAAAATCACTTTTACTGATATTGAGAGAAGATCGAGATGGTGTTCAACATGATTTTCTAGTTTCTACATGGTACCAAAGCGTGGTTTCAGTCCTGGCTCGCAACACATGAATTGTTGTCCCCGACGATGGTGATTCTACGAAGATGCTGTCCGCATACACCAAAGATTTGGATCCACTTGCGTTGCATGGTTCCGATCATCCAGGAATGGTGCTCGTCACCAATCCACTCAACGGTTCTAATTATCTTCATTAGAGTAGAGCTATGAGGTTGGCGTTGGGAGCTAAGTCTAAGCTCAGTTTCATCTATGGAACAATCAAAGTAACTGAATCTGATTCGAAGATGTATGAACAATACCAAAAGGTCGATTTCATGGTAATTTCCTGGTTGTTGAATGCTATTTCGAAGGATATAGTGGAGGCGTTCATGTATTTGAAGAGCTCTAAACAATTATGGGATGAGTTGGCGGAGATATACAGAGAACTTAATGGTCCTTTACGTTACCAATCGAAGGAGATCTCTAATTTTTCACAAGGTACTTCTAATGTTACAACATATTTTACGAAGTTGAAATGCCTTTGGGATGAGTATGCATGTATCGTGCAATTGCCTGAGTGTACGTGTGGTGCTGGAAAGGCATTATGTGCAAATGATATGGAAATTAAGTTGATGCAATTTCTCATGGGATTAAATGAGGTTTTTGAACCGGTGAAGAATCAAATACTACTCATGGATCCGTTGTCTAAGGTCAACAAGAAATATTCTATGATTCTCGAAGTAGAGAAACAAAAGATTGTGCATAACAAGGTGTTAGATCCACTAGATACAACTGCTATGTTGGCTAAGGGAAGCTTCAACAGAGGATATAATGGTATCTGGACTGGTTTTGGTAGATGAGGAAATAACAGACATACACCAGGAGGAAATACTTATGGAAGAGACAGAGATCCACCAAGGAGAACTAAAGAGGAGAAGGCTAAGTTGATTTGTGATCTGGCTTTAATGGTCATGAAATGAAGGAATGTTTCAAACTCCATGGGTATCTGGATTGGTACAAAGAGTTAAAGGATCAAAGAACAGGACAATCTATAAATATGGTGGAAGGTGTTGAGGCTCTACCAATGAAACAACAGGGAATGGAGGATGGCAAAGGTGGTAAGATACAGATTTACCAGATTTTTCAGTGATGATTCAAAGGAGATAGCCAAATATCTGTCAGGACACATCAATTTGAGCTCAGAAGATATACATACCTTTTCAAATATTGCAGACTACTCAGGTAAAATGCATCAATCTTATTTTGACATGTCCTTACTGAGTGCACTTGATAAAGATAACTGGATTGTTGATAATGGAGCTAGTAGGCACATATGTTCTTTTCCTGGATTGGTGGGTAGATCTACTTTGTTGGATAATCTTGTGACAATCCAAACCAGATGGAACAAGTGTGCCTGTCACACAGTCTGGTAATATTAAGTTGTCCAATGAGATTGTTCTCACTGATGTGCTCGTTGTTCTAAGTTTTAAGTATAATCTACTCTCAGTCAGTCAGTTACTTGAAGAAAACAAATTAGAGTTGTGTTTTCTCAAGGAAAATGTTGGCTGCAGGACCCTGAAACTAGGAAGATCAAAGGTGTTGGAAAAGCATTGGTTAGTCTCTACATATTTGCATGAGGTGAGTTTAGTGGAGCTTGTAGTAGTAATGGTGCAGTAGATACACTAAAGATGTGGCATAGAAGGCTTTGACACACATCTCTCAATTGTCTAGAGCATATTGGCTTTCTGAGGCCTTTTTATAATAAAGATGCTTTAAAGATTTGTACTATTTGTCATGAAGCAAAGCAATGTAGATTGACTTTTCCTACCAGTTCTATTCAATCAAAAGGAGCATTTGAACTGATTCATACAGATCTATGGGGGCCCTATCATGAGCCATCAGTGACTCATACACCTACATGCTTACTATATAGTTGATGACTTCACTAGGGGTACTTGGATATATTTGTTGAAACACAAATCAGAGGTTGCTACACATCTGAGTCACTTTATTGAGTTTGTGCACACTCGGTTTCAGAAATCCATACAGAGAGTGAGAAGTGATAATGGGACAAAGTTTTTGAGTGGTGAAACTCAAGGTCTGTTTCACAAGAAGGGAATATTGCATCAAAAAGCATGTCCATATACTCCACAGCAAAATGGAGTTGTGGAGAGGAAGCATAGACACTTTTTGGAGATTGCTAGATCATTGTTTTTCCAATCCAAGGTTCCAAATAGATTTTGGCCATATACACTCCCGGCAAAAGAAGACATATTCTTAATTCACCGCCAAGTGCTACTTTGCATTGGAAATCACCTTATAAGTTGTTACATAATGAAGCCCCTAAGTATGAAAGGTTCAAGGTGTTTGGGTGCCTTTGTTATGCTTGTAGGTCCCAAGGGGTGTAAGTAAGGTTTAGAAGGGGGGTTGAATAAACCTTACCAATTTTGATTTTAGTCCTTTTAAAATATTACGAGTTAATACACGCCTAAGTCCTTGAGGACAACTAAGTTAGTTAATCAAATAGAGTTAGCCACTCAACCGGACTTCGATAGAGTTGTTGATAGAATAACTCAAATTGTTTAGTCTAAACCTTAACTTGGCTGTGATGAGTTTTTCAATGGAAGACTTAACACCCTTGAATTTGTTTTAACTTTATTTTAACACTTGATTTTAGCTCTTGTTATTTTATCGGTTGGATAGCATTGTCGTGAGATATAAAATATGTGTGCGGGAATGTAAATATGTTGAAATATAAATGACACAAGTAAATTTTATAGAGGTTCAAGATGGGGTAATTCTTCTACTCCTCTCTTCTCCAACTCATGGAGGAATCCACTAAGTAATGATCGAGTACAAAGTGGTTATCAACTTAGAGAGACAAGTCTTGATCACGCAAAGAACGACTTGCTCCTTGGACTCGATCTGGAGATGCCTTGGTCACACAAATGGCTTCTCGTCCAACTCGCTTCTTCACAGGGCGCTTCCTTTCTTGACTCACTTTCTCAAACTTCTTGGATTTGATCACGAAGCCCTCAAATAACTTGAGATTGGTTCGACTTTGAACCTTCCTACAATACTCCTTGGAAAGTAGACCCTTTTGATTCTTAAAAAATTTCCTCTTCAACAGTTTGAAGTTATCTTTCCTTCACAGCTTGGTGTTGGATCGATTTCCTTCGAGATTTAGGCTTGAGGATTTTTGCTTTGAATAACTTGAGAATATTTTGCAGGTTACAATTTTTAATATTGCTTGATTTCTCAGGTGTGCAAGGTAACCAAGGTAACCTTTTCTCAATGTGATTCCTCAGCCTTTTATAGTGAACTTTCAAAAATCTGCCCATTGAAGAGATAAGCTGATTTTCAAAAGTCACTTGTGTTCGTTGGCTTGTTTTTTCTTGGTCTTCAGTCTTGAGATGTAGACCTTTCCTCGTATTAAATAAATGTTCACTTTTCGTTCGACACGAGTGCAGTGCTTCCCATTGGTTTATTCCTTTTGCACGCTTCTGGGACTGAGCACTTTAAGACATGGCATCATGGAAGTATTACTTATTTAAGTAATATTCTTGACTTTTGTGCAACGGATCCTTTTCAGTTAATTCCTCTTTGCAACTGCCTTTTCCCCAGGTGACTTGAGTCTTCTCCAATGATTGAGAGACTCATCTGTCACTTCAACTTGTGACATGGCTTCTAGGGTTGACTTAACTGACTCTTTACACATGTGTCCCTCAGCTGTTATGTCTTCAGTCGAGTCCTTGATCTTCTTCCTTGGCCATACTCAACTGTTCCACAGCGGAGTCTTCATTTCACTTCTTCAGTTGACTTCTTGTATTCCCAGGCATAGCTGACTTGACTCATCTCATTCAGCCCTATCTATTACAAAAAGAATTACAAGGAAAATGGGGTGCCAACATTCTAATCTAAGTTTTACATGGCATTAATCAAAATCTACAAAAATAATTTCCCAACAATTTCCCCCTTTTTGATGATGCCAAAACTTAACAAAATTAAATAAAATGTAAACAGCACAGATACATACAGACAATACAGAAACAAAGAATGTATGTGTTGAATAGATCGTTTTATTGATCATATCATTCTTGTTCTTTACACAGCTGTTTACAAGGTGTATCAGAGCATACTCATATCTAGCAAATTTCACACATCTATGCTAGGATACAAATACAAAGTGAGATGATTCAAAAACACTTTATAGAGTGTACAGATGACTTACAAAAATGTATTTACAAAAGTAAAATACACGAAGGGGTTGACAACAACACTTCATCGCCTTCGATGCCTCCTTCTTTCCTCTTCGGCTCTGTCATCATCAACTCTCTTCCTCTTATTTTCTTCTTCAGCTGCTTTCTTCTTCTCATAAGCTCTCTTCACAGCTTCATCTTTTCTTTTTCTTTCTTGCCTTTCTTGCCACAGCTGATCTTGTCTTTTGTTTTCTTCTTCAATTCTCTTTACATACTCAACATTCTTCCTAGTCACTCCCTGATTGGCTACTGCATCATACCCAACCCAGTAGATCCTTCCCTTCTTGCCTGGATCTACATATTCGATGTCTTTGGGTAGAGGTCTCTCTTCCTCCACCACTTCTTCCTCCTCCTCTGGGCGTATATTGTACTGGAGTCTTCTTTTTACCAGCTGAATGGTTGCTAGTAGTCTGCTGCCTATCAGCTTCTTCGCATACCTTCAGACCTTTCTCCCAGTACAAATCCCAGGCTTGGGCTAACGGCATATTCTTGAAATAGCCTTTGGATTCAAGAGTTTGAAATTCTTCAACTGATCTTGGCTCGTTTTTGTCATCTGGAATGGCATCTATGTCCTTCCCTGCCGGAATGACACCGAACTATTTCATTACTGCTTCAACGCGGGCATCCGTCTCTTTATCGAACTCTAATTATTCTGCTATTATGATTTTTCTTTTCTCCGACATTGGCACATCAGAGTGTTCGATCGGCAGAGTTACTGGAAGTTTGCTGAGTATCGATGATGTGACATGGCCTTGCTGAGGGGTTTCAGCAAGCATTAAAGTTACATTCTTTGACCTTTTCTCCTCAACAACTTTTCCCTTCTCAGCTGTTTTATCATTTTGCTTCTCAGCTGTTTCTTCCTTCAATTTCCTCAGGTATTCCTCTTCCCCCTTTTTGGCATCATCGAAGGAGAGAGGAACCCCAGGGAACATTCCTGCGAGCATAAAATCCAAATCGGTGAGAGCCGAGTTCGCTTAGAGTCTTGCGGCATAAGTCAAGTGCGGAATTCTCGAGCGAGTGGCTTTCGATTCACCGCCACCAATTTCATTTCAAATGCGTGAGAAGGCGTCAACTTGAATCATGGTCTCTTCAACATGCATAATTTCTTTGCGATGAAATTCATGCAAAGAACTCCATTTTAGTTGTATGAGAGGCATGCAATCTCTCCATATAGCCTGCGCATCCTCTCCTTCATGTCAAGATTGTCGACTCCAAACCATCATTCTCATGTATAGTGCCTTAAAGTAGCGAACTTGCTCGAGACGCATGGCACTCTGCTGCTGAGACCATTCCCTTATCCCGACCACCACTCCTCTCAAGTCTCACGCCGAGAGTGGCATCTCTCGTTGTCCAGCGCATGTCGAGAGAGGCTTGGTGCCATTCAATCTTCTCAATCTCTTCACAGATCTTCTTGAAGATTTCACACATCTCAGCTGTCTGACTTGAGTCAGCTGCCGGCCACTAAGCATCGAAGTTGAAATCAGCTGGCACAATTGAGTCAGTAGGAATTATGGAATCTTCTTGGATAGTGTAGAGCTTATGTTCTCTTGCAGTCTCTTCTTCTAGCACGGGCAGCTCGCGAGAAAAGGAAAATACATCTTCAAATGCATCATCTCGCACTTGAGATATTGTGCGCGAAGTGGTCACTGCTGCAGCTCTGGTAGCCTGCGCAGTTGAAGTTGTTGCAGCTGGGGCAGTTGATTGTTTTTGCCCAGATGACTGAGCCTCAACTGTCTTAACAACTTCTTCGGTCTCAGTAGGTTTTTCCATTTGAGTAGACTGGTCCTCGGCTGTATCATCAGCGTCATCGGATGATGATGGAACCTCGGGGCTTGGTTCATCATCAAATTGGAATGTTTGACGAGCAGCTTTGAAACTTGACTGACTCGTCTGCGGAAGTCATTCTCAGCTGGGTCCTTTTGATGTGCAACTGGGGTGGACTCAGCTTCATTTTCAAATCCCAGAAATGATATATCAGGGTTGTCTTGGGAATCATGAAGTGCAAATCTCCTTCTCAGATTCTTCAATATGAACATGATGGATGTTCTGCATTTCTTTCTCTTTACCCAGGGAAGTCTCAACCTCCCCCGGGCCTTCAATACCTTTAGCAGTCTCAACTGCAGAAAGGCCTTCTACATTCCCTTCGACTGATGCAGTTGTCTTAGGGTCTTGAACCATGGCATCCGAAGGAGTCTCAACCCATTGGATTGCACTTTCAGTGCCCAGAGTGTTAACTCCCAGGGCATTTCAACTCGTGCCTCGACCGCATCAAGAACGCGTTCTCGGCCGCAGCGCTTGTCACTTCACCGGGATGACTCAACCGTCCGAGATTCGTCGCTGTCAACTTGCTGTTGTTCTTTTTCTTTTTCTTTCTCTTCTTCGCCTCCTTCCTTCATAGTGGAGTCATCTGCAGCTAGAGCTGGCAATTTAGGCCCGGCCCAATAGGCCGGCCCGGTCGGCCCTAAGTTAAGGCCAGGCTGGGCCTTAAATTTGGAGGCCCGAAAAGAACGGGCCTATTTGGCCCGGCACCCCGATGGCCTGATCGGGCTCAACCATATTTTCCCGATTTTTAGGGCTTTTTTGGCAAATTTTTCTTTCATAATATATATATATATATATGTATGTAGATATTAACTTCAGACTAAAATGCGAGAGGTTTGATGTATGTGTAATATTTCATCTTCTTTCACCTACTAATTTTCTTAGTGTGGGCAACTATGACTATGGATCAAGAGCTTTGAGAAGAGTTTTTGGGTGAGTTAAATTTCTTTATAATTTTTAAGTAATTATAATAAGGCATGTAAAGATTCTCAAAGATAGTACATATTCTTTGTACTCAGACTCACACATCAAACAACAATTACACAACTTACATTTTTTTTAGTAAATGAAATTAACACAAATTGATTGGTCACTCCAAGAATATAACAACTGGTGTAGTTACTGACATTTCTTTCATTCATTAGCTTTCTTAAATAACCAAGTTTGAGAAAACATCATTTTATTAATTTAAATGACATATACTTGATATACTCCAAAAAAAAAAAAATTACATATACTTGATATAAGTATAACTTTTAAGTTCTAGTAAATGTTACAATCTAATTTATAATTTAAATAAACATATTAATATACATTTTTAATTAAAAAAAGATTTTTAAAAAAATAAATTCGGGCCATTTTGGCCGTCTCTTCCTCCTCGATGGCCCATGAAGGCCAGGATGGGCCTAAAAATAGAGGCCCGCTGAGGTCTTGGGCCAGCCGCCTAGCCCGAAAATCGGGACTGGCCCTTGGCCAAGATTGAGTCTTTCGGCCGGCCGCTGATTGCCACTCTATCTCAAGCAGATCCTCGACCTTGCTGCGTGAGAGTCGATTCTCCTCACCGGCGCACTTACTAAGTGACTAATGATGGGGTCACTCTGCTCCAAACTCCCTATTTGCTTCCATTGAGTGCTTTCAAATGGTAGGGCGGTGGTAAAACACCTTCAATAGGGGTTGGCTCAACTTGGGTGCCCAAAGTCCCAATCTCATTGCCAAATCCCTTGGACCCATTTTCTGAGTGAACTGGGATGTAGTTGCGGCTATAAATCGTAGCAATGTGTTGCACTACTCCCGGCGGTCTATCTCCAAGAGTGATTTTGAGGACTCTCCTTCCTTCCATCAATCGTTGTTCGTGCATCACCGATTCCCCGCATGGGATCGCATATCCAACTTCTCCTTTGCAAAGAATTGGATCCATGTCTTTATCACTTTCCGAAAGTGCATCGATGTGAGGATGAGTGTGCTCCAGAGTTCCAGTGAGAGGACATATGTTTGCCTTCTCCAGTTCACGGGCTTGCTCTTCAGTTTTGTCTTTCTCGTCCGCCTTTATGATACGGAGGATGTCCATGCAATTCTCTTCATCAAGAGCACAACGTGCGCTGGTAATTCCTAAGAATTGCATTAACTCCTCTTCCTCTTCTATAAACTCGGGCGTTGAATCGCACTGAATTGCTTAGCTTCCATGCCCTCCATTCACGTAGACGGCGCTGAATATCTGGGTATATTGGAGAATACATGATGACATCATCATCGTCATCTTGTTCTTGTCTTTCCTTTTCTAGAATGGAAGGTAGCATACTCTTTTCTTCGCCTTCAAAGATCTCATGGCGGGTGGAGACACAACTCTTTTAGCAGGGGATTCTGTTGTCTCCACTGTCTCTTCCTCCTCAGTTGTTTTTGTCACAGTTGGGTCTTTTAATTGCCTTTGCTGATCCTCCTCAGCAGACTTGGTTGTTTCATTAACAACTTCTAGAGACTGCACTTCTTCTCGTACCCAGTCTCGAACTTTTTCTAGCCGAGTTGCGAGATTTTTCAACATATTGTCTTCTCAAGCTCTGAAAGTTTGAAGATTCTCTTTCTTCTTTTTGTCCTTACCAGAGGAATTTCTGGTTCGGATTCTTCTTCTTCAGGTTCTTGGGCGGCCAGGGCCGACGCATCTTGCTTGGATTGAGGAGGTGTCTTTCTTGGCTTGGCAGTCCTCTTCTTTCTGATGGTCGGAGAAGGTATTTGGGCTTCCTTCTCCGCCTCATCGTGGGCGGTGAGACACTAAACTTTGAAAGAATGGCCGTGACTCCTACCGGCCGGGGAAATGTGTCCTTCTTCCTCACATGCAGGGCAACTTTCTTCTTTGCAGCTGCAGGGGCAACTTTCTTCTTGGGAGGGGAGGCAACAGTTGTTTCCTCGGGGTCAGCTGATTCCCCTTCACTTGTGTCGCCCTCTTCGCATGGGCTATCCTCTGGGCTCCTGAAAGGTTAGCCCTGAACATTCTCTTGTTTACATGGAAGGGCTTTCCATGTTGAAGGGAATACCCTTCACTTCCATTAAGTGGCCAATGACTAGGCCATAGCCGAGTGATCCTCCAAAGGATCCATCTTCCCTGAACGATTTATTCACAACGTTCTGGCAGAGCCTGCTGTACACGAACTCAGCCCAGTTAACTTTCTTTCCTTGCATGATCATAGCCACGACGATCAGCTTAGTCTTTGACAATTGATTGAAACTGCCAAACTTCATATCCACACATTTTGAGATGACATCCATCAGCTTGTGATAGTCGTCCTTTAGCAACTTCTTTTTTTATATTAGTAGATGACTTTACGCAACACACTCGAGTTTGGCTACTTGTTTCCATATATATATAAATCCACATCGCCAGATATTTCCGCCATACCATCGGACGGTAATGCTTAGTAAGCATCGCTAGGTCCTTAGTATTGATCATGATGTCCTTGCGGCAGACGGAGGACTTGATACCTTCGTCCTGCACCTCAGCGTTCACATAGAATTGCACCATTTCTTCTAGGTAGGTGTGCGAGTATTCTATTGTCAAGAAGGCTTTAAGCCTAGAATTTTCCAACATATCCGTGATTTTCTTCACAAGGGTTGCATCCGAACCTTGTTTAACCATGCCTTCGAAATCCACAGTCAAACCAGAGTGGATTTGCTTCGGTAACATGACGAAATCAGTCTTTGGAGCCATTTTTGGAAGTTTCTACCGATTAAATCTTGATAAGCTTGCTTGAAAACTTGTAGGGTTTTTGAGAGAGAAATGACTTGCTTTCGAATGTTTGAAGATGAACAGTTTTAAGTGTGAGAGAGAAAACTGAAAGAATGAGTATATAAGGGTTATGAAAGGACATGTTTTCGGTTTTTGAATTTTGGTCGAGATCAACAGCTCAGATTTAGCACGTCAACAGCTCAACTAACAACTTAATATTAATATGCCGACAAGGCAACAACAATATCAACTAACAAGCTAATATTAATATGCCGGCAAGGCAACAATATTTCAACAAACCAAAAATCACCAAAACATGTCATATTATTCATATATTATAAAACAATAAATAAGTACCTCATAAATGCAGTTCACCATTGCAGCGACATAGAATGCAACATTTCCCTACAATACCAACCAAGACAGAATAAAACCATCAGCTTTTTGGGAAATTATAAATACAGAGAATATGAAAAACATTAGTTCAAAATATGAAAAAGTTTCTTACTTTCATCTAAATACAACACGTCTTGCAGTTTTAGAGGCAAAAATATTAATCAAGTTTGTGTAGTCTAATTGATCAACCATTTTCCTTCCAATTGATAACATAGCCAATCCATTCAGTCTGTCTTGCGACAGAGTTGATCGTAGATAAGTTTTAATCAGTTTTAACTTGGAGAAAGATCTTTCTACGATGCAACCGTGAATCCTTAGTATGGTTAGTAAAATCTTGTAAGAAATATAAGCATTTGGGAAACAATTCACCCTATTCAAGAATCGCACGACATCTATTGCTCTAAGCATTTCACTTGACAAATAGCTCTGCAAACACAACAATTCTGTGCATAAATCATCTCCAATAATGTCTGCATGCCCATTGTGCTTCAAATGCTGCTCAAGATTCGTACAAGACTTCAACAAACTATCATATGAAGCAGTGTTTAACTTCTCCAGATTGAACAAAAATCCAAAAAAGCTTTCATATTCCTTAAGTTTCTCAAATCGTTCTTGAAGTGATAATCGTGCTTGATCAACTATGTAAAGAAAATAATAAACTCTAAAAGATTCTTCAGGTGAAAGCCTAACCTCATCACTACCGCTTTCATCATATCGTTTTTTTCTATGAATGATGCATTTTTCTAGAAATGTAGCTTCAACACCCAAATCATTTGCCATTGCTTTAGCTTCATCCATCGCATGATGAAACCCACACTCTCTAAAGTCATCAAAAAATGCAACGAGTCCTTGTAAAAGTGTAATAGCAACTTCAACATCCATGTCTTCAGCTTGAAGAAATTTACTCACTTTGTTGATTGCTTGTAGCATCCTATACCAAATGACCATTCCAAGCAAAAACTCAAAATTATTGAGCTCGTGTGTTGCTAAAGTCTCAGTATCACTTTGTGTTTTGGGATCTTCACTATTCTCGGCTAGAAAGAGTAAAGCATCCCGAATTTGTACAATTTGCTCTTTGATAGCCCTAACACTTTCAACATGACTTTCCCATCGTGTTTGTGACAATGGCTTAACTGTCAATCCATCTACATGATCTTTGAAAATTTTCCACCGTTTTGTAGAAGAAGAGAACAATGTATAAACACGTTGTACCACTCCAAAGAAGCTTCTAGCCTTTCTACAACTATTTGCCATGTCACATAATGCCAAATTAAGACTATGGCAACCACATGGCATATAAAAAGCTCTAGGGTTCAATTCCAGTAATCTTCTTTGTACTCCTCTATGCCTTCCACTCATGTTTGAACCATTGTCATACCCTTGCCCTCTTATATCATCAATATAAAGATCAAGTTTTTCTAGTATATTTATAAGCTCTGTTGAGAGTCCAAGTCCTGAAGTATCATCGACCTTCAAAAATTCGAGCCAAAATTCTTCTACAGTCGGTGAATTTGTCGAATCATCCACACACCGTATAACTAAAGACATTTGCTCCTCGTGGCTTGCATTTGGAGTACAATCGAGTATAACTGAAAAATATTTTGCATGCTTTATCTTTTTTATAATTGCACTTCTTACTTCACCTGCCAAAAGTTGGATAAATTCATTTTGAATTTTTGGACCAAGGTATGAATATTGTATTTTACGTGCTTCAGCACGCTGAACATGTTCATCAAGTACTGGATCAATCTCGGCCATCATTTCTATCATCTGCAAAAAGAGGCCATTGTTCTCGACAAAGAGCTTCTCATTATCTCCTCGAAAAGGTAAGCTATTTTTAGCAAGTCTCTTAACAATTATAATTATTCTTCTTAATACCTTTTTCCAGTGCTTTTTTCCCTTCTCAATTTGTGATTGTACATTGTCATCTATTGTTTTTCTCTGTCCAAGTCGATCTTCCAACTCCTTCCAACTAGCCATACAATGAATATGTTCTTTACTCCTTTCACGACTCTTGAGGCGAGTGTACATATTACTCCAATCACAAAACCCATCAGTAGCTAGAAGTCCAAGTTTACTCAACACCGGTTGGGTTACGATCAACTTACAACAAAAACAAAAGATTCGGTCCAAAGAAGTTGAATAAACTAGCCATCTTCTGTCATCTTTTTGTTCATTTGGTAATATTCTTATATATTGTGATGAATCAAAATGTCTACCCTTTTTATTGTTGGGATATACTATACCATCAACTCTTTTTGGGCCCATTTCAACTAGATAATCTATCATCTTTTGATCAATATTTTTCCAGTTTCCGGGATCTTCCAAATCTGTAGATAACAAACTTTCGCCCTCCACTTGTTCTTCTATATTTTCTTGACGAACTTCATTAGCAATGTCATTTTCATTAGCATTTCCATCCTCATCTTGATGTTCCTCCTCAATTTGATTTTCCACCTCTACGCTCGTTTCTTCTTCACGTCTACTTTTAAAATATTTATCTATATCCCATGTTCGACGTCGAATTACTTCGAGTTCCTTATGTTTCTTTTTCCTCTTTTGAGCACCCGACTTATATTTAGGAAACATCTTGTACCTTTTATATACACAAAAAATATAATTTATTAATTATTGAATAGCAAAGCACAAATAATTTATGGAAGATCGAACTAATTTTATCACAAATGGGTTTGTTGAATTTTTATCAAAATTTCTATTTGTCATTTGTAATTTTTTGAAACAGTAAAAAGGGAAATCAATCTCCAAGACAAGAACTAACAATCTAACATTTATTCCATGAAAATGAAGTTTAAACTAAGACAAAATAATCCCTTAAACCATTTTACATTTTTACTACACGACAACACCATCGGCTTCTATAAATCAAATAATATAACATATTAACATGAGCTATTTTAATTCATTTATTATAAATTTTAAAGTGTCACTTGATTATGATTATTCCATAAATAAAAATTGAAACACACCATTTTTTTTATCTTAATATGAATTAAAAGATGGATAAAAATTATGAAACTAACCATTGACTGTCACCGTTTCGTGTTGTAGAGTAGACCGCTCGCTCCGCCGTCGACTCGTCTTGGCTCCGCCGATTTAGAGCTTGAATTTTTGGGAAAGCTCGAAGATGTGTACTTATGGTGAAAACTGAAACCGTGAAAGAGGAGAAGAGAGATTAGGGTTTCTGGGATTTTTTTAAGAAAAAATTGCTTTTTTTTTTGAATTAGTTGTTGTCCAGGCTCCAGCCCTTTGGTATTGGGCCCTTTTTAGTTCTTTGTCACCAAGCCCCAAGGGCTTTGGTATAATGGTATTGGGCCCTTTTTATTTTTATTTTTAATATATCTAAAGAACAAAAAAAAAATTTGGGCCTCTTAACATATTGGGCCCCAAGCAGTTGCATGTTGTGCTTGGGGTCAAATCCGGGCCTGTCTAGAGACACTAATCTAGTATATGGAAGATACACATATATATGCCACATACATGTGTAGTTAATTTAAGCACCATCTTCAAATTCTTTAAGATAAGTAAATGTGTGTATATATATATATATATATCCTTGCAACTCACAACACACACGTACTCGTACATAGAAGAAACATAGTAGGTAATGAAATCTAGCCCAAGGGAAAAGAGAATAAAAGGGGATAAAATAGAAGAATGAGAAATAAAGGAAAAGATAAAGAAAGGAAAAAGGGAGAAAAGGAGGATAACCGGTATGCTTGGATCCGTAGGGCCCTTTTACAACATCATCAACATTTATATTTCAGTAACTGCAAAAAGGTGGGGTAACTCTTGATCTGTAAGTGTGTCGTACTGTTATAATCATTGTTGTTCCATGTGTCATTTATATGGACAAATGAATGGACTTTCCTTCAGGAAGTCAAAGAATGAATGAATAGGATTTGCCTTCAGGTAATCCAAATGAATCCTTGGGGATTAATGTTAGCTAATGGACCGTCTCACAGAGTGGGTCTGGTCAACAATGAATGAATGGTTCTTATAAACTATATGCATGTGACAATTGGTTATAACTGCTTGCGGTGTTCCCCACTGAGTTTTTATACTCATGCCACGTGCATTATGTTTTTATTACAGGCCGAGGAATAGGACAACTGGACTGACAACAACGAGCAACGTGTTTCCTCCCTATTTGTTAAAGTGTGGGCTTATAATATTATTTACGTTCGATTATTTCAAAAGCGATATTTTACCCAACTTTCAATATTAACATTAAGTATTCCGTTTAAGATTCTGCCATTATAAATTATTTTAATTAAGAACTTGAAAGTAAGTTTTAGTGTCGTTCCGGGCCCTAGCGGGTTCGGGGCGCCACAGACTCACTTAGCTGAATCATGATATTTGTTCTATTTTCATCTTTTCACGTTTCATCTTTTCTCATTGAGTCTTCTAAGTGTCAACTCACTCAATTAACCATAGCTCATACTTAAGCTCTTCAAATCTTGATTCACATAAGGGTTTGGTGAATATGTCAGCTAACTGTTTATCAGTTGAGATATATTCCAAGGCGATGTCTTTCTTTTCAACATGATCTCTTATAAAATGATATCTGACATCAATGTGCTTTGTTCTTGAATGCAACACAGGATTCTGAGTGATTGCAATAGCACTTGTGTTATCACACATAATTGGAATGTCTTTTTCTTCAATTTCATAGTCTCTCAGCTGTTGTCTCATCCATAAGACTTGGGCACAACAGCTTCCCGCAGCTATATACTCAGCTTCAACTATGGATGTGGCTATTGAGTTTTGCTTCTTGCTAAACCAGGAAACCAATCTGTTTCCAAGCATTTGACATGTACCTGAAGTACTCTTCCTGTCAACTCTACATCCAGCATAGTCAGAGTCTGAGTAACCAATAAGCTTGAATCCACCTTCCTTTGGATACCATAAGCCAACTTCTTGGCATCCCTTCAAATATCTTAGGATCCTCTTAGTCCGCAAATATATGGCTTTCTTTTGGTGCAGATTGAAATCTTGCACATACACCTCTCGCAAAGGTGATGTCCGCCCGCTTGTCAAGTAGAGCAATGATCCAAAAAGTGCTTTGTATCTTGTTTGATCTACAGCTTTACCATCTGCATCCATGTCCATCTTGACTGATGTATTCATTGGTATTTTCACAGAAGACTTCTCTTCCATACCAAATTTCTTCATCAAATCTCTGGTGTACTTTGTTTGACTTATGAAGGTTCCATCATTCAGTTGTTTAACTTGAAGTCCTAAGAAAAATGTCAGCTCTCCCATCATGCTCATTTCAAATTTGCCTTGCATGAGGTTTGAGAATTTATCACACAACTCTTTATTTGTGGATCCAAAAATGATGTCATTCACATATATTTGAACAAGTAGTATACTCTCTCCATCTTGAATTCTGAAGAGTGTTATGTCCACTTTGCCTTTGGTGAATCCATTGTCAGTCAGAAATTGAGACAATGTATCTTACCATGCTCTTGGTGCTTGTTTCAATCCATATAAATCTTTCTTGAGCTTGTACACCTTATCTCCAAGAGTCTTCTGCTCAAAGCCTGGAGGTTGCTTAGCATAGACTTCTTCTTCCAACAATCCATTTAAGAATGCACTTTTCACATCCATTTGATATACAATGAAGTTCTTGTGTGCGCATAGATAGCAAGAAACATCCTTATAGCTTCTAGTCTTTGCAACAGAGCAAATGTTTCATCAAAATCTATTCCCTCTTCTTGGCAATACCCTTTGGCTACCAATCTTGCTTTGTTCCTTACAACAGAACCTTCCTCATTCATCTTGTTTCTGAACACCCATTTTGTGCCAATAACATTTTGATGGGTTGGTCTTTGCACCAATTCTCATACCTTGTTTCTTTCAAACTGATTCAGCTATTCTTGCATGGCTTGAAGCCAATGTGTGTCATCCAATGCTTGAGACACATCTTTTGGCTCTATTTGGGAAATAAAACAAGTGAACATTGCTTCTTGTTGAGCTCTGGATCTGGTTCTCACACCATCTCTCACATTTCCAATGACTAGTTCTGGTGGATGGTCTCTCAGCCATCTCACATCAGGTTGAAGCAAACCAGCTGGGTTCAGCTTGTCTCGCAGCTGTGTTATCTTGAGAAACTCTTTCATCATCATTATTCAGTTGCAGATTTTCCAGCTGTCTTTGAGATTCAGCTATCTCATCTTCATCTTGGTTGATAACTCTTTCTTCAGCTTCAACATAAGGACTCTTCTGCATAGTTGACTGATTTAGCTTATCAGCTAACTCTTCAATATCTTCTTCATTTACATTAGGTTCATCAAAAACCACATGAATAGAATCTTCTGTGACCATTGTCCTCTTGTTCAATATTCTATAGGCTTTGCTTTCAACTGAGTATCCCAAAAAGATACCTTCATCAGCTTTAACATCAAAAGCCTTTAGGTTGTCTTTTCCATTGTTGTGGATGAAGCATTTACATCCAAATATTCTAAAGTACCCAACATTTAGCTTTCTCCCTATCCATATTTCATAGGGAGTCTTTGTCAGCTGTCTATTAATCATGCATCTATTTTGAGTATAACATGCAGTGTTTATGGCTTCAGCCCAAAATCTTTTAGGCAGTCCAGCTTCAGCTAACATGGTCGTTGCAACTTCCTTGAGTGTTCTGTTTCTTCTTTCTGCTACTCCATTCTGCTGTGGAGTTCTTGCTGCAGATAACTCATGAGCAATACCATTTTCAACACAATACTGAGTTATTATCCCATTGACAAACTCAGTTCCTCTATCAGACCTTATCTTTATAATGGTTTGACTCTTCTCATTTTGAACTATTCTCATCAGCTGAGGTAACTTCTGCAAGGTTTCCTTCTTTTTGCACATAAAGATTGTCCATGTGTATCTTGAATAATCATCCACCACTACTAAAGTGTATTTCTTTCCACTTATACTGGCTGGTTCAATAGGACCAAATAAATCCATATGCAACAGATGTAATATCCTTGTTGAAGATGGACTAGACTTCTCTTTGAATGATGATTTGATTTGCTTTCCCATCTGGCACACATCACAAACACTTTCCTTCTTGTACACTGAGTTTGGCAATCCTTCTACGAGATGACTCCTTGCAAGCTTGTTGATTATCTTGAAGTTTAGATGACTCATCTTCTTGTGCCACAACCAACTTGATTCGGCTGTACTCTTTGCTAACAGACAGGTGCTTGGTGTGGCAGTCGACCAATCTACCACATACATGTTCTTCTGTCTGGATCCTTGCAGCACCATTTCATTTGATTCAGTATCTTTAATTTGGCACACTCCCATATTGAATCCAACATTGTAGCCCTTGTCACGAGTTGGTGATGCTTAACAAAGTTGAAGTTGAGGCCTTCAACATATGCAACATCCGTGATTTCTAATCCATTTTTCTTGATGGATCCAAAGTGCCTTTTATTTCCCCCTGGAGCTTCATTTCCTCCAAATATGACTTTTGCGCCTCTAATCTCCTTGAATTTTGACAGATTTTTCTTGTTTTTCGGTGATGTGTCTGGAACAGCCACTATCCATGTACCAGGTTCCTTGGCACTCACTGCTTCCTTGAACCCGTAATCAAGAAATTAGTTTTTAGGTACCCATGCTTGTCTGGGTCCTGAGGGGTTAGTGCTATAAGATGATCCAACCAACCTATAGCCAAATGACTTGACTCTAAGAGGTTGCCATCTATCTGTGCCATAAGCATAACTCACTTTGGCAAATTGCTTGGGGGTTTTAGGTTCATACAACTGTCTCTTTTGTCTGTATGCCTCTGTGTGTGTTTTAGCAATTGCCTTCTTTGGATAGTTGTGATATTTCTGACTGTAGTGCTTGGGTGCATAAGTGTGCTGATGATAGCTCTTTTGCCTTTGGACTGACCTTTGCTGAGTTCTAGGTCTTTGCCATTTAGGCTTGTATTCCATAAGTCTTTGCTGATATTTCACATTATTCCAATCAGCTTGGCATTGGGTAGTTTCTACCATTCCCATCATATGTGTTTCTTTGATTAAACTTTTGAGGTTTTTGGTAGCTCTGTTTATTCTTTACAGAGTACTTCCTATTTGGAGTTTGTTGAGGAACTCTGCTGGATTTCTTCTCAGTTGTCCTCTCAGCATACTCAACTGACTGTTTTCCTTTTCCTGTATATCCAAGGCCAGTTTGTTTGTGATTGTGCTTTGGAGTGAGTGTGGGTGCAACATTTGGTGTCTTGGATTTTTGAGATGCTTCATTACTTGAAGATCCTTTTTCCAAAATCACTCTGGGAGTTTGACTGTGCACAGAGGAATTGAATCATATGCATGCCTTATCTCCATATTCTTTTTGGCTCATAATATGGCCATCCAATGATTTAGATGCCTTTGTAAATGATGCAATCACATTTTTGAGGTCATTTTCCCTCTTTTCTATAGTAGTTATCTCTGTTGTTAATTTAACATTCTCAGCCTTCAGCTCTTTGTTCTCATTAGCTATGTGACTCAGAGTACTCAGCTTCTTAGTCAGCTGTGAGTTTTGACTTTTGAGTTGGCTGTTTTCCTCGTTTAATAGTGTGTGTGAGGATTGAATGTGCTCAAAGTCTTTCATCATTTTACCTAATGAATCATAAAGATCAGTGGGTGATGAAGTGTGTGTGTCACAATCACTATCACTAGAATCTGAGTGAGATGAGTTAGAATGTACCTCATCTTCTTGTCCGTTGATCTTGTTCTTTAGCCATTAGACGGATCATTGCTTCTTCTTCAGAATCACTTGAGTAGTCAGCTTCACTACTTTCTGAGTCTGCTACTTCTTTAGACTTAGCTGTCTCAACAGTCTCAGCAGCCAACATAGTTTTTTTCTTTTCCTGTCTTCTTTCTCTGAAGACTCTTCTTTCTTCTTCATTCCTATATTTATTGACTAATGGATATGGACAGTCAATCGCAAAGTGTCCTGGTTGTTTGCAGTTCCAACACGGGTTCTCGGCTCTTTGATCGACTCTTTCCGTTCTTGGGTTATCAGCTCTTTGATATTCAACCTTTTGATGCTCAGCTTTCTTGGGTGGCCTATCTTCCCTTGACTTGGAGGGAGCTGAATGCCTCCTGGAGGATTCACCCTTGTTTCTTTTATAGTTCTTGTTAAAGAACTTGTTAAATCTTTTAACCATTAGGGCAATTTCCTCCTGGTCAATGGCTTCCTTGACCTCAGCTATCTTCCCATCCTTGACTATACGTGCAGCTGTTTTGGGTACAGTTGTCTCCTCTTGATCTTTTCTTCTCAGCTCAAACTCATAGGCTTTGAGGTTGAGAATAGCTCATGACTGGATGTTGTTGTGAGGTTAGGCTTCTCAGAATCTTCATACACATTTCCTTCTGTGTAAATTATTTCCCAAGTGCTAATAGTTCATTTGTGATTTCAGTGAATCTGGCATCCAACTGATCCAAGGTTTCACCTGCAAGCATTTTAAAACTTTCAAATTTCTGTACAGCAACAGATAGTTTGTTTTCTTTAATTTTCTCAGATCCTTCACAAATTAAAGTTAATTTATCCCATATTTGTTTTGCAGTTTGGCAAGATTTGACTTTGTTGAACATTGCTTTGTCCAAGGTTTTGTAAAGTATATCCTTGGCTACATTGTCCAAGTTGTATCTTTTTCTGTCCTCATTTGTCCACTCAGTCCTTGGTTTCTCAACCATGGCTGGTATTGCTTCAGCAACAACTTCTTCTCCTTCAGCTGCAGCGGCTCTCCTTACGGCTGTGTTCAGTTTCAGTATTTGCAGTGGCCTATCCTCTATCACTATCCACATTTCATCATGTAAAGCAGATAGATGAGCCTGCATACGAATTTTCCAGTCATCAAATTCCTCAATAGTGAACATGGGAATGCGTGTCAAATTTGCTTCCATGATAATAACTTTGCTGAATAAAAATATCTTTTGAAAGAGCAAGTGTTAAAAGTTTCTTTGAAAGATTGGAGATCTAGTTCAGTAACCAGTGCGGAAGGCTCAATGAACCAACCGCTATGATACCACTTGTAGGTCACAAGGGATGTAAGTAAGGTTTAGAAGGGGGGGTTGAATAAACCTTCCAATTTTGACTTTAGTCCTTTTAAAATATTATAGAGTTAATACACAGCTAAGTCCTTGAGGGACAACTAAGTTAGTTAATCAACAGAGTTAGCCACTCAACAGACTCGATAGAGATGTAGATAGAATAACTCAGCTGTTTAGTCTAAACCTTAACTTGGTTGTGATGAGGTTTTCAGCGGAAGACTTAACAACCTTGAATTTGTTTTAACTTTGTTTTAACACTTGATTTTAGCACATGTTATTTTATCAGTTGGATAGCAAATTGTCAGCAGATATAAAATACGTGTGCAGGAATGTAAATATGCTGAAATGTAAATGATACAAGTAAATTTTATAGAGGTTCGAAGATGGGGTAATTCCTTCGCTCCTCTCTTCTCCAACTCCTGGAGGAATCCACTAAGTATTGATCAGAGTATAAAGTGGTTATCAGTCTAGAGACAAGTCTTGATCACACAGTTGGCTTGCTCCTTGGACTCGATCGAGATGCCTAGTCACACGTGCATTGGCTTCTCGTCCGACTCGGAAACCTTTCACAGGGCGTACCGCTTTCCTACTTCACTCACTTTCTCAAGCTTCTGGGATTTGATCACAAAGCCCTCCAATAACTTGAGATTGGTTCGACCTTGAACCTTCCTACAATCCTCCTTGGAAAGTAGACCCCTTTTGATTCTTTAAAAGTTTCCTCTTCAACAGTTTGAAGTTGTCTTTCCTTCACAGCTTGGTGTTGGATCGATTTCCTTCGAGATTTTGGCTTGAGGATTTTTGCTTTGAATAACTTGAGAATATTTTGCAGGTTACAGTTTTTAATATTGCTTGATTTCTCAGGTGTGCAAGGTAACCAAGGTAACCTTTTCTCAATGTGATTCCTCAGCCTTTTATAGTGAACTTTCAAAAATTTGCCCGTTGAAGAGATAGGCTGATTTTCAAAAGTCACTTGTGTTCGTTGGCTTGTCTTTTCTTGGTCTTCAGTCTTGAGATGTAGACCTTTCCTTGTATTAAATAAATGTTCAGCTTTTCCGGTTCTGACACGAGGTGCAGTGCTTCCAATTGGTTTATTCCTTTTGCACGCTTCTGGGACTGAGCACTTTAAGACATGGCAGCATGGAAGTATTACTTATTTAAGTAATATTCTTGACTTTTGTGCAACAGATCCTTTTCAGTTAATTCCTCTTTGCAACTGCATTTTCTCCAGGTGACTTGAGTCTTCTCCAATGATTGAGAGACTCATCTGTCACTTCAACTTGTGACATGGCTTCTAGGGTTAACTTAACTGACTCTTCACACAAATTGTCCCTCACCATTATGTCTTCAGTCGAGTCCTTGATCTTCTTCCTTGGCCATACTCAGCTGTTCCATAGCGGAGTCTTCATTTCACTTCTTCAGTTGACTTCTTGTATTCCCAGGCATAACTGACTTGACTCAGCTCATTCAACCCTATCTATTACAATAAATATTACAAGGAAAATAGGGTGCCAACATTCTAATCTAAGTTTTACATGGCATTCATCAAAATCTACAAAAATAATTTCCCAACAATGCTTCAAAGGTTGGACCTCACAGTGGGAAGTTTGATCCAAGGGTTGTGGCCTATGTGTTTCTTGGTTATGTTACATGGGTAAAATGTTATAGACTGTATAACCTCGCTACAAGGAAGATATTTGTGTCAAGAGATGTGGTTTTCTATGAATCTCGCTTTCCTTTTCATGAAGCTCCAACCAGCACTATTGGGATTCCTCTACCAATACAAGTTGAGGATGGTGATGACGTACATGAACCTGAGATACAAGAGTCACCTGTGATCTCACATGATGGTGAAGAACTTGGCAGAGGGCATATAGTTAAACATAAATCAGGATGGTTGAAGGACTATATCACTAGCTCAGTCCATGAGGGTGCAATAAAGGCACAACATACACAGAGGGATCCAATGTTGTATCCTTTGGATTGTTTTCCATATGTTTCCAATCCCAATTTGTCCTCATCTTATAATATTTTCTTGGCTAAGATCATAGAGTCCCCTAGTGAGCCAACTACTTATCAGCAAGTTGCACAAGATAAGGAATGGGTTGAAGCAATGCACAAAGAACTTTCTGCACTTGAAGAGAACGACACTTGGATATTGACATCTTTGCCACCTAGGAAGAAGGCCATAAGATCTAAATGGGTATACAAGATTAAAAGGCATCCTGATGGGAGAACTGACAGGTACAAAACAAGATTAGTTGCAAAGGGGTATTTGCAGGTTGAAGGAATTGATTTTGTGGAGAGGTTTGGTACTTACACCACATTGATATCAATAATGCATTTATGCACGGATATTTAGATGAGGAGGTGTACATGCTACCACCTGTAGGATATTTTAAGGCAAACAAGGAGAGGTATGCTTACTTAAGAGAAGCCTCTATGGGCTGAAACAAGCATCTATGGGCTAAAACAAGTGTCAAGGCAATGGAATTTGGAGTTTTGTGATAAATTTATAGCTTTGGGGGTTACACAATCCACACATGATAATTGTTTGTTTGTCAAGAAAGATGCACAAACATTTATGGCTTTGATCATCTATGCAGATGATGTGCTGATCACTGGGACATCTGTGAAACATATTGAGGGATTGAAAGTTTATTTGAATGATCTCTTCACTATTAAAGATCTGGGACATGCCAAGTATTTTATTAGTCTAGAGATTTTGAGAAGCAGTATAGGGACACATCTTTGTCAAAGGAAATATATCTTGGATTTTTTGAAGGATGCAAGGGAGGGCCTATGTTTGCTGATGTTGGACGGTATAGGAGATTGGTTGGGAGGTTGCTCTACCTCAACTTGTCACGGCCTGATATATCCTATGGAGTACAACAACTAAGCCAGTTTGTTCATGCTCCAACTCAAAGTCATTGGGATGTTGTTGTTCATCTGCTAAGATACTTGAAGGGGACATCATCACTTGGTTTGTTCTATCCTGTGGGGGAGTCAAATAATTTTGAGGGATTTTGTGATGTTGACTGGGAACCTGTTTGATTACAAGGAAGTCGATTACAGGTTATTGTGCTTTTTAGGAATTCATTTGTTTCTTGGAAGACCAAGAAATAGAAGACGATATAAATCTATGGTCGCTATGATTTTTGAGTTGCAATGGCTGTGTAATCTTAGTCGTGATCTACACATAGATGTTGCCTTGCCCATTGCCCTGTGGTGTGATAATAAAATTGCTTTACCTATCACATCGAATCTAATTTTTTCACTAGCGAACGAAGCACCTTGACATTGATTGCCACATAGTACGAAATCAATATAAGCCTGGGCTTATTCTCCCACAACACATTTCTACTCATCATCAACATGCAGATCTCTTCACCAAATCTCTTGGAGGAACTCTGTTTCACAGCTATCTACTCAAGTTAGGAATGTTGTCTTCTACCCATATTCCAACTTGAAGGGGGTGTTGAGCTGAAGTTGCTATTCCTTTCTACCTTTTTAATTAGTTGGTCTACGTTTTTCATATGTTGAGTTAGTTACTAGAATAAAACACGTGTCAGTCCTTCATTCGTCCATTTGAATCTGGCGCCCTTTGCATGTGTATAAATAGTAGCTTGGTTGTTTGGTGTATTCAACAGATTCAGATTAATAAAATCACTTTTACTAGTATTGAGAGAAGATCGAGATGGTGTTCTACATGATTTTCTAGTTTCTACATTTCTCACTAAAACCCCTCCACCAAACTATCCCCCAGGAGAAGTGATAGAGATAAAGATTTGAAGATTTCTTATTATCTATTAAAGATTAGTTTATTAGATTATTTTATTATCTTTTAAGAGTTTTCAATTATTAGGAGTTTTATTGTTGTAGGACTTTAGTCCTATAAATATTTGTTTTGTTATTATTTTTAGGGAGATTGAATATTATTAAGATTTGAGATTTATTCTCTTTGCAACACATGTTCTTTTGAGAATTATATTGCTTTGTTCAATGCTTCCGGTATTCTTGAGAATCAACGGTAGTATTTGTGTTCTTTGTTGTTCTTGTTAGTTTCCGTCTGCATCAGTTGGTATTCAGAGACTAGTCTACGCTACCTGAACCATGTTGTCCAGACCGAATCCACAACGTATGAACGACACCACATAGATCCGTCAGCAGATCGACTTGTTGACAATACAATTCCATATCGTGCACATCCAATTTCAAGAAATCAAGAAGCTTGTTGAAAAACAATTTCTTCATGGTTCTGAGTTTGCTTGCGATATCGTGCCCATCCAGTTCACCCCACTGGAAACTTATTCCACAGGCTTGGATGATTTATTCTCAAGTGATATTGAAGATGGTGGATATGATGGACCACCAGTTTTTGATGAAGAGGATGAAGACTCAATTCCAGAGATTGGCTATAAAAAATCTCTGCAATTTTGTGAATATGATGGCCCACCAATTTTCGATGAGGAAAAAATACTGGCTATGATAATCCACCAATTTTCGATAAAGAAATTGAAGATGTTGATTCATTGATGGGACGCAAATATTGTCTTCCTCCACCAGAAATTAGAGATATTGTTTATGATGCCTCATCCCTTCCAGTTCTATCATTATCTTCTCATAGGGATAAAATATTATTCCTTAAAATGAGATTACTACCTCATTTAACAAAATCAGTAAAATCTGCAAAGAAGCTTGTTGGTGTCCCCATTGATGGAAAATAGATTTTGCGGAGTCGGATATCAACTTGGAATTTTATCATTCTTGGTCCAACTCAAATACATGATGATATTCATCTTGTTGTTTCATCTCGTCCTCTTCGCGCCCCTCCATCGTTTGATAATTTTTCTAGGATCTCCCTTCCGATTCGAGGACGAATCGTCTCGACCCAGAGAGAATGATGGAGATAAAGATTTGAAGATTTCTTATTATCTATTAAAGATTAGTTTATTAGGTTATTTTATTATCTTTTAAGAGTTTTCAATTATTAGGAGTTTTATTGTTGTAGGACTTTAGTCCTATAAATATTTGTTTTGTTATTATTTTTAGGGAGATTGAATATTATTAAGATTTGAGATTTATTCTCTTTGCAATACATGTTCTTTTGAGAATTATATTGCTTTGTTCAATACTTCCGGTATTCTTGAGAATCAACGGTAGTATTTGTGTTCTTTGTTGTTCTTGTTAGTTTCCGTCTGCATCAGTAAGTTAAGTAACTAACCAAAACTGAAAAATGTCCTACCTTAAGCATTCCTTTGGGAATTAGAATTTCGACTAAACTTTTGGGTTGAGTGATTTGGGCACTTTCTTTGTACTCATTTTTGCTTGCTCAAATTCCATCCATTCCAAAGAAAGGACCATCTTCAATTTCCTTTTAACACATCTTGATTTCATCAAAAATCCATAAATTACAAGTGTTTCGAGCCACCACAATATATATGTGGATAAATGTATTATATGAATTGTTGTGTCACAATTTCCAACTTTGCAAACCTGATGCCACCAACATGGAAAAGAATATGTCTTTTGTACAAGACCTTCCCAACTAACTAGAGAGAGCTTCCACACAAGACTACCATTATTCAAGAGAATATCTCAGCTTTGGAAAAAATGGAAAAAAAGAAATGTTTATGAAAAAGGATTTCATTTTTGTTCCACTAGAGATTTTTTTAACCAAACAAATAATTGTTTATGGAAATTTTCAAAAATATAATATTCTCTTACTTTCACTTTTTCTCATTTTTTCTCTTACCAATCACATCTGCATATTTTTTCTCTAAAAACTAATCATTATTACATATTCTCCTACAAATTTCACTATTCACTCACTCACACATTTCTAACTATCAATCATATCCAATCATAATTTTACAATTTTTAAATCAAATCAACTTTCATCATTTCTTGTTCATCATAATTTCACACTCTCAAAATTCATCTTTTTTTCTTCCAAATTTTCTTTTACCAGTATTCTCTAGCAAAAGGAAAATTTTCAAAATAAAAGCATATCCAATCGCACCCTTAAGTTTCCGTTTAAGATAAATCTTCCAAATCTTCTTCAACATTCCACTTTTAGCCTATTTTAAGGAGCAAAATCATGGATGCTCTGGGATTTAAGGAAACAATTATCTCTCTACCTTTCTCTCCCTCTTCTCTCTAAAAAACCCCCCCCAAAAACCTAATTCCTTTTCCTTTTCCCTCCCCCACCAGCTGCCCACCCCCTTCCCCCCCCCAAAACTGCTTTCTTCTCATTTGAGATGGAAGCCATAATGGCAGCCAGGTTTGTCTGATTAGACTCATATACCGTCACGAAGGCCGGCGACGGCCGAAAATTTTTGATCACAAGCTAGAAATCCATGTACGATGTTTTTCTTCTCTATTTCAAGATTTGGGCGTTGGGTGTTTATTTCTTGGCGGCGGGCGATTTGCGGGAGAGGTGGTGTCGGGATGTGGCTGTGGATTTGGGAGAGGGAGAGACCTTTTTCTTTGATTGCTAGGTTGTTTTTTTTTCGGTTTTTTTGTTGTTTTCTTTTTTTTTTGGTGGTTAGTTATGTATGTCTTGCGCAAGGCATGATGGTTGTTCGTGCCCAAGTGTTCCGTGTTTTGTAGTCTCATTTGAGGAGTGTTGAAGTCTCATAACGTAGGAGTGGGTTTAGTTTTGGAGTGTGATTTGGAATTAAATTGATTTTGCCAATTCCCCGCTTGATTTCTAGTTAGTCAAGTTTGCCCATAGCCAGTTGTTCTTATATAAAAGCTATCGTTTGAGGGGAAAAAACAAGCAAAATCATGAAGATAGACAATGCAAATGCTTGAAAACGCCATGACCCAACATATTTTGGGCTAGACGTAAGTTAGTAAACCGAAATAATCTTAACTCACATTTGGGCTCAAATTAAATCAACCAAAAATACCCACAAACCATATGTTACATGTAACACCATCAATCATTTTTATCTTATTTCCATTACTAAACTCATTTAATTCCAAATGAAAGTCGTTCGAGATCAGTTTATTGTTAAGACTTAAGATAGGGGTGATCATTATTTTTCAAAAATCACCCAACCGCACCACACCACACCATTTATTGTGATTTTTCGTTATAACCGCAACTTTGAATACTAAATGAAAACCGCACCGCCGTTATACAATCTTAGAGTTAACATTCTTAATGTTAAAATATAAGGTTTTTCATCCCTCTTTAGTTGAATAATTAGACAATTAATATATTAAAATTTTAGTGATTAATAAAATTAGATTCGTATTTTAGATTCTAAATAAAATGCATTTTAATTTTTGCCTTTAATATTATAAATATACATTATGTTTTTCCTTCAAAGTAAGATAACATTAAAATGTATTATGTTTTGAATATAGTTGGATTAAAAGATAATGCAAGGTGCATTGCATTTGCAAAATCATATTTTTGTTATTTTAATCTTCAATGTTTCACATTTTTTGGATATTTTTCTTAATATTATAAAAGAAATATAATATTTTACCAATCTTATAATATTTTGATTTATTAAAACCGCACCGCCACCGCCCGCCCCGCCTAAAACCGCACCTTTGATTTTACTTAATATAACCGCGACTTGAAATTACTTTTTAGTTTGGTTTAATTTTTTTTAAAAAAAAATGGAAAATCGCAAAACCGCACCGTGATCACCTTGAGTTAAGATATGAAAACTGTGATGACAAAGTTGGAAAAAAAATCAACATATCATTAAGTTGATTAATTGAAATGATAATACTCCGAAGGTGTGATCTTATATTCATTTATAATGCTTGGAAGTCATTTGGCGGATACAACTACAAATATGACCCAAAAAAGAGGATAATTACAAAAATTACCCCAAGGTTTGGGTTAGTTACAAAAAAACCAAAAATATTTGAAAATTAAAAATCCTTGAGGGCTTTTTGACAAAAAGTAAGTCTCATGTGAGACCGTCTCATAGATTTAAATCAGTCTAACTTTGACCAAATGGGGTGGATTTCAAATCTCTTGTGTTCACAAATAAGTGTAGGCACAACAATGAGTTGAGCTTTTAAATAAGGGTTTTTTTGACAAACTGTAGTTGTTTTGAAAATTACTTGACAAAATGTGGTAAAATTTGATCCCCTTGTGGAATTAAGTTTAAGCGTATATGGCTGCTGCGCTTATTTGTTTTCTCTCTCCACCTGACAACGTAAGCACATATGCATCATGCGCTTATCAAAAAAAAAATTAAAAAAAAGATGAAGCGCAGACTGCTCCTGCGCTCAAATAAAAGTCGAGAAAAGTCGGGAGCAGGAGGCACAACGCTTTGACCAACAACAAAATTGCTCAATAATTGAGCCCAACGACACGTCTTCCTCCTCTTTAAATTGATGGTGAAGGTAGATTTTAAACACAAAAACAAATTAACATTTTGCACTATTTTCCACTCCATAAAAATATACAAATGACCGGGTGGGGAATTTTCCAAAGAACGCAATGGAACTAATTTCCCGGCGAACGAGGAACAACGGCCTCCGACAAAGCAGAAGAAACAAATTTTCCAGCGAAGGTGCGATATTTTTCCGGCGAGGCAAAATATTTTTCCGAGGCAACGACAATATTTTTTCGGGGCAAAGCAGTGGTATTTTCCGGCGAGGTAGCGGCGATATTTTTCGGCGAGGCGGCATTATTATTTTCGGCGACGCATCAAATTATTTCAGGTTAGCATTTCAATGATATTTCACGTATGTATATATTGTGTTTGTTTTTTGCTTTTTTATGTTGAAATGTAATTTAAAATTATTATTTAACACTATATTTATAATTTATAAATGGTGGGAAATACCAAACACATGATAAACAAAGTCTTTTCTAACATGTGAGATAAAAACTAAACTTTTTACCCATTTTTGAAATGAGATATGATTTAAATACAAAAGTAGGTGGGGTCCTATTTCTTTATTTTTTTCTCTCTATCTAATTTTGGATTTTATAAACAATCTGATCACTTTGTGGTAAAATATTTCAAACATTTTGAACAATTTTCATTTTCTAATCCATTTTTCATATTTTAAACAAGTTTTGAGATTTTTAAATAAATTTCCAAATTTTATACATGATGCAAATGTTTAAAAATGTGTAGTTTTTTTTAATATTCATATATAATATTTTGTAAATTTTTATTTTAAAATAATAATTTTTTTTTTTCGTTTTTTGTAATTTTTTGATTTTAAAATAACTTCGATTCATTTTTTTAAAATAAATTATCGTGTTTTTTATATGGAAATGATTTTAGGCACGATATAGGTTGGCACGATATGCGCGATATCACGATATAGGTTTATCAACGATATGGCACGATATGCGCGATATGTTTTGTGACACGACATTGTTGGCTCGATCATGGTAATGCGACATCGCGATGTTTTGATATGACACGAGGATTTAGATATTGGTGATATTTTAAGGCACGATATGCCTCTTTTGCATGATATGGCATGATTTTGAACATGACAATATTTGGCACGATGATGATAATATTGATTTTGGGGTGGTCATGATAATAAAGTTGGCACGATATGGCAAAATGATATGCATGATATGGTCAATCGCATATGGCATGATATGGTAATATGCATGATATGACGAAATTTCGTTTTTAACTCAAGCTGTATATGGGTCCATTTGACGATATGGGCTAATTCTACTCAATTTTATGACTTTGAGAAGGTTACATAAAAAGGCATGATGTTTAAAGACAAAAACATTTTCAAAGGAAAGCATTAATTGCACCGGGTTAAAATTCAAAATCTTCAAATTAAAGTTGAAATTGGGTACAAAAGAGTTTTCTTATGTTTATGGATATGCAAACACAATCCCACTATCCATAGTGGTACTTTAAAAATTCCCTTTATAATTTATAGGCAATTGTCAAATTGAAACATGATAAACAAAAAATTATCTTTGGAGGACAAATTGTGCAAAATGGTATTGAAGTGAGATATGATCATTCTTGGTTGATGAAATGATCTATCTAAAAATCTATCTAATTTGCAAATTTTTATTATGGTGATCTAATTGGTAAAACCAATACATTTTGAGGGTTTCAACCAAATATTGCAATAACAATATGTGCAATAAAATGATCAAGATTTGTGGTTTTGATATTTCGTAGAAATCGATAAGGCATTGATTTGTTTGTAGAATTAGAATCAATAATGCCTAATATAGATCTCAATAATTATGGGACTTGGGAAATAAACATGCCATTTTTTCCTAAATGGAAATGTGATGGAGGCCTTGAGTCAATATAATCAACTCTAAGCACACAGAGTTTTGTGTAGCTACATTATCGGACTCTAATGTCATGGAATGCAGACGTTGAAATATGTTTTTTGAGCTTTCAAACCATTGGTGATATTTTAAGGTCGATTAACCTCTTTTTCGGAACACATTTGTACACAAAATTGAACATGTTAATATTTCGATAACGATGATGAAATATTGATTTGGGGGAGTCGTGATAATCGACTTTTAATTCTTGAACTGCCAAAATGTTGTCCATCGATGGTCAATCGCAAGAAGATGTGTAATTATTTCATGAGTTCGTCATTTCATTTTTAACTCCGCTTGAACGAAAGTCCATTTGACTTTCAACCCCAAATGGACATCATCGTTTTTATGACTTTGAGGAAGGTGTATCCAAAAAAGGCATGATGTTTAAAATGACAAAAACATTTGCAAAGTGGTTTAAGATTACTCGCAAGCGGCGATGGGTTAAACGAGAATTCAAATTTTGAAAAAATAATGGAGAAAATTAAAACACAATCCCATGAAGATTGCACATTCCTACTGCATGCCATTGAGAGCTAATTTTAGCAAAAATTATCTATGTGGCAAATCACAAATGTGGGTTCTCATTCTTGCTTGATGAATGATGTATCTAAAGATCATGAACTGACAAAAATTTTATTGTTGGTGATTTAATTGGTATAGTACTATGTGATCCGTCCCTACGATATTAAGTATGTGCAACAAAATGTTAAGGACAAATATGGTTATGATATTTCGTATGATAAAGCATGGCATGCATCAAACATGCCCGTGAGTATGTTTATGGGACTTGGGAAACTTCTTGTCGCATTTTTACCTAAATATACAAAGGCCTTGCGAAATATAATCCTCCAAAAATATCATAAACAACAAATGTTTGGAATTAAGACGTTGAAATATGTATTTTGGGCATTCAAACCATGTATTGATGCATTTCCACATTCTCAATAGTTTGGTGATTAAGTGTCGATGGAACACATTTGTACACAAAATATCGACACAAAATGTTAATTGATGTTACAATGGAAAATCAACGTGGTATTTCCCTGTTCAATCGTGGATGAGGAGACTTTTAATTCTTGAACTGTTCCTACAAATGTTGTCCACTCGGGTTATCCGAGAAAAGATGTGTGTCTTATTTTAGCGATCATCATCCAGGATTTATAAGATCCGTTGAACGCATGGCCGAGTTTCAACCCCAAATGGACATCATCGGTTTTGTGTTAGACATGTTGTATCCAACTTTCACACGATATAAGAATGTAAAACTTAAGGGTTTATGTTGGCATAGTGACGATAATGAGAATCGAATCGAGAACATTTGAAAAAGATGGAGAAATTAAAAAGTATAATGAAGATGCACATTCCTACTTGGATGCCATGAGCAGGATCAAATGGACATTGTCACATTTGACAGAGAGTTGTGGGATTCACGATACTAATATTTAATGTATAACTAGGTCCTGTATTTTTAGTGCTAAATTGCCTATATCGTAATTTGTTATCGTGTTTCACCTTAACGTACATCAAAATTTTCTTTTTATTTTTGAATGATGCTATCAATGGCATTGCAAAGTAACAAAATGTGGCCGGATCCTCCAAAAATATCATAAACAACAAAGGTTTGCATTAAACCACGGTGTGCAAAATGTATGACTTTCGGACTCGGATCAAGCGTTATTACAATGAGCACGAGTGAAAGTCGTGTTTGACCTTTAGGGTGAAATTTTCGCACAGAGAGTGCTCGTGCGGACAATGGAAATCAGATGGTATTTCGTGTTCACATGCTATTTGACACCTTGTAAATACGTGAATATTGACCAACCAACTTCATGAAATCATATTACGACACCAAGACATATGCAGTACATATACATGTCGCTTGCCACTCCCGGATGATGATGAATGGGATGAAGCATCTTTTGAGTTGTCCCACAATCCGGATACACGTGTACGGAGGTCTCGTGGTCGAGATAGGATTACTAGAATACACAATGCAATGGATCGGCCGAAGAGCGTGCTCGCAACAATATCAAGCTCATCATGCATCTTCCTCACTTTTAACACTTAATTTGTACTCGTATCAAACATTGTACTAGTAGTAGTAGTATGATTGTTGTAGTGAACTTTGTACTCGTATTGAACTTTGTACTAGTAGTAGTAGTATGATTATTGATTATTGTAGTGAACTTTGTACTAGTAGTAGTAGTAGTAGAATGATTATTGTAGTGAACTTTGTACTCGTATTGAACTTTGTACTAGTAGTGTGATTATTGTAGTGAACTTTGTACTCGTATAAAATTTGTACTCTTTATTGTATTACCATTTCTCATATGCACTCAATATTGATCAAATATTTATTTTTCCAGGATATGGATGGTATGGACTTGCATAGCTTGTACGGACCTCGAGATAGGTCAGTACTCATCGTTCAGTAGATGTATATAAAGGAGATATGGACTCGATTATCACAATTAGGCATGGATGTACTCCTTTTTGGTCTTTCAACGAAGGTTTAATTTAGTTGCACAAACGGCTAGTGCATGCATTATACATTATGGGATTTTACGGTGTGGCACGTTGTTGGAGTATAGATATTGATTATCATCTTATCACCGCAGAGTTGAGCGGTGGCGATCTAAGATACACACATTCCACTTACCGATTGGAGAGGCGACTTATATTACAGTTCCGAGCCATTATATGGGGACTTGGAGGGACAACCATATTGCCAGGGACTTGGGAGGACCCCTTGAGTGGATGGAATATTGTGAGGAGTACTTAGGTTTTATTCCATCCGGCAGATGAGGACGATCACGCATTCTTTTGACGGCTTTGGGTTGTATTTAGATTACTCCCCTCATCTTGTGCTCTCATCTTGTTGGGTAGCTTGATGATGCCGATTCATCCGGTAATGGTGTGTCATTGTTATACCCGCAGATATTACGAGATGTTGAGGCCGTTGGAGCATACAAATTGGGCGGCGGTGTGTTATCATTTTTGTATCGGAGTTGTGCACGCATCCGAGGCAAAGAAACAAGTGATGGACGGAGCGACAAATCTTTACATGTATATTTATTTATTTAGACATTATATACTTTTCATGCATACACTCCAGGGTTTCTACAAATACATACTAAACATATACATAAGTAATACAGATTTGGGCTTGGTCGCGAATCACATTGATTGTACCTCGTCGAGTACGCTCTAGGGTTCCTACAGACCAATTATATGTAGACGAGGAACATGAAGACGAGTTGCCCCTACCTCCGTATGGTGCGAGGTGGATGCAATATTGCAAATACACACACACAACTAGCCACTCTGTGCGCATCATTAGGGATATGCTTGACCGACTGTCAGAGAGACATGTAAGCATTGTTATTTTTTTTCTACATGGCAGTACATACATATTCTAAATTATTTCTCAATGTTTGTATTGTTAATAGTGTTGGGAGCCATATGACATGGCTTCGCCAGATATTAGCGAACTTGGACCACGATGCATCACTCATCTTTGGAGATCCCAGTGTCCTCTCAATAACTACGCTATTGTGGAGATTCACCACCCAGAGCGAGTGATGAGAGAAGCGGCATGCGATGCATGCGACAACATATTCCTGATGTTGTATCAGAGACACATGCATCGCTACATTCCATTACTCGTCGGGGCTGACTAGGGTTTGATTGGCCTACTTTTCATGCTGATTGGGTGCAGTATTGGGCCATGGCCGCTACCTCTATCGTCACAACATAACTTATTGGTGATGGCCCCAGCGTAGAGCATGGTTATCATGTATGGTATAATAACATTACCCGACGACTTATATCGCGCCAAACTTGCATACAACTCGATGGATACCACCAATGAGGACACACAAGAGACTCGTGATGCTATGGTAAGATATTTGTGATTTTAGTATTACTAGTAAAGTGCACGCAAAACGTCGTTGCACGTGAACCATATAATTTGGCTAATTTAATTAAACATAAGTTATTATTAAAATATAAGATAATTATAATATAAACATTGTTAGTATCGTATAATATAGTTTGACTTGAAAAGAAATTTTCCAAATTAAAAATAAATTGTCATAGATTGTATCTAACAAATAATCTTTGTTTGAGATGGATGTAAAGACCATTGCATTTTTTGTAACACAACTCATTTTATTAATGTCAAATCTGCATTTTAAAGAAATAAAAACAAAATGTGAACTCATTACAACACTAAATTAGATGGGTTGCGCTTATAGAAATCTTCATTAAAGATAACTTCAATCGTAAATCGTATGACAAAGAACATGAAGAATACTTTTGAATTAAAAATAAATTCAAATTAAGTACTTTCATACCATAATTGTTTCCTAAATTTGAATTGTTGAAAATAATGAAGATAAACCCTTGAAAGCGCTAGAAAATAGCTATGAGTAAAAAAATTATTGAACAAATTCAAGTTGCATTAATTAAGTCTTCTTTTGCTTTATTTTGGAACAATCACGGGTCCTTTTCCTACTTGAATTTGAAGATCTGCTTGCATATTTATTGTTGTTGTCTGCTTCTTATAATCATCTCGTTTCTACTTTATCTATATTATCCTTGAGCAGGATTAGTAGAGACATCGGATATTTTTTTTGTCCATCTTTAAAGTGGATTACTTGTATCTATTTTATGATATATTAATATTTTTTTATTCCAGGGTCTTCAAGTACTCGCTCCATCACCATGCGTCATATTTTGGAATGAGGCATACCAACGGGTTGATTGTTTTGAACTCTATCAATTTTCCATTGAAACAATAATACATATCTTATAAGGAAAAAATGCTAAGCTACCATATAAAAACCCAACACCTTCATTGAGATATATATATATATATATATATATATATTTTTTTTTACAAAGTAAGGCTTCTACTTATCACCTTCTCAAATGATATTTTTGTTAAAATCTTCAAGACCTAATTTCCATTCATCAACATGACCACTCGCGTCGGAACCAATATTTCCATCTTTGCATAAGATTCAGTCCACAGAGAATGACTTGCCTGTTATCTTATCAACAAGAGATCATCATCACGGGTGTACCTCATTTTTTTCTAATTGCCTTACCAGTTACAACATGTCTACATGCTTCATCTAAAAACTTAAAGCCATAAACTCCTTTCATTCGACATGGTAGTCTCATTTGCATAGTTCCTAAATATGAACAAGGATGCATTAGCATTAAGGTAAGAATTATTAACTGAAAACGTTCAAATTGTTGCATATTCCCTCTTTTACCTAAAACAAAAAAGAATGAACTAAGCATTTATAAACCTACAGTGCTACAACCCACAAGAATTTCTGGTTCATACGTCAATCAACATATTTCGGACTCACATTCAAAGTTTCCTCTTGCCTATTATATATATATATATATATATCTATACAAATTTTTGAGACAATCGAAGCTGTTATAGAACATCTCCAAGACGAATTAAGATTTCAAGAAAGCTATACCATTGAAGGTGAATTACCTCCACTAAATAGAAGTCCAATATTGAGAAGCAAAAGCTCTTGTTCACGAAGTTTAGAACTATTAATGAAATATGACATTAATTGAAATGGAACAGTGAATAGATGAATTCGAATTGAAGTTCATAAGTCGTGTTTGACAGTAATCAAACGAAGCTTACAAGGTAAAGAAAACCAAACTAATATTTGTTGGACTTAATTTTAAATTTTAATTTGAACTCAAAGGTACGTGGCTGAGCCAAATATCACAATTAGTTAAAGAAAGAGGTTACTGGTAAAGTGGTGATTGTATAATTTAGTCCCTCAACTTATAATTCGAAAGGTGACCTAACATATAATTAGACCATAACATAAAAGTTAGCAACAACTATTCTTGCCCCATTATATGAACCTCGAAAAATCAAATTTAAATGTTGTAACACTAAATTAAACCTCCTAAACCAATAATTTAAACAATTGTTCATCTATATTTCCCTCTATATAAAGCTATTTCGTCCTTCCCATTTTTATATCGCAATAAAGAAAACAACTAAACGAAGTAAATCATTTGCAAATTTCATTCTTTCTTACCACTGAAATTGCACCCCTTCGGCCTGTCACACTGTAAGGTCCGCAGGACACAAGTGGTGTCTCCATTTTCAACTTCATCCTCCGTGTAAGTGTCAGTCACCATCACAATGGGAACCAGTGAACAGATTTCACCCAGTTATTCCACAGGCTTACCATAACACCAAAAGCGAATCCGTCTGCGCTGATGTAGTTAATTCTTTCAAAATTCAAACTAATCAATACAAGCTATTTTCAAAACAAAGCAGAAAAGCAATAATAGCCGAAAATACACATGATTAACATTGAGATGTCCAAAGAAAATCAAATTCCAATTGTAGTTTTAGACCAAAAAAACTCTAATATCTAATATTTTGAACTAATCTTGTCCTTTCATAAATCTAAAGTTGTAACTAACCTATTATTTTATAAAAGACCTACTCATATCTCAAACCTCATCTTCTTGACCAATACTAAGATTTCTCTAGAAACCCAATCTTATTATTAACATTATTTGACAATATAGTGAAAGTATGAAACAGAGGCATGGTTTTTTTTTTGGGCATATTCTTCCTTGTATCTACTTTTCACAAATGTGAAATAGATTAAACCATAAATGTAATTTATATAAACTCTAAAATAACTCATGGATTGTTCTCGATGTCTTTCTACATTACCAAATGAAAAACCAATATCTAATCCATGCAAAAAAATAAAAAACGCAAGTCACATATAGAAACATCTTTCCAAATCCCCATTAGCAATGAGAATTGACCGTCACTTGTGCATTTTTCGACCCCCATTAGGAATGAAATAATGGGTGAGAATTGACCGCACTTGTGCATTTTTCGAAAGTATGAGGAACTTTTCGATTAGACGGATAATTGGGGAAGAAAAGTCCAACTCCCAAGTCTTTTATATATTTCCTTCCAAATCGCTATATAGAGCAGTTGTCATGAGAAATAAATTACAAACAAGTCATACAAGTTTCTCCTATAAAGAAATTACTAACCCCCACAATAAGACTTTATAAAGTTTGTCAAACATTTGTAGTAATTGAAATAAGAACAATTAGATTTCTCTAATAAAGAATTATAAGCAAGAAATTAAATCGAAAAAAGAAAAAGACACAACATCTAACACTCAAAGAATTTTTTTAGCGACTTACACCGGAAGGGGTGACCGATTACGTCATAATTCTGCAGCAGGTGGGATTCGAACCTACTACTCTGTTGTTTCACCCTCCTGCTTACTGCTCCGCCATGCCCAATCGGGGCTTGAAGGGTGTATCTTTGCATCTAAAACCCCTTGTACTTGGCAATTGAAATTTCATTTCCTCGAAAAAAAAGAACTTTTCTCTAAAATAATCCTTTTTCTCTCTAACAAAAGCAACTATTGATTTATTTGAAATATATAATGCGTGATACTCGTCATCAAACATCAAAAACTCTATCTCACGACTTCATAGGTAGCACTAATGCATATTCATGGTTATTCTCAAAACAAAAGCCCATGCTCGTTCAACCATGAAAGCCGGAAATTTGGGCGCTTGCAACTTGTTGTTGAAGTATATTTTTGGTAAAGTTCCTAGTTTAGTGAACTTCATTCTCTTTGCTTGTCACCTCCACAGATTTTCGATGATGAAATTAGTGCTATGTATCTCTTCGTTAATCTGTTTTCCACTCAAAGATCAAGCATATCCATGAGTATCATTTTTTTTTTGTGATTATGTTATTTGAGGTTCCTTTAAGGTGTCTCATATGATCTCCTCCAAAGATCACCATGTTGATGTGCTTGCTAAGATTTCATTATAATTTATGTTCATGAATGTGTCTCAAGAGGACCACCTTGCGAAAGCTTGTTAGAGAATGATCTCTGGCCCAAAACCTAATATAATTGATCTCTCATCATGTAAATTCTCATTTACATGTAATACAGAATCACCTCTGAGTATACATTTTCTTGATCTCTCACCTATATAGCTCACTTGTGGTATTTTTCAATCAATGCATGCATTTTCTTGATCTCAACCATTTCTTTTTGTCCTTTGATTTGGACGGATTGAAAAAATTCGCCTACATTGACAGGTTGGCTAAGTTCATGACAAAACTGAGTGTCAGTGAAAATCCACAAACCACAAACCTCTGATGATAAGTTGATTCTTGAGCTTTCCCGCGAGCTGCTTTCTTTAGCATATTGTGCACCTATCCTTGAGAGAAACAGAAACACCTATGAGTATACACATATGAATCAATAACTTCTAGTCATGTCAAACTCAACAATGAATATTTCCATTCTTTTCTCTATACAACTTACTAAATTAAAGAACACAATAAAAAGAAGAAAGGAAAAGTCAAAAACCGTTGTACACAAGTCCATTAATATAATAGAGAAAAATTTGTCTTGCAGTTCATAACCAAAAAAATTCTGATGGGAACAATTAAAAAACCAGCAGCTTCAAGCAAAAAGTAAAACCACCAGAAAGACCTAAATGGCAAAAAATTGAGCCAAGTGCTTAAATTTACACTTTCTTTCGCAACCAATAGATTTCGGAAAGAAGAAAATTAAAGAAACATGGAATAGAGAGAGAAAGAAGGATACCAATACCATAGATCAGATTTTCTTGATTTTTCAGATGTTGGTCAGATAGGATAACACCCATAATAAAAATAAAGACTCATGTAATAGGTTAAGGAAGAAGGAATAAAAAAGAGAAGAAACTCATTATTTGCCTTGAGTACGGAGCACATTGCTTGCATCTCCTTAAGTCTGTTTTCTCACTGAAGAATGATGGAGCATGTTAAAGAATAAGGACCCAAAAATAATAAGTTCTGATTTCTTGCCTATCTTCCCATTCTATGGTTTTTTTGCCCTTTCTCATGTATATATTTTATCGGCTATGCGATTATATTTTTGCTACTGGATTGTTGTCTCTTATGCTATTAATTTCTGTTATTTATCTTGTGATACAATTGCTACTGTATTCCATCAGAGTTTGCAGTTAACATTCTTCTTTCTCTGATCATCAATAGATGTAGCACTGCGTCGGATTCTTTGATCTTCTATCAGTCCAATGTATTTTCCCCTTTCTTCTTTATATTTGATCGATTACAGGGTTATATTGTTTGTTGGTGGATCCCCTCTCCACTGTTATTAAATTCTCCTCTTTCTCTAATCACAAAATAAGACTTGAAAATTGGGTAAGGCAATAGAACATAAGAACATTGATCAAGGTAAAGAACAACTATCGGGCAAAATAGTACTTACTCAATCTCCACCTACTCTACTCATTGTTCTGTTGTACGACCAAAAATTAAGGATTAAAACAAGATGGACAAAAATTGACTGATGTCTATCCAACTATAATACATTGCGACTTTCCTGAAACACATAATAAAATATACAGTTTAAAAACATTTTTGTGAACACAGAACGCTTCACTATTTTAAAAGTTAAAATACTTCTTATTATTCTAGGCCAATTTCATACAGAAATTAAGTTTTCTCCTAATTTCATTCTCACTGGAATTCTGATCCGTCAATTTTAAAAGTGAAAAAAACCAGGTAATTTTCCAAATTCCATAATCTAGTTAGTCTATTCTCCCCAAAATTCAACAATAATCTTATTCAACTATTTCAAGAAAATAGTTCCAAAAAACTACCCAGAGACTGCCCGAGGATAGTCTCAGAATACAATTTGATGTTCTGATGCATCAGCAATTGAATTCCATATAATAAGTGAATCCGCCATAAATAAAACTAACAAAAAAATTAAGAAAACAAAAAAATAAAAGAAAAGAAAAACAAAAAAAACCACATACATGATCACTGTGCATGGTTGCAGATAACTTTATCCTCAACTGGTCAAGTCATTCAGAGCCTCTTCGCCATGATTTCACTAACCAAAGCACATATTTGAGGGAAGTCTTAAGGGTGGATGAGACATGTCTCCAAATACGAAGGTTTCCAAAAAATTGCAAAAAACAACCCTTGGGAATTGATTCCGCTTACATTTCTTCCTCCATAGGCAAAAATATTTAAGAAATCCCCCTAATATTTCTAGAAATACAACAATTACCCACTTAAATTTAAGGCATAATCAAACAAATTGAAATATTTTTTTTAATTAGCCCAAACCTCGAGAATCTTGTAATTATCCCCAAAATAATGTTGGAAGAAAGTTGCACAACATAAAAAAATCTTTCGGTATCGAAAACCTCCAAATTGTTTTTCAAACCCTTCAATCTCCTTCCTGAATATAGAGACATAATTAAAGAAAAAATTGAGATTCTTCAACAACTAATCCAGTTAGTATCACATCAACTTTAGAAGAAATCATGTATATTGCAGTCAATAATATCGTATGAATGCCTTTGAACTTTTTGTTTTTTCATATTTTTCTAACAAAATGATTGAATAATGGAGAAGATTATAAAACAACATTTTGATTACCTTTTGTTCGACTTGAGTACTTTTGATGTGTAACTCAATTCGGTTTGTAAGATGTTTCGGTTTGTGAGATAAAAAATTTTCCGTCTCCCTAATCTCATTTGTGGAGAGCCCTTTGGTTATATCCAAATATGTTATGTCTCTTGGTAATCCTTGCAGGGGACATTTCATTTTACTGGAGTCATTCCCAACCATCCACTCCTTAATTCATCTATTTATATTATATTAATTAATATTAATTACTTGTTTACCCATATAATACCCATATAATTAAGAGATCAAGGGTTTTTTTGTCCATCCAAAATTGACATGAATGTTACCTTGCAGGGACATTTCATTTCTTCGAGTCATTCCCACCATCCACTCCTTAATTCATCTATTTATATTATATTAATTAATATTAATTACTTGTTTACCCATATAATACCCATATAATTAAGAGACTGAAGGGGTTTTTTTGTCCATCCAAAAATTGACAAAAACATTCATGATTTTAGAATAGTATAGATATAGATTCACTCTTAAATACTTATTGTATAGTGTAATGATACGGTCAAACATGTATTTTTATAGTGTACCTTGCTCGATCGATTAACCATCAGTGTTCGAGATGTTAATGCCGATGACCCTCGGTCAGTGGATCACCTACGACACGAGTATCGTGATGGCATGGCCAACATGAGACGTCTTCTTGGATTGCTGCGGAGAGCGACCACCGATCCATCCACGAGGAGCTGCGCGAGCCTACTAGAGCTACCGAGCCAAGGAGGACGAGTACAAGGAGGACCTATACCACTGGGGATCTTCCCACATATTCGGCAGGTCCATCCACCATGACATATCATACATTTTTGTCTCCTCCAAAGATATCCAAAGCAGGGCCGTCCCACATTGGCGTATCATACATCTCGGTATGGACCACACCGCAGCGTATATGTGCCTCGAGCTGCTGCAGTTATGATAGTTTTATCACTCCTCGCCACTTCTTTTACATCATTGCTCGCACGGTATAGGCACCTCGTACCCACCGAGACAACAAGATACATCCGACTTCATGCGTCCCCATTTTCGGGCGTCACCTATTCCATTTCCGAGTGAGTGGACACGAGTTCACCATCCGCACCGGGTCATAGAGATCATGATGGAGAGTCGAGTTCACCATCTCGCACTGTGGCAGAGGACATCGAATTTAGGATTATGTTGTTAATGTAGTTTATTTATATTTTAAACTAATATATTTTAAATTAATCGTAGATTAAATAAATTATAATTAAGTTTAAATTGCTATTATATGTCGTATTATTTTTTTCGGGATGTGAAGAGGAAAATCAGTAAAACTTGCAAAAATAAAATGAAGAACACATAAAGCACATACCCACATTGCGCTTCATTTAGCATAAATAAAAAAAATAACAAATCACATGAAGCGCATGAAAGGTTTGAACCTTTCCAAAAGGCACAACCTATTCATGCGCTTCATTTTAACGGAATTAAAAAGAAAATTGTATGAAGCGCATGGTATGTATGTGCCTTTTCTAAAGGCACATCCAGTGAATGAGCCTTTTCTAAAGGCACATCAATCGTATGCGCCTACACTTATTTTACCAAGGTGTTAAAATTTCACCATATTTTGTCAACTAAATTTTAAAACTACAATATATTGTCAAAAAACCGTAATACAAAATCAAATTTCAAGGAGTTTTTGTAAATTTTATAAACCTATGGTTTTTTTTTATTATGCATTTAACCCAAACCTCATGAATAAGTTTTGTAATTACACCGCAAAAAGAAAAAAATAAATAGATTCTGGATAGAGGTTCATCAATCTTCTCGAGTTTCTTACCATGTTGGAAAGAAATCCCACAATCAAAGTTCTACTTCTAAAAAAAAAAATCTAATTAGCATTATAACGATTAACAACTTGACAGGTTTATCCTGGAGAATTGATCTGAAGTCTTGCACCAGGTAGAACTTTCACATAATCCAGCAGTTTAAGATGATAATGTATATCAACACAACGTATGTAAACAATCAGAAAAATTAACATAAGATAGTATTTTTCAGATCTGAGTTTGGCAATATACAACTCATGAGTCTACAAAAATAAATTGAACTTCCCTAGAATAAAAACATGAAGGCAGGCAAAAAACAAGATAGTAAAAAAATAAAAACTTTCTTTCAAGTTTTCATACAGCACCTACTCCTAGTAATCCCCACTAGATTGTCCGAAAATTTTGATGAACATGGCTCTGGCAATTGGAAGGAAAGCCATAGCAGCAATTTGAAGCTGATCTGAACAGTTGGTCTTTATAGATATCTTCCCACTTAGCTTGTTATTCAAACCGGCATTTACATTTATGGATACACCAGCCGCTGCTTTATTCTTTCGGATTTTGGTTTCGCCTTTAAGGATGTAAGAAAGTTTCTTGTTCTTGCCAAAAGTTCCATGATCCTCGCGCTTCGTTAAGAATGATGAATGTAACTGAAAGTTGCATTCCCTTTTATCCTTGGCAAGCTGAACTGAAATCACTGCTGGAAAACAACCCGCAATTTCAAGTTTATCTTCAATGAGCACACCGTCATAATCAATATCACGGTCCCAATCATGGGATTCAAAAACTGGCCTTGTAAGAAGCTGCGAACGAATCTGTAAATCAACAAACTTCCTCTGCTCCAAGGGATTCTGAATATTCACTTCCGATAACGTCTTAATTGAGTAACATAAAAACAGCAGATTTGATCGCCAGCTTTCTCCGTTGTGCAGTAGTGTTTCTCCATTTTCGTTCTTTTTAGCCAACGGATGATTTTCGACTAGACTTATTGGAATCATCAAATCATCATTCAACCCCAGCAGCTCCCTAATAAGCTGTTGAACGCCTTCTGATTGCTGAGCAATAAATACCTCACAGCTTAAAGGATATCCATCGGGTCCATCTGGAGGTACTGAAGTTGCATGGGTAAAAGCAAGAATGGATTTTCGCCACATTGATGAACCAAGATACGAAGTGACTAACTTCAGTAAAGGTAAATCATTAACGTTATCCGATTGTGTGTCTAAACGATCGACATATAGGATAACGTCGGGTGGGGATTTCTTCATTAATTTCTTAACAGATGACAAAATTTTACAGTTTTTGGGTTGGTCTTTAAGAGAATTTCTAAGACCTGGGGTGTCAAACACCTTGACTTTGACTCCATCAATCTTACCGATAATTTCTTTCACACGAGTCGATGGCTCAAACGCATTAACTGCAGTCTTACTTTCTCCAAAAATGGAATTTATAGTCGCACTCTTTCCAACTCCAGTTTTTCCGATAACTAGGATGCACAATCATCATCAACTGCACCTTATCCCACTATGTGGGGTCGGTGGTGTGAAGTTTATAGTATCAATTAATTGTCTAAAATTAGTTAACACTACAAATTCACACAAAAAGCAAAGTGGCAAAGTTTTACGCCGGATGCCCTTCTGCGCAACCTTCATACGAAGGAGAAATGAGATGAAATTCCAAAACCATCATCACCATAAGTTTTTCCACTTGCATGGAAAATACGATGAGACGAGTTGAGATAGTTGCTCTAGTCATATCCCATTACATAATTGATATAGTAAAATCAACATGTACATCATGGAACATGACCATAACTAGGATGCACAATGGAAAACCCAAATCGTCCTTTCTTTGTGCTTCAAGCTCCATGGCTGCCTTTTTCAGCAGAATCGAGATGAAATGTTTGAGACGAGCACTTCATCTCAGTAATTGACAGCTGGCATAAAACCTCTGAAGCTACAAAATCTTCCGGAGAACGGCCCAGTCTGTGGAGAAGCCGAAAATATTTAACTCGTATTTGTTTTGTTTTCTCAAGCTGCTTCTTCTCTCTTTCACTTAAAGCTTCCTCAGGAGTTCTTGCTTCAATAATAGATCTTGCAGAACTGAATGTGGAGCCCAAATCAGCTGCGTTACTTTCCAGTGAAACATTCTCTGCACCATCAACAGATTTAGGATTAAAAGCACTGTCATCTGAGTCTGTCACAATCCGGCAATCAATCTCTTGTGCATAATCTAGTAAAATCTCTCCATCAGAGAGATTCATAGAATTCCTGAGATTCATAGAATTCCATTCCCTCTCCGTTTCATCCACCATTGCGTTAGTGTCAGTGTGAAAGGTTGAATTTTCTACCTCACAAGGTAACTCTTCACTATTTTCGGCTTCTCTCCAATTTTCTCGGTCCAATTTGACACTTTTAAAGACAGATTGACAGGCATCATTACTAGTCAAGTTAGCATCTTCAGTTTGGTCAATCTCTTGTTCACTGTCAGTTTCAGTTTTTCACTTTCAACATCCTGATTGGAAACAAGATTATCCTCTAAACCAGTACTATTGCCCTTGATGTCCTCGTCAACCAAATCCACGCACTTTTTCTGATCGTCGGTCACATCAATTTCTTGAATTTCCTCATCCAAATACAAGAGATCTCCATTCTGCCCCGATTCTGATATGAAGTTATATTGTTCATTCACAACCAAAGCATTAGCTTTAGCTTCTTCATTGACATCAGGACCTCTATCTTGGACCGTATCAGATGATATGACAGTGTGAATAGTATCCTCTACACCAATATGCTCCTTTTCATCTTCAGGGCCCAAAACACCATTACTAATTACCAAGTCCTCAACAAACTCCATGTACTTTTGTTCGTTTACAACCAACGAACTAACTTTAGCTTCTTCATTGACATCAGCACCTCTATCTTGGACCGTATCAGATGATATGACAGAGTTAATGACGCCCTGTACTACACCAATACGCTCCGTTTCATCTTTAGGACCCAAAACACCATTACTAATTACCAAGTCCTCAACAAACTCCGTTTCTACCATATTTTCAGCTTGTGATTCAATGTCATCCCCTTCATCATCCTCCAACATTCTAACTTTTGGTGTGCTATTAATTCTATGCAGAACTTCAAAGCTAGGGACCCTAACAATGTCTAAGAAGCCTTCCACTTCCGAAACCTCACTGCCCTGAGAGTCGTCGTCACTGTCTCCAGATATCTTGGCAATTGGAATGTGTAACATTTGCACCACTGGAGCTTTAATATCCAAAATTGGCGTCGGCCCATTTTCTACATTCTCCTCTTCCTTTACAACCACAAGAGGCCGGTTCGAAACATAAGTCTCATCTTCGACAAATTCATCACCTGACTCACTCAAGAATGATCTTGAATCATCAGAGTCATTAACATCATCACTAACTCCCTTAAAAGCTCTTTCATCTGGGCTCCTCACAGAAGGCCTAGAAAATCCATTTTCACTACTATAACTATTTTTTTGAACTATTTCTCCAACAGGCTTAATCACAGGAGGCTTATGAAATGCATATCTCTCAGAGGCAGTTTCAGTGAAATCATCTTCACCACCACTCACAAAACCGTCAGACTCAAGCTCACTGTTACTATAATAACTACTAGTAATGCTATTTCTACGACTTTTGGAATATTCAGAGTCAGATTCATCAACAGTAAGTGGAGCTCTAATACCTGATATTGTGTTGTTTGAAGGAGGCGCCATTGGGGGCATCTGTGCGGCTGAGAGGGGGACACCGTGGAGGCTTGAGTCCATGAAAGCTTCAAACTTTAGGCTTTTTCACTCTTTTTTGTATCCATGTTATTGTTTTTTTTATTTATGGGTCAGTTTTAAAACGGATGAGAAAACAATATGTAGGACAATGTTGTGTTGTGTGGTGTTTAGCTTTGGAAAAAGGTGGGATTTTTTGTCTGGTGTTTAGGGTTTGTCTTTTCAGTTTTTCCTTTTTTTTTTTTTTTTTTGTTTCTCTTTGTTGATATAATTTGGAACATATGTGTGTTTGTTTTGTTTTGTTAAGGTTGTGGCTCTGTTGGGTTGGGGCCAATGGTGTGGTGACAGTAAAGTACAGATGGCATGGTTATTGACCGCAGTAAGAGTTTTGAGTTTTAGTCACTGGTGGTGACAAATAATAATGGTTTGTTTCTCTTGGGAAATGATTTGTTGGAGGTTCTTCAGTTTTCAATACATAATTAAAAATAAAAATTAGATTCATTACCTCGATTTACTCACGATAATAAAGCAACATGATAATGCTTTTAAATTTCTTTCCTTTTCTTTTACTTTTCCTTTTTGAAACCTCCTTTTCTTTTACTAAAAAGACATTCTCACGGTGACACCTTCTTTTAATTTTGAAGTTTTGCATCAATTTATTTGAACATTTCATTTTATTTTATTTAATTAAAAGAAAAACTTTCAAAAAAAAAAAAAAAAAAAAAAAAAAATCCTAGAAGACCTTTTTTTCTGAATTTTTTTCTAGAAGACAGTACATGTTACTATAACAATTGTTTATTACATGAGGATTAATTTGTTGCCTGTTTAGTTTGCCATTCATGGGAAAATGGCGGCTTTGCATTACGCCGCTGACACCACCACCTCCCTCCACCGTCGCTACCACCGGTTCACCTCCGAACCACTCAATTCTAGAAACCCCATTTTGTTGGTTTCCAGCTCTTTTACTTCATTTCCCGCTAAACCCACCAGAAGAAAAAACCACCTCCGCCAAAAATCCTTAAAACCCTAGAAAGACCCATTATCCCCAAACAACCCCTTTGAACCCAATAATCCCCATTGATTCCCCACCCTTCCAAGAAAAAGAGTCAGAGTCTGGTACTTTTCAGGAAATACAAGAATCTGAGAAGCTTGAAAACTCAGAAGCTGAAATTGAAGATGTTCAAAAATTCGATGAATTGAGGGAGGTTGGAGTTTCAGTGCCTGCTGGGGTAAGTCTTGATGGTAGTGTAGCTAAAAACCCAATCTTGAAATATGGGTTGTGGTTAGTTGGGGCTTTTGTTTTCCAGACTGTTTGTGCTATTTGGGTTTTTAATTCAGCTGATATTGACAATAAAAATCAAATCTTGAATGGAACTGAGGAAGGTTCAGTTCTTGAAGTGGGAGGAAATGGAAAAGGTATTTCAAGAGTGGGGATGGAAAATGGTGCCATTGACTCAATTGTTTATGTGGATGAGTTGGAGATGGAGAGGAAAATTGAGGAAATTCGGGTAATGGCGAGGGAGACGAGGGAGATAGAAAGATTAGGGTCAAAAAAGAATGGTCTTGATGGTGAGGAAATGGATGGGGGGATATATCTTAAAACTGGGATAGAAGAAGAGGTTGACGATCGATTGGTTATGTTGAGAAAGAAGTTAAAACAGACGCGTGGCAAAATGCCAGTGGCATCGGTTGGGTATTTGAAGAAGCCCAATGAAATAAAAGATGGGGTTGAGAAGGGTGGATTGGATGAGAGAGAGAGTGATAGAGCATTGTTTTTTAAGAAAAAGTATAAATTCAAAGGTATGTCTGGTAATCCAATAGAGAAACCTAAGGGTTTTGTAGGTTCAGATGATACTAGGTTTAAAAGTGGGAATGGTGATAATGAGCAGACAGAACTATCTGATGTTGATCGAAGGGCGAGTGAAGAGGAAAAAAAGAAAGGCATGTCGGAGATAACTGAATCCTTCAAGAATACGACGAAGAAGGTGGCAAAAGAAAGAGGGACAAGCAAGCAAGGAAAGGGAAAGGGTTTAGCAAAACCAAAGGTGATAGATGGTAGTGCCCTTAGAACCTCTTATATTGTCTGAATGTTGATGGCTTTTATGGCAACATGGTTAGATGTCTGAACTATATATGTTTCTGTTCAAAGTTCATACCGTTTTATATGAATGATATTGTAGCTATCTGATATTATTCAATTATTTAATAGATTATAAGGTACGGTCTTACTCTAATTTGGATGATGCAACATTATAGACCTGATATAAAACCCAAAGCTGTTATTGTGTCCTTTGAACGCTTATCTGCTCCATCAATACTAAGTATGCACTAATAGAACTGAAAAGATGCATACTTATAAAAACCAACTGCGGTTCTCATTAAGTCGTCATCACATATACAGGGAGGCCTGCTAATGAAGCAGTTAAGTCCAAGAAATTAAATGCTGAAGCTGTGAAGTCAAGAAAATCTAGTACTATGGACATTGCGGTGGCTTCTGATGATCTGTCAAAAGGCAATGATAGTTTAGAAGGCAATAGGGTTGAAGATGCTACATCGGCACTAAAAAGCAAAAGTGGGAATGATTTTTGGTGGTCCAATCTTCCTTACGTTCTAGTATGTTACGATAACTAGTGAATTTTCAGTGCTTTGTTTCTTCACTTGCTTTTTGCAATTCAATGCTTTTCTATTCAATTTCTTGATATACTCCTGCTATATGAGAAGTTGATATTTTGCTGAATTGAAAAGATATCAGCTGACTCGCAGATATTAGAAAGTAGATCACATCTTGCTAATGATAAGGGATAATTACAAAAAGAAAAAACCTGAGGTTCGGGTTAATTACAAAAAAACCGTTTAGGTTTGATTCGTCTTACAATTTCCCCATTCATATGCAAAAAAACATTTCAGAAGCTCCCCTTACATTTATCGAAATATTACAGCTATCCCCTTAAATTTAAGACACAATCAAACCTGAAGGGGTTTTTTGTGATTTTCAAAACCCTCTTGGTTATTTTGTAATTTGCCCAAATCTTGGGGGACTTTTTGTAATTAAAACTAATGATAATTATCATTTAAGTAGTTAAATAAATCTTCCACTTATGTCCGATATAAAGTTCGTATTTCTAGTTTTATATGTGTTGAATGGAAAAGAGCTGAGTACTTTTCTTTACTTTCTTCTGTCCTTGAATAAAAAAGGAGAAAGCATAATATCATATAGCTCCTATATTAGTGTAACATTTCTTTAATGAACTTCAGACACGCTTCCACACTAAGGGCTCATACTCAGACTTGCTATATATTATTATGTTGAGCTCCCCTGCAATTTATCATAAATTCCAACTCTTCCCATGGGGTTTGAAATTTTTAAACATTTTCCTTGAGAGTTGATGATGTCTCACGGTTCCCCCTTCTGCTAACAGACATAGTGGCGATTGATGATGTCCATATCACAAAGTAATCTAATCAGCTTATGTTACATTCTCGATTCAGGTTATTGTTATGCGAAGAGGCCATGATGGTGAGGGTGGTGAAGGACTATATACATTAAAAACTATTTCTAGCACAGAGGATCCAATATCTCATATGGTTGCTTTTGAAGACCGTACTGATGCAACCAATTTCTGTTATCTTCTGCAATCCTTCTTCGAAGATCTTCCAGGCTTCAATGCAGATGTTGTTCCATTAACAGTTAATGTAAGTGCCATAACCAACCTGCAGTTTCAATTTTTGTGTAAATAAATCACCCCCCCTAAGGTTACGTGCCACAAGTTTCTTTTATTTTTTTCTTTTTTTTTTCTTTTGTCTTTTAACTGCTTATTATCAAAACAACTCCACTTTTAGGAACTAAATGAAGCAGTGAAATCATATGCCATGAGGGTGGTGGTTGTGAAGAGAGGGCAACTTCAGCTTTATGCAGGACAACCACTCGCTGATGCTGAGACATCATTACGTGCTATGATTAAGCAAGGCTGAATATAAGGGTTGTGCATTATGTGTAATTTTTTCATTCTGTCATTAACCATGGATCACCCCCAGCAACGGAACAGTGGAAAATACAAAATCTTGTGTCTCTGAAGTGAAAAGTTCGAAAGGAGAGGCTTGCTTATGTCCAAGAACTGATTTTTTTGGCTTCCTCACCAATGTTACAATTTTCTGGAAAATAGTAGAACTGAATTTGTGGAGTTGGAGATTTCTGAATTTGTGGAGTTGGAGATTTAGGGTATTGTTTTGTTTTTTTTTTTTTTTTTTTTTTTGTGTATGGATGTTAGGCAACTTGGTTGCTGCATCTATTTTTGTATTCCTTTTCACAGCATAATAACACTATAAAGAATTTCAATCAACCACTGTGTTGGAAATTTGACTATGTTCCAGCAATCTGAAAAGAGGTTTTGAAATTTAGTCTGAAAGGAAATTTAGAGCTGGGTAAAAGTAGGGTTTTTTGACAGATTATTGTCAATTTCAAATTCAATTGACAAAATATGGTGGATTTGAAACAATCCGTGGATTTAAGCATAAACGCAATACACAATGTGTCTTTAAGAAGAAGCTCAAGTACCTGTTGCGCTTTATATATTTTTTTTTTTTTTCCCGCTGATCAAAGATGAAGGGCATGAGGCATTTGAGCCTCTTGTGAAGGCTCAACTTACCTATGCGCTTTACATAAGTAGATTGTGCTTCATTGTGTTTCCCAATTACCAAATAAAATAACATTAGGCAAATATCATTTTAAATTAGATAACCTACTAGGCAAATATCATTTAAACTAATTTAAAATAGCCTAATTTAAATTTAATTATGATAGTTAACCTACGATTAATTTAAAATTTATTAGTTTAAATTAATATTATCATCATCAGTATCAGAATTATCGTCATGTTCAATTTCATGCTCTTGATCTAGGAAGCACCACAAATCTTGATCATTCGTAATAGAAATAATTCCACATATATTGTTATTGCAATATTTGGCTTTTTTTTTTTTTTCCAACGATAGACTTTTTATATATGAACTCAAATCCAAACGGAACTTACAAACAGGAAATAATTCGTAGCAAACTTGCTAAGGACCACCCTAGTTAACATACTAACCAAGGGGGGAATTGACTAAGCCAATTCATATCAGTTTCAGAAACAATAGCCAACATGGCCAAATTGCAACATTGAGAAATTCGAACCGGATTCGACACTTCGAAGATACAAGAGTAAAAAAGATAACAAAATAACAAGATGTCTTCGGCTATGGTAGAAGGGCTCCAAACAACAATTTGTTTAGAGTTTAATCTTGACGCCATATCCTCATCATCTAGTCCGATTTTGATATTCTTGACTCCATATTCAAAAGCTTTAAGTTGTGCTTGACGAATTCCCAGAAGAGCTGCCACCACTGGATCCTTTGGAGAATCCCTAGTACCTGCCCAAGCTAGCTTGATCATCCCTGCACCATCACACACCCAGCCTCCGAAGCCCAAACACGCCTCAGTCACCACAGCTGCACTGACCACCTGGAACGGCAGTCCTACAGCTACAGCAGCACTGAAGCAATTATCTTCCACTAAAAAATCAGCAAAGTTGTAAGAGATCCCATGCTGTATTTTTTCACTGATCTTACAAATTTGCATCCATTCACAGATTGCACCTTTAACCACCTCCACCTCATTTTCAGGCCCTTGTTTTTGAAAAATCCAACGGTTGCGCGACTTCCAAATCCTCCATAATATGAAGATAGACAGTTGGATTCGTTCCATGCCCAATAAGTCATTCAAATTCGAAATATCAACCCACCAAATTTCCCAAATTTAAATTCAGGATCAAGTGTATTAAACCACTCAACTGGAGCAAGTTTCCAAATTTTCTGAGCTCGAATACACTGGAACAAAACATGTTCAAGAGTCTCTCTTTCCATTCCACAAATCTGACAAATAGGATCAACCACCATACCTCTATGAATTAGTACATCAGCTGTGGGGATGATACGAACAATGCATCGCCAAACAAAGTGTTTAAGCTTTCCTTTCATCTTCAATTTCCAGAGTTTGTTCCACATCTTGCCGCTGTCCTTCTGACCAGTGCTCGACTCTGGAGAGTCCAATTTTTCTTCTTTAAATTGTCTCAGCTTTTGATAAGCTGATTTAACCGTATATATTCCTTTTTTTGTCCCGATTGCCACACCAATGAGTCCCCTCGTGATTTTCTTGATTAATAGGAATATGAAGTATAATATTAGCATCCTCCATACTGAAGGCTTCCAATACCATCTCTCTGTTCCATTCCCTCCCATCCACACTCAGCAGCTCACTTACTCTCATACCCGACAGATCCATCTTCCCGGAAAGAGTAGGTTTAAATGTTGGGGGTTTAGGTAACCAAGGATTATCACAAATATCAATAGATTTCCCATCCCCCACCCTGAACCTAATTCCCACAGCAAGAGTATCAATAGCTCTCACCCAACTTTTCCAAAGCCAAGAATCATTAGGTTTCGACTTTATTGATAAAAGCCCCCTTAGAAAATATTTCGCTTTAAGAATTTTACTCATCAAAAGATTAGGATGAACCACAATTCTCCACATTGTTTTGCCAACATCGCATCATTAAAAAGAGAAGATCTTGAAACCCTAACCCCCTTCTCTTTTGCTTGTACCAATCTATCCCAAGCCACCCAATGCATACCCCCTTCCCCCTCCTGACCTACCCCCACCAAAATTGCGCGGTAATTTGACAAATTTCTTTACAAATGCTAATAGGAATTTTAAAGCACGACATCACAAAAGTTGGCATAGCATTAATAACCGCTCGAATCAAAACCTCCCTACCCGCCGAAAGAAATCTATTTTGCCACCCCGAAACCCTCTTAAAGACACACTCTCTCACATATTGGAATACCTCTCTTTTCGACCTACCAATCAACATGGGAAGACCTAAATATCTAGCACAGATTTATCGAAATGCCATCTAAAATCGAACAAATTTGAGTTTTAACATGGGGCGGGGTATTCTTACTTGAATAGAACGGAAGATTTCTCAAGGCTCACAAGTTGCCCTGGTGAGCAATATCTATGTAATAATTGTTTCACCGTCCACGCTTGGGTAGGAGTAGCCGAACAAAAAGTATAGAGTCGTCGCAAAAAAGAGATGAGAAACCACAGACAACCCCGACAATATTGCAATATTTGGTCAAACCCTCAAAATGAATTGATTTTAAGCGAGACCAATCATTGCAAATAATATCTTATGCAGATTCGATATATTCGTCCTCTTCGATATTTTCCTACAACCAATTGCATTACGATCGTATCCACTTCATTACCATTTTGTACAATTTATCCTCCAAAGTACACAATTATATTTATCATGTTTGAATTTAACATTCCCTATAAAATATAAATATATAGTTAAATAATAATTTTGAATTGTATTACATAATTATAAGAGATTTTGTAAATTGGCATAACATTATTTAACTATATATTATCACTATTGCTTACTTAAATAAAAAAAAAAGTGATCTCTAACCTCAAAATCTCGGGGAAAATTGGTGCGGGTGCCTTGTCGGAAATACCTCGCAGAAAACTCGCCGAAAACCTTGTTGGAAAACCCCAAAAAACTGCCGGAAAACCCCGTCGAAAATTGCCGGAAAAACCCCCGAAAAAAAAGTCGCGATTGCTCGCCGAAAATATCTTCGTAGCTCGCACCGGGAAATACCACCGCTAATACGCTACCTCGCCACCGAATTGCTTGGATAATTCGCTCCACAACCTCATCGGTTTTCACTCTACCACAATAATCTCGCCGGATTATCACCGAACCGCCAATACACTACCTCACCATATTTTTTCACCGCATGGTTTGCATTGCATGTTTGAACTTTAGTTGGTGGGCACACTCTTCATTAAGCGCTTCATCCACTTTTTGAAAAAAAAAATTTAAATTTTAGGCGCATCAACATCTTGTGCTTCATCTTTGATCGTGGAAAAAAAAAAAAAAAACATAAATATTTGAGCTTCTTTCTAAAGGCACAAATGTGTATTGCGCTTTACGCTTAAAACCACGAATTGTTTCAAATCCACCATATTTTGTCAATTGAATTTGAAATTGGCAACAATCAAAAAACCCTGTCTTTATAGAGAACTTCAACTATTGACAATTGTACTTGTGAATTTTTATTTTAGAAATGTTCATAATTCTTGTTAGGGATAATTACAAAAAGCCCCCTAAGGTTTGGGCTAATTACAAAAAGTCCAACAGTTTTTTGAAAATCACAAATTTGTGTGTAAGCTCTTTTATAATTGTTCAATATTTTTGCTTTTAAAATAAAACTACATGTCACATGTGTGTGCAGCGGAGTTTTTAAAAAAGTGTGTGCGTGCTTTTGACCATTTGTAGTATAACCCACATGTTTCGCAAAGCTTTTGAAAACATTGAGCATAATAGAAGTAATTGTACTTAAATATTCTTTAATTCTACACCATTCGATTATTATCTTATTTGGAATTCATGTCTTTGAATCTATACCCGTTTATTTAGTGTCATGTCCTCTGGGGTGTTCATTTTTCGAATGGATCCGAAATTCGATTCGGTTCGAATTTGAATTTTAGTTTAAATTAGGATTTTTGAATTTCAATCGAATTTGAATCAACTCGAATTTCAAATATGAATATTTGAATCGAATAACGAATTGAGGGTTTTTTTTCGAATTCTATTCGAAAATCCTAATTCGAGGTGAAATTCGACTAAATTCGAATTCGTATTTTGATTCGAATTCGTATTACAATTCGAATTTGTATTTCAATTCAATTAGTATTTCAATTCAAAATTTATGTGTATATATTTCACTCATACATAATTATTTATTGTATACATGTAAATTATATGCATGCATTTATAATATATATTTATAAATGAATAAAACACTGATGTTTAAATAAAAATATAAAATTATAAACATATGCTCTTTTTTTCTTGTTTTTTTTTTAGTTTTTGTTATAAATAATTATATGAACTACATTTTACATTACTTTAAATTTTTATATTTAGACCATATTCAAGTAATCATTTTTTGTGCTAAAAAAATATATTTTAGGTAAAAACTGTTTCGCTCTTACAGTCTCACGTGGAGGGCATGTGGTGAAATAATCTAAGAATATTCACCAGTTATGTCCATTGTAGGGAAAGTACAAAACTTATGTACATACACTATACAACATACATTATACATTTATACAATAGCCTTTGACTCTATTTGCTTTGTTTTAAATTCTTATTACAATATGCATTATACATTATACATTTGTACACTATATTACATATTTTTATCTTGAGATCATATTAAAATAATAAATTATATGATAACACACACTATATCTCTTTATCTACATACATACACAAATATTGTTGATTTTTAAATATTTGAACTATAAGCACTTTGTCAATTTGATACCTCATATTTGAGTACATAAGTTATTTATCAAGTAACTAGTCTTTGGTATAAAATTGGCACAAAATAATTTATATAAGGGAGTTCGTTATGAATTTATGATAGTTTGTAATTAAGTTAAACAATGAAAAATGGTTAGTCGATAATTTGTAATTTTGTAAAAATAAAATCTGGAATTTTATTGGGTATAGTCCAAAAATATTGTGTTGTGAATCCAAACCTTATTCATTTTATCGATAAATTTGGATTTTTGGATTGACTTCAATTCGATTCGAAATCGAGAAATCCAATTGCGTTTAAATTCGATTCAATTAATCGAATTAGGATCGAATTTCGAATTGAGGTTTAAAATGTTCATTCGATTAAATTCGATTCGAGGAAGTCGAAGAATCCGAATTCGATTCGATGAACACCCCTAATGTCCTCTATAAATATGATACATTATACACATACTTTCTACACACACTATCAATCTTAAATTGATATATATATATCACTTTCTTAAATTATCTTATTACCTCAAATGGCCTCATCCCGAAATTCCAATTATACTTTTGATGAAGATAGACATCTTTGTCATTTAGTTGACATCTCACAAGATTTGGAAATAGGTGCATAACAAAAAATAAAGAACACTTCTGGAATCGTGTGCCATTCAACAAATACTCCCTGCTATTTCAAAATTAAAAGTGTGTATTGAACAAGTTCAATATCATAATCCAAGTGGATTTCTGAAAAAGATATTGTAAGCCATCATTTATTATATTGTTTTTAAATTTCCTTTTGCCTTTTATTTAATTTTAACATGTTTTATTCATTATGCAGTTCGATCGTGCAAAACAACTAATAATGATAGACTCAAAATATAAAAAAGGATTCAAGTTTGAATGTGTGGTCCATTATTAAAAGATTTTTCGAAGTTTGATAGTACTTCGCGAAATTCCCGATCACAAAGGATTTCATCCTAATCAAATAGGATGCCCGAGTCCCCAATCCCATCCGATACAGGGTTATCTTCTCTGAATTTAAGTGATAAATTCAGTGGTTCTTCATGATGGTCCAGATGGGATGGAAAAAGCAAATTAAAGAGAAAAAAAGCGAAGATATGTCTGCCGTTCTAAACACGATTAGAGAAGAAAAACAAAAACTAAGAGATTTATTGGAGAGTTCATTCACAAAAATAAATATTGTGTTGTTGAGGTGCAAAGACAAAAAAAAAAGAAGATTGGCAGCACCATTTCGGATACCAAATCGACGTGAGTACTTAAGGTTTCTCATTAATATAATAAAAAGATTCAAAGAAGCTGAATATTAACTAATTCCAAAGTCATAATAATGACCAGACAGAACTATCACAATTCACAAGAACCTTCATCATCCTTGAAGCTTTTAGGATGATAAAAATATTAAAATTACAATATAGAAAATTGGAAAATCCAATTGTAGAATAATCTAGTTCCCCAACGTCCAAATGAACTATAGAAGTACCACCGGATAGCGAGAGGAACAAATTTCTAGCTTCACTTGTAATAATGCCACACGATGCAAGATAAGTACGACAAGATACATCATGCAAGTAAAGCAAAATGAATAAATCAAATAATAGACTACATATAGAATGAAACAACTCAGTCCCTTAGATGTTCATAATAATTGCGATCATATCCGCAATCATTACAGGTCTGTAGAGCTCATCATGGTTGCCATTCTCTATTCTCCCTTGAAAAAGAATAACATTAATACCATCTTAATTTTTTTAATTTTGTATGTTATGTAGCTGCCCTAGTGTTATCCAAACACAAAACAAATAAGTGATAGAATGACATAAAAGAGCAACACACTTACTTTAGCTTCTAGGGAACGAGTCGATAGGAAACCAAAATCAATCCTGTCAACCAGATAGCGAAGCTTTACATAGCTTATTGTTAAGAAGAAAAATTTGTTTGTTAGAAAACTGAAATGAACTAACCAGTTTCAAATTCTAAGGAATTTAAGACTTAAAAAGGAGAATGACCAGAGATGGTCATACACAAGGCCTAATACAGAAAACAAGAATCGAACAGTGCAAGAAATTATATGTACTTTAGGCTTACTAGACCAGCTTCAAGGAAATAATCAGCAAGTCTGAAGAGCAAAAGTGGATTGATTTATGAGCAGATTAACACCACCCTTCCCAACTTCTGCAAAAGAAGGGGGTTGCCTGAAATTCCACCCAAAGCATCATAGAAAATTCAAAATAGAATGTAAGTTGAATAAAAGTCAGTCATGAAAAAATATGAAATGAAAAATAATAATGAGGCTCAGATAAATGCTTTATGTGCTCATAGAAGAGCCAAAGGCTCTTCTCATACAAGAGGTGTCAGAAATAAAGCACCAGTCATCCTTGGCTCCCTATGGAATAGCAAAATCACCAGCAACAAAATTCTCTCCTTTAATACAAAAAGGCATCCTTCATCAAGACTAAAATCACATTAACTCAGAGATTCAGACAACTAATACAAAACAAAATATAATAATTATTAAAATGACAAAGCAGAGGCCTCATTTCTAAGAATAGTCTGTCCACATGAATTTTCGGACATATGCTTGTCTTGGGAAAAAAATATAATCATCGGCCAACACATGTAGAGAATAAAAACCTGAAAAACACGTTTCAAAATGTGTCTCCCATCAGAATTAGAAAAAGGGACTCAGTTTATGGGTGGTGATATATCAGTATGGTCGGCAAGGTATCATGACAGGCACCATTACGACGAACGAGACCAATATTATGTTCATCCTTGTCCCAAAGTTCCTAGCCGAACAATAATGTACATTTACCTTAATGCACCAAAAAAAAACTATTAAATACAATGATAAGGAATGAAAAGAAATAAAAAGAAAAGGAATAGTAGATTATGGGAGTCATCAGGTAGGAGCGAAAGACTATAAAGGTATTATAATCACAAATGAATCATTTGAACTATGCTTACGATCATCACTTGACCCCCATTTAATTACGATAATTTGAAGATCAATAGTATTACCATAAAGGAACAGCATAAAAAGTTATTTTCTTTTATTACCAATAGCATAAACAGAGATTCTGCAACCGATTGATACTAAAACAATCATATAACCAATGAATTAGAAACAAAGCCTCATAAGGAAGGCAGTAGTGTGGTTGTAATCAATGAATTTTCATGAATACCACGTCAATCATCATTGGCAGCTTACAAAATTTAGAAAAATAAATTCTTTTTTCATACCTTGATAAAACCCACAAACTTAACTCAAATAGTAAATGAAAAACTCGTACAAACAGAGAAGAAAATGAACCATCAAACATAAACAAAACAAAATAGCAGCCTCATAACCACGAGCTTGTAGCTCAAGTGGTATATCGTTCACCCTTTGTAAGGGTGTTGACCAGGGTTCGAACCCTGTATCTTTCAGTTTCTTTGAAATTTATCCCCTCCCTCCAACCACTGATCCCAACTTATTAAAAAAAAAAAATAGCAGCCTCATAGAGAAGATTAGGTAGATCCACATGTGGTCTTTCAGACATATGCTTGTCAACAGATTAATTTCTTAATCATAGGCCAATTTAAAAAATTCAACACAAAAACAATTAAAAATAACAAGGAAATTCGGGAAAATCCGAAAACCTAAAAATAAAAACAAAAATTACCTAATTGATGTACACCTGAATACATATGTAAAGAAAAATTTGGACTCAGTTTATGAGTGGTGATATATCAGGATGGTCGGCAAGGCATAGAAAATGCCATTACGACGTACGAGACCTATCACTAAACAATTATCATTGCCAACAATCTATATATTGAATTGAAAAGTATAGAAATGTATGGAGCTTTTGCAAGCTTAGATCTAAGTGAATATCTATGTTTGTGTTGATAGCTGCGCGACCTGATGAGGTTTGAGGTGAAAACTGGTAGTACTTATAGAGTGAGGCGGTGAGGGAGCTAGGGTTTAGGGTTTTTCTCTTCTTTCAATTGGGCTGGCGGCGTTTGTTATTTACAAAATTTGTTGGCAATGATGATTTTTACATGAAGGAACCAAATAAAAGCATTATGAATGATAATATCCAAACATACAATCATGTAAACATGATTTTTACATGAAGGAACCAAATCTTAACAAATCAAGAACTGAATCAAAAAAAGCCACTTCCAACTGCTATCCTGAGTCAACTAACTAATAAACTATTAAGAAGAAACAAGTTTAACCATAGCTTGTGCATGAATAGCTGGCAGATTAGACTGGCAAAAGCTTTGCCAAAACTCCTGCTTCTCTTCCTCACTTTCTGTAATTGCTTCATACAATGAAACTACAATACTTCTGGCTGCCTCTCTTGCCTCTGGAAGTTTGTCGTTTAACAAATTCGCCGCCATTTGAATCAATGCAACCAGCCCAAATTCTTCCATTTCTTTCAGATCCTGGCAAGCATTTCACACATTTAAGCTATATATAAAAATGAATAATTACAAAGTGCTAAGTTCATGAATGCTGAAGTTCATACCATCTTGGAGACACAGTTGGAGATAGAAATTGCAGCTTTTGCTCTGACTCTGAGGTTTGAGTGCCCAACATATGCACTTAGCTTATGGAGCAAAGCAAGAGGGGCCATGGCCTCCACCATTGCCAACAATGCCTTGTCTGCTTCTTCACAAACAAATTTCTTATCTTGACAAGCTTTCAGTAGTAGTTGCAACAACTGTAATAACAAAAAAACCCAAAAAGAAACAGGAAAATGAGGAGACAAAGGCTAAAAACTCACACCAAAGCCCCCAAAAGCAGTTTGTTAAGAACTTAAAAGTTAGACTATATGATAAAATGGGAAATTAGAATATAATTATGTACCAATTGGTTAATAGCATCAGAAGTTGACTCAAGTAACTTCACACCAAAGGCTTTGAATATATCAGAAGAAGCCATGATAGAAGTCTTGATCAATGCACTTCTTGGGTTCTTCATTGCTTTCACCATCACTGACACCACTTTGTCCCTAAATCCACCACACACACATCCACACATTAATCTTGAAATTATCACAGAAAAAAAAAAGAAAATCCAAAGAGAGAAAATAGAAGAATAGAACTTACAAAATTGGCAGCAAGAGAGTGGAGTGGAAGAGCGCAAACCGCCTAACATCATTTAGTGATTCACATACCTTCAACCAATCTTTTGACTCTAGCCCTCCAACAAGACCCTGAAAAATGATCACCATCCAAATAAATATTTATTACAAAAAGGAATAATTACAAAAACTACCCCTGAGGTTTGGGTTAATTACAAAAAACCCACATATTTTTTGAAAATTACAGAAAAACCCATGAGGTTTGATTCCATATTACACTTAACCCCTTCATAAGAAAAAGCATTTCAAATACCCCCTTACATATAATACATAATCAAACCGTAAGGATTTTTTTTGTAATTTTTAAAGATCACTGGGTTTTCTTGTATGTATTTATCCCTTAAAAAAACTTAAAATTCATAGATTCGCAGAAACAAGACAGGGAAATCTCAAAAATCCGAACAAAACCTGAATTTTAGAATCTGGGTCTTGAAATGCTTTGAGATTTTCAGAGGAAATGTAATCAATGGAGGCATCTGTGGATGGTGGTTGCGGCAAAGGGACTTTGTTTTCATCATTCACATCAAGATCAGCCATTTGCTTCTCTTTGTGAGCTGAGATTAAAATCTTTGCTTGCTTTTTGGGTCTTTCAGGAGTGATTGGCAACGCATTATCAAGAGACCTCAATGCCATTTTTTCTTGCAGAATTTCTTCAAGAATTCAAATGTATTCGAGTTTAAGAGAGATAAAGAGAGGATTTTTTGTGAGATGAAAATAAAAAAAGGGTTTGCTGAGGATTGATATAAGATGATAGGTTGTAAATGTAATCAAGAAAGAGGAAAGTGAAAAGATTAGGTAACGGTCATTTGTGATTTTTGAATTTATGAGGACGGATTGGAAATTTGAATTAAGTTTCACAACGGTCATTACTCATTTCTAGAGTTGCCTGGTCCTCTGCGGTTTTTGTTTGCTCCAATTATGTCTCTTAATACTGAAGTCGCACCAAAGAGATTAGAATCGGGTTCTAATGAGAAATTTACGAGTGAAAATTAGATGGAGAATTGCGGCAAGGCTGATATAAGATAATTTGGTGTGATTGCTTATTAAATTTTTTTTATAAAGAAAGAATTTTCAGAGTACATTGAATGTAATATGAGAATGTACGATTATATGTTTAAAGGAATTTAAATCGATATATATTTTTTTTAAAAAATAATGTGCAGATGAGAGATAAAGGTGTGATAATTATCTATCTATATATATATATATATATATATATATATAAAATAGCAAAATGATTTCTATAATTGTTTTCCCGCCTAAACGCTATTGCTAAAAATTTTCGGGTATATTTTGGGCCAATTAAGTGCTGATTTACGTTTTTGGGCTGATAAAATAGAAACTTTGACCTTATGATTTGTTATCAAATGCTGATTTACATTTTTGGCTGATAAAATGGAAAGTTTGACCTTATTAAAAACTTCTCATTTGTTTTAACTGAAAGAATGAACTACTATACTGTTTGCATGTACAATTTATATAAAATAAGAAAGTTTGACTTGACTATAATTTTCAGATTCTTTTTTTCATTGATTTCTAATTTGTATGCAGGTTTTGTATTGTTATTGACATGGAAAATATTATTAAATTTTTCAGATCATATATAATCAATACTATAAAAATTTGTTTGTTGTTTTTGTTCTAAATCCCAAGCGTTTCAAATCGGAAAAAAAATACAATAAATAATTTCGATAAAAATTTTGTTTGTTGTTTTTGTTGTATATCAAAAACGTTCAGATGGGAAGAAAAATACCATAAATAATTTTACTGTTGTTGAGTTTTTCATATCAAACAGATTCTAGAATGGTACAGAATAATACAACAAAAAAATTGTAATATATCGCAATTAACAAATTGTCTCATAATTGTAAAGATCCGGATTCTGGAAATCAGTTCTTTCCTGCAAAAGGAATTACAATCAAAACAAAATTGATGATACTAAATATCGAATGCCTATTTTAAAAAAATATTTTTAATTATATTGCTGATATTGCACATACCATTTATATTAGAACAAAATTCCTTTTCAATAATAGAATCAGCAATATAATTAAAAATCTTATGCAATATCTTATTTTTATAGAGCTGGATTATGCAATATTTTCAAATTTTAATAATGGACGAAAAGGAAATTCACTGCCTATAAATATTAGAATCCTCATTAGTTGATTTTACAGATTCAAAAAAACTGCCAAAGCAACAGGAATAATATCTTCTACACATCGATTCATTGTTTTCGAGAAAAAAAATGGCACCAGTTTTCAATCTGATTCGAGAGTTGAACGATAGCAAAACGCTTTGGGCAATAAAGTTAAGGCTCGTGCGGAAGAAGATTTAAAAAGCCATCATTCCACGACAACAAACAAATAGGGAGTATTGAATGTTTTTCATGATGCTTGATAATTGATTCTTTCACAAGCTTATTTTGCAATTTTTTCTGCTATTTTTTTTTTATGTATTATTCCCAATAACTAAATTATTTTAATTTTATAATTTACAGTGTGATAGAATTCATGGTTCCATCATAAAGTATCAAATTCCCAATTTTTGGAAAAGTTTAAAAGAAGACCATGTTTATGCAATAAAAGATTTTATTGTTGAAAAGCAAACTGACGATAAATACAAGACGACTACAAGCCAAATTAAGATTATGTTCTATGGAAAGACACACGTTTTTGAAATGTTTGATGAAACGTTTCCTAGATTCATGTACAACTTCACAAAATTTAGTGATTTGGCTGATACTAATAAGGTTGATGACACAATGTTAATAGGTATGTTTTTATTTCATTTATTCTGTCATAGTAAATGTATTTGCTACATTGATCTTAATTTACTAAACGTTTTTTTGTAGATATTATTGGAAAGGTGATTTCGATGCACTCGACACAAAATAAAGATATCAATGGACGCCTTACCAAATTTTTGGATTTAACTTTGGAGGATCTAGAGTAAGTTATATTATATTACTTTAGATCTCATAGTTTTTATATTTGTTTTATATATTTTTAAGTGTAAATTTAATATCATTTTATTATTTTAGAAACAATCGCATCACATGTACGCTTTGGGAGAATTATGCGGAACAGATTAAGCCGCACTTGGAGCAGGAATTATTTGAGCCGTTGGTTATAATTTTGCAGATGGGACGAGCAAAATTTTTTAAAGGTACGGTTTTTTTTTATTAATTTTTATATAATATATTTTTTTTAAAATGTATGTCTGAATTTGTTTTGTAATTTAAAATTTTGTAATATCTGCTTAATTTTCTGCTCTATTTATCTCCATTAGCATAAATCAACTCTGTTTTTGAAATTTCTAATAAAAAATATATATAATTTTTGATTTTTTATATTTTTTGAAAGATTTCAGCAATTGAACTATTTAAATTTGTTTACTTTTTCTGCTCTATTTGTGTTTTTATTTTATTTTTCTTTTTTAAAATTTATTTCTGATTTTGTTCTGTAATTTAACTATTTAATAATTTTTTTTATTTTGAAGGTCAAGTTAAGGTATCCAATACCTTTCATGTTACAAATTGCTTGTGAATGAGAAAGTTGCCGAGATCCAAGAGTTCAAGAAGAGGTAATATTATTTGACAATTTTCAATTATTGAATATTGAATATGTTATCTACGTTTATTAACAATATTATTTTTTAAATCAGGATTTTGAGCAGCAACAATCCTACATTCTCTATTAGTCATGTTAGTTTGCCTGCGACGGCTAAAGATGAACTTGAAGCTCCGGATGCATCGGTAAAAATTGTCGATTATTTGAATGATTGTGAAAAGGTAATTTTATTTTTTATAATCCCTTTATTTAAATATTAATTTTAATTAAATAATAAATATTTATTTGTATATAATTTTTTTCTATTTTACTAATATAATCTATATAGGCTGGTAGTTTTTGGATTTGTGCAAGAGTCGTTTCAATTTACAAGATTGGTGGTATCTTGCGTGTACTAACCGTGGGAAGAAGATGCACCAAGCGGTGGACAATTTTTATTGTGTGAAGTGTGATGATTTGTTTCACACAGGGGTTTTGAGGTAAATTTTTACATTATTTTTATTTAGGTTCTAATATAATCAATTTCTCATTTAGTTGGTCTAATATTATTTTTCGAATAAAAATTTGACTAGGTACATGATTACTGTCCAAGTTGTTGATGAAAGTGCAAGCGCCACTCTACTTTGTTGGGATAGGGATTGGGAAAATCTGATTGGAAAGTCTTCACGAATTTGAGGAGGAAGCATCTTGAGGTTTTTAACTTATTAAATATATTATATGTTGCCTTTTTTAAAAATTATATAATTTTTAGGAATTATTGTAATATAATTGTACGAATTTTTGTAGCGTGGAGGTGAGGGGTTGCCCGAGAACTATCTGGACTCATCGGGAAGAAGCTTTTTTCAAAGTACAGATAAAATCAACACTCCATAATTATTCTCGGTATCTTTTCCGTTGCTAAGCTTTCGGATCCGTTTGATTTGGAAATATGGACTGATGAATCTCGAGAGTCGAGGTTATTTAAATATTAATTTTTTTATAATATTTATTACAAATGATTATTATAAATCAATAATTTAATTTTTTGGTGTTTAGGAGTCGGGTTTTTGTCCAAGTCGCAATGATGATGTTGGTGATGATAAGGTTTAATTTTGTAACTTATTATTATTACTTTGTTTTCTTATATTTGTAATACTACATTATTTGTTTTTTTTAATTGGATTAAATAAATTTTAGTATTGTTGTATATGTTTAAATGTTAACACAATAATATATTTTTATTTATTTGTAGGAAGAATCTTCGTCGGAATCTGAAGTTAATACTCCGATTAAGAACCTTAAGAAGAGGCCCTCGACGTCCGAATCTCCTATGTGCAAACGTAGACTGTGTGAAGATTTTTCTTCATCAACCACTTCTATGAAGCTGAAAAGTGTTATAAAGATTGAAGATGAGAAGGACGGCTAAAGGAGCATTTTGTGATTCGTAGTATAGTAGTTTTTTGCGGACAAGGAAATTTAATTTTAGTTGGTTGGATGTTTTCACCACAATTTTGTGGTCATTTTTGTTTCTGCTGTTTTGAGAAGAATAATTTTTATTTGGTTTTTCTGCTGTTTTGAAGTAATAGTTCCTTATTGGTTTAATAAAGTTTTTTCCCCACAAGTAATAGTATTTCTGCAGTTATCTATGGATTTTTATTGTTTTGTTTATATTTATTTTATTTAATTAGTTTAAATAAACTGTTTTATTAAATCGAAATTAGTGTTTTTCTTTAGGATTTTATATGGTCATATAAATGTTTCAGTTATGTGACCTTAAATAAATTACTTATTAATTTTCCCATGTAACTTAAAATATAATTTAGTTTTTTTATGTCAATGAACATTTTGTACCTAAATGAAAATAGTTCTGTAATCAAATTATCATACATGAAAATTATGTATATTGGGAAGTGGATTTTCTAATTTTTAGGTTTTTTTGTTTAACATTCTTTAACATTACATCTTTTGTTGTTTGTGTTAACAATAATAGAAGATTAAGGCACGTTTTCTGTATTTATATACCGAATTGAAAAAAATTAGGAAATTGGCTGAAAATGAACGGTCCAAACTATGTCCACATCCACATAATATTAATTTAACCAACAGAATTCCACTACAATCGTGTTGTAGGGTCAAATGGTATTAATTTTGAGACACAAAAAGAATAAAAAATAAAATTGTTTACAAAAATCTAACACTTTTAACCAACAGGATTCCAATACACTTTACGTATGCAACAAGTGGTTTTCTAATTTTATCATGAAATCTCTGGACATGAAAAACAAACTTAAAGCAAGTAAATAAGAACAACGTATAAGAAAAACATATTTTAAAAAAAACATAGAGCTAATAATAAAAAACAAAGGTGATCAACAATGATGAAACCTGTAGTACAAGTTACATACAAAATAGCATCGAAAAGATATATTCTTTGTATACATAACTCGTGTATACGATATTATTAAATATTTTATTTTATTAATTTATTTGATTTCATTTACAAATTACATATTTACTGATTCACATTTTTAATTTTTTCCTAAGTCCATCTTTATTCGCTGTATATTTTTTGGTACAAATAATTTACATGCCTAATATAACCATACCTCAATCTTTATTCTTATTATATTTTTCAGTATAAATATCCTGCAAAATAATATAAAATAATTTACATTCCTTATATATTGCTCAACTCAATCTTTATTCTTTGTGTTTTTCAGTAAAAATATCTTACAAAATAATATTCTTTATTTTGCTTCTCTAATTTATTTTTTATGTTAATCTTTTTTCTGTAATCTATATTTAAAAGTATATATTATGAATCATATTGTATATATTACAGAAATTCACTCCTTTAATTATCATCACATACCAAAAACAGATTCATTGTCATTTGTATAAGTAGTGACATCTTCTATATTTGCATATCTCGACTAATTATCAATTCAAATCAAGCATCACAGCCAAAAAACACTCCAAGGCCCAAGCCATCACATAATATACACTTTATTCTACAGAATGAGGAAGCTTACAGGTCATAGTGTAATTTACAATAAACGTAAATGTTCTAGCATAGATGATCAAGGTAATTTTCGTTCCAAGTTTTTTTAATTATTTCAACAACTTCTATTTTTTAATATCATTTATAATTATTCAGATTTATTTCTGTTAAATCTATATATATATATATATATATTACTCTGTTTTCAATTTATAGTTTGAAGGTTAATACTCATCATAATTCATATAGATGCAGAGAATATCATATCAGAGTAATAATCATATTCCAGTCATTAACAATAGGCATTTTGCAGTTTTAATTATAGGCAAAAAATTTCAGAGTAAAAAAAAGAAAAATAATTATGTTTTTAAATAATATTTTTATGATTTTTCAGTTAAAAGAATGCAAAAAAATTTCCAGAATAATGATATGGGTCAGCTAGAAAAAATTCAGAATATTGTATTGGATCAGGTAAATAAAATGCTAAGAAAAATGTTTTACCAATAATGAAATGGATTTGAGACTGAGGTTGAAAAAATATTTACCAATAAAGATGTATTTTCAGCTAATTAAAAAGGCAAAAAAATGGTTTGATCAAAGAAAAAATATATTACAAATATTAACTTATCTTTTTTCGGATTAAGTCAGTCGTACTTCAGATCTTCTTATGATACTTTAGTTCTTCTTATGATATTTTAAAACCTGCATCAACAAGATAATAATATTTTGGTTAGTATCTGCATTTTAAGAGAGTAAGCTACATCAGATCTACAATTTCTTTCTCACCTCTGACATTCATCTAAAAAAAGGCAAAAATTAAAAAAAAAATTTGGAAAAAAAATATTGCAGAAAATTCTTCCTTTTTTCTGCCAAACCGTTTATAGGTTTTTTTGTATTTCTATATTTTTAAATATAAATCTTATCATAAAAAAAAACGAAGCCGATTTTTTGATTTTTTGGCCGAAAAAAAAATTCCAGAAAATTTATTCAGTTATTCCATTTTTAAATACGAACGCATGCAGGTCATTAGCTTAGCCTTATTATTTCTTAAAATATTAAAACAAAAATACCAAAAAAAAAAGCAGATCTGATAAGGTTTTTCGTTTCTAAATATTGTTCGAAAAAAAAAAATACAGGAAATTATACAATACTAAAAAAACCATAGATCTGAAAAAATATTCATATGTATAGTTTATCGGTATTACTTCGTGAAATTTTTATTAAAAAAAATTCAGATTCAAACGGATTTGCTCATTTTTTGTAAATATAGTTACAAAAATAAAAAAATAAACGAAAATATAGAATACTTGAAAAAAAAAAATACGAAAAAATCCATTATCCGAAAAATACTTTGGAGAAGTATTTTTTACCGATTTTTTTGTCCAAATCCTTTGCTCATTTCAAAACTCGACTTCAAAATGATTTTTGAAGGATTTCTCAAAATATTTTTTTTATCTCCTATTTTTCCAAAAAAAAAAACTTTACAAACGTATTTTCCACATGACTTCTTTGTTCGAATCCTTTTACATTTTGAAAACTAACTTCAAAATGTTTTCAAGGATTTAAATTTTTTTTCATTTCTCGATTTTTGAAAACAAAAAATTTCAAGAATCAACTAAAGGAAAAACAATGATTTGTTTTTCAAAATAAAAAGACTATCGGTGGAAATGTAAATAACAAATCAAAAACTTGATTTGAGAAACAAAAATGGCAGAAATCTTTGAGTTTTGTAGAAAAATGGCGTAAATGAGATCGAGAGAGATAGAGAGAGGCGTGAGAATGAGAGAATTAGGGTTAGGTGGAGTGAGGAGGGTTAGGAAATCTGAGGGTGTTGGCAGGTGGAGGGTACCCAGGTACCCAGGTGGTGGTAGGTTGTGAGATAGAATAGGGAAGGTTCTGATCCATATTTAGAACCGTCCGATGATGGACACGTGTTTTTTTTGGCTGATACATTTTTTGGGCCAATAATTTTTAAAGGCCTTTGTTTTAATTGGGCTTGGTATCTATATATTATATGTATACTTAATCCATTGGGCTTTTTAATTTTTTTTTCGTAATTGAAATTATATTTATATTGTTTATTATCATTAATATTTATTATTATATGAAAATAATTGAAATAAATTTCGAATAAAAAAATAAAATAGAGATTAATGATACAAAAATGTTTTCAAATTTATCTCAAATAATTATAATATATTCTTATAATTATTTTATTATATAATTTAATATATAAATATAAGATATTTTGTATTATATTTAAAGTAAATAAAAATTGAAAAAAATAGAGATTAAGGATACAAAAACGTATTCAAATATATCTCAATTAATCATAATGTATTCTTATAATTATTTTATTATATAATTTAATATATAAATATTAGAAATTTTGTATTATATCACTTTATTTATTACATATATATAGGGTTCCTTAATATATTAATATTTATATTAATTATATTATTATTAATAAATCATTATATATACATACGTAATATATATATTATTATTATTTAATAATTATTAAGTTTTCATATAAAATTACTCTACTTATTCTATTATTATTATTATTACAATTTAGTTTAAACCAATCAATTTTATAATTATTATTTTTATTATTATTATTATTTATTATTATTAATATACTTATTATCATGAATATGGATGTTTACTATAATAATAATAATTATTATTATTATTATTATTATTATTATTATTATTATTATTATTATTATATTTGTTATTGAAATAATCAATTCGAATTTTATTAAATAATTTTTATGTATAAAAATTTTATTATTGTTTAATTTGATATATAATCATTTTTTTACATTTTAATTTTAAATTTATTTTACAGGAAATATAATAATATCTAAAAGGATGTCTTTTGAAAAAGGCTCATCAAGTACAATGGTTCATCCATTATCTAACAGTCCGCTCAGCGATATCACAAATGGTATGTGCAATTATTTTTTTTCGTTATAAATAGAACAAATATACAATGTTGTATTTAAATACTAATAATGATAATATTGTTTTTTTTTTAAAAAAAATAATATAGTTTCTGGTGCGCGATTACTATCTGGAAGAAATATCGTTAATCGTGGCGTATCTAATTATGGTACTTCCGGGACACCCTCTTCGATGAGTTCGAAAGAAGTTATAGTAGTTGATCTGACAGAAGATGAACCGAATGGAGCCCATATTACTTCAAATGAGCCGACGATGTATGAGAATTCTGGTGTTAACGTAACTGAGATTGAACTCAGTGAAGTATTAAATCCTTCACATGATGGTTGGTGCAATTTTTTATATTTGTTAATTTCATATATTTTAGTCTATTAATTTTATTTAGTATAATTTCATGAATTAGTGTATTTATTATTTTTTTCAGAGTATTGGATGCGAGTTTTAAATGCCAATTTTGTGGAGCATTATTTTGGTTAGAAGAAAGACTATCCTCCTCTCCAAAATCAAAGCCTCGCTACTCTTTGTGTTGTGGCCACGGAAATATTCAACTTCCGCCAATCTGACAACCACCAACTGTTCTTGAAGATCTTTTGTTTGGAAATGGAAATAAAAGCAAGCATTTTCAAGAAAATATACGATTTTATAACAATATATTATGTTTTACATCTATGGGAGGAAAGATTGACACAGATGTAAACAAAGGTAGGGGTCCACCGGTTTTTCGAATGTATGGCCAAAATTATCACCTTATTGGAAGTTTATTGCCGCCGAATGGATCTACTCCCAAATTCGCTCAGCTATACATATATGATACGGAGAATGAAATAAGTCATAGGTTGAATTTCGTAAGGTTTGTTTATTTTTTTATTATATTTGGTTTATTTATTATTAATTTGTTTAAATTTTTAAACACAAATTTTATTTAATTTTTAAAAAACCATGTTTAAATTTGTAGGCGAGGAAGTGATAGCAATAATTTGCATGAAGTTATCGATCTCAATTGAAGAAAATGTTGGGCGAGAACAATGTTACAAAATCTTTTAGAATGGCAAAAGAAAAGATTCGACAACATGGATATTCATACGTAAAATTACGTTTGATTGGTAGAAGAGTACGAGATGCTAGGACATATAATATGCCAAGTACCAAAGAGGTCCGCTTTGATTGTCGGTGATTTTGATCGTGCTTTAGCGATCGGGATATTGTTATTGAAACAAGATCCGGTCTTTTTGCAAAATGATTAATGAATTGAATGCTTCTTATTTGGCCTTGCAAGATCCGTTACTATTACCTTATGGTGAGGATGGTTTTAGAGAAGATATACCATTTTCAATAAATAAGACTAATAAGATCGGTGTCGAAAAAACAATTAGTGTGCGTGAATACTTTGCGTCATGTATCATTACACGACAGAGAACATGAATCAGCCTACTATTTTGTCTTCTCGAGATTGTTTCAACAGTTTATTGTTGATGCATACACAATGGTCGAGTCCGCTTCGATTGAAATATATCCGTTTGAATCGAAAAAGCTTCGTTGTGATATATATAAAGGTTTGACGGATCTTTGTTTTGCGTGGTGATATTGATCCGAGTACTCGGGCAAACGTATTATATTACCTTCAAGTTTCACCGAGGTGCTCGATATATGATACGAATTATCAAGATGCGATGGCTATATGTCGATGGGCGGGTTATCCTGGATCTGTTTATAGCATTTACTTGCAATCCTAAATGGCCGAGATTGTTCGTTTTGTTCTGAAAAAGAATCTAAATCCCGAAGATCGACCGAATATTGTTTGCGAATCTTTAAACTTAAGCTAGATTCTTTGATCAAAGATCTTCGCAAAATAAACTGCTCGGGAAAGTAATTGCAGGTTACCATTTATTTTTTAAATATTTTATTCATATTTTTAATAATATATTTAATATTTATTTACTTAGTTTAGTGTCTCAAATCCTTTTTTTTTTTATTATTTTATTGCAGTTATCTATACGATAGAATTTCCAAAGCGTGGCTTGCCTCATGCACATATATTGTTGTTTCTGGCAAAGGAAGATAAATATCCAACTCACAGAGTGACATAGATCGAATCATATCACCAAATACCCGACGAGAGATGTAGTAAAGGATCATATGATTCATGGTCCATGTGGTGATGTCGGGAAAAACTCTCCCCAGAGTATGGCGATGGTCGTTGCACTAAACATTTTCCCAAAAAATTTGTGGATGCGACTACTTTTGATGAAGAAGGTTATCCGCGTTACGACGCAAAATGACGGAAGAATAGTTGAGAAAAATGGTGTGCCGTTGGACAACGATATGTGGTGCCTCATAATCGTAAGTTGTTACTCAAATATGGAGCTCACATAAATGTCGAATGGTGTAACCAGGCGGATCTATTAAGTATCTATTCAAGTATGTAAACAAAGGAAATGATCGCGTGTGACATTCGTTTTATACAAGCACCAACGATGAGGAATGGGAAAAACGTTGATGAACCGAGCATGTATTATGATTGTAGGTATATATCGTCATGTGAAGTTGCCTGGAGGTTATTAGGGTTTGAGATTCAGTACAAATATCCTTCAGTCGAACGACTCAGCTTCCATCTTCCGAATGAGCAGAGTGTTATTTTCGGTGATAATGAGCGAATAGACGATGTGCTTAGTAAAGATTCAGTTAAGGAGAGCATGTTTTTAGAATGGATGGAAGCAAATAAAATATATCCCGAAGCCCGTGAGCTAACCTATGCTGAAGCCCTAACAAAATTCACATGGAAAAAAGAACTCAGGAAGTGGATGCCAAGAAAAATGGGAAAATCCATAGGTCGAGTGTTTTTCGTTCCTCCAGGGGCTGGTGATATGTACTATTTACGGTGTCTTCTCAATATTGTCCGTGGGGCTACGTGTCATGATGACTACAAGAAGGTCAACGGTACTCAACACTCTTCGTACCGTGACGCTTGCTATGCTCTTGGTCTGTTAGAAGATGATAGGGAATATGTTGATGCAATCATTGAAGCGAGCCATTGGGCTTTCGCAGAGTCTCGAGATGTCTTTTTGCGTCGTTGCTATCATCGTAAATCTTTGAAGCGCACCAAGTAGTATGGGACAAGTGTTGGCAATATGTTTCGATGATATTCTACATAGACGCGCGACGTCTTCTTCAACATTAAGGTATTATTATTATATGTTAAATGTCATGTTTTTATTTCTAATAATATTATTTTATATATCTTATTATTTATTAAATGTCTTATTTTTTCTCTTGCAGAATTGGTATTGAGTGAGAACGAGATAAAAAATCTTGCTTTGTTGGAGATTGAAAGAATATTGAGAAGTCATGGCACGAGTCTACGTGATTTTGATACAATGCCCTTTCCGATCTTGTGATAATACTGGAATAGCAAAACAGATTGATATACGACGAGTCCGCGTTATGATCGTAAGGCTCTTTTGGTAGAGCACAAGAACCTCATTTCCGGACTCAATGACGAACAAAAAAATGTTTACTCTAAAATCATGACAAATGATGGAATCAAATAAATGTGGTATGTTCTTTGTATACGGATATGGGGGAACAGGCAAAACTTTTTGTGGAGGGCTTTATCTCATGCGCTTTGAGATCGAAAGGAGAAATTGTGTTGAATGTGGCATCGAGTGGAATAAGCGTCCCTATTGTGCCTGGTGGAAGGACTCCCATTCCTATTTTGTTATTCCTTTAAACCCAAATCAAGAGTCAACTTGTAATATCAAACAGGGGACTCCGCTTGCTGAGCTGATTATTCGTTGTAAACTTATAATCTGGGATGAAGCCCCAATGATGCACAAGCATTGTTTTGAAGCCGTGAATGAAACTTTGAAAGGTCTTTTAAAATTAATCAACCCACGGAATGAATCAAAACCATTTGGAGGGAAAACTGTTGTGTTCGGTGGTGACTTCAGACAGATATTGCCTGTTATACCGAAGGAAAGTCGACAGGATGTAGTCAATGCCACGATAAATGCATCATATTTGTGGAAAATGGTACAAGATCTTGAGATTGACTAAAAATATCGTCTTCAAAGCCTCCGTCGGGAAGATGATTATGCGGTTTGGCCCAATTCTCAGAGTGGATAGCAAGCATTGGAGATGGAACAATCGGAGGATCTAATGATGGTTGTGCCATTATCGATATACCTGAAGATATTCTTTTAGAATCATCTGGTGATCCGATTGCAACAATTATAGAGAATACGTATCAATGTTTAAAGACGCCATTGATGATCCTACTTATTTGAAAGATAGGGCGATACTGCACCGACTCTTGATGTTGTTGAGTCGATCAATCAATATATGACGTCTTTAAATTCTTCTGAGAGGCGTAGACTTATTTGAGCTCGGATAGCGAGTAAATCCGACGCTAATATTGATTTCTTGCATGATCCGCATACGCGCCGTAATTTTTGAATGGTATAAAATGTTCCGCGTTCCCAATCATGAGCCGCATTTGAAGGTTGGAACTCCGATTATGCTCTGAGGAACATGGACCACTCGATTGGATTGTGTAACGGACTTGATTGGTGATTACGAGGCTCTCTGACACGTCTTTGAAGCTAAAATTCTCACCGAACGCATGAAGGTCATAAGGTGTTGATACCGCTAATGACACTAACACCATCGGACCTCGGAATTCCATTCAAGTTTCAACGTGAGCGATTTCATCCGATGCGTGTCTTATGCAATAACCATAAACAAGAGTCAAGGCCAATCTCTCTCAAATGTTGGTCTCAGACGTGAAGAATCCGATATTCGATCCGCGATCAATTATACGTTGCCGTTTCCGAGTCACCAATCGAAAGGGATCAAAATATTAGTTCGTGGCGAAGATGAATCAAAAAACAAACAGACGCAAAACGTGGTGTACAAAGAAGTTTTTCAAAATTTGTAGATATTAAATTGTTCGAGTAGATGTTTGTACATTTTCTATTTTCTTTAATGTGTAATAAATTTTATAAACATCCAATCTACACGGTCGAACACAACAAACCAAATATCGTAAAACACAATAAACTTCATATTGTCTAATATTACACTTGCCGCGCATCGCACGGGTAAAGCACTAGTTACTATTAATGTGATAACATATTTTTCATTGTGAATGTAATTTTGAAAAATGGAAAAATATTATGTTTTCGTATACATGATTTAGAAAAGGTGAAAACTGATCACAAACCAACATATATATGTGGAATAAATTATCTTGAGATAACGTTTTTCAAAAAAAAAAAAAATCCACAAATTATCACAGCCCAATGTCCAATTTTTCCTCTTCAAATCAACAAACATTTTCAGCTCTTCTTTAATGTGTTAAAAGTGGGAAGAGAAATGTCTGAAATTAACTTTATGAATTTTCGAATTGACCCAGGGCTGCAAATTTGTTGTGGGCCGCCATTCAATATTTGCACAATATTAGTACTCGAAAAGGACCATAGCTAAAAACTGACGAAGCTAAAACATACCTTATTAACATTCTCTAGGTTTAAAAATGCACTTAATTCTATTATTGTTTTTCAGTAGTAATGCCCCCGTTTCGTTGCCATAAAGTGTGTTAGAAGATTCACAGGCTATAACAACAGATTTTTAGTCAGTTTCTACATAAGAAATCTCCAGATTCAAACCTTGAACAAATTCAAGTCCTTCACGAACGGCTATGGCCTCCGCATTCAGAACATCAAAATGACCATTGATAACCTGAGCCATACATGCAATTGATCTCCCTTCCGAATCTCGTACAATCGCTCCAATGCCAAATTGAATTTTGTTTGGAAATATAGCAGCATCCACATTGAGTTTCAGATGACCTTGAGGTGGGGGAGTCCAACAAAATATCAAAATTATAATTCAATTGCATGCTTTCACTGTTATTTTTTTTTTTAGTACAATGGGAGAAAATAGGGAGGAAACACCCACTCTTATGAGATCGAATAAGGTCAATTCATTTATTGTTTATTTTTAACCTTTATTTTATGTAGTTACAAGTTTACTATCAAGTAAGGGCATAAACATCCTTTTACCTTTTACAATGAAAGTAAATAATTATAGGATACAAAGTGAGTGCTTATTTGCTCCAACATAAACATAAAAAAAAAATTCCAGATTGCCTGTATCATGTATATGATCAACATCCAATGTTTACAACAAAAAAAAAAAAAAAACCAGGTGTAGAGAAGATTTTTAAAGAGGCTAAAATCATCACCCTTCCTTTACAAGTATATCAGAATATCAAAATTCATAATGAAGACAATCTAAATTGTGTCTCTGTATGTGTGTGTGTGTGTGTGTGTGTGTGTGAAAGTGCTTTCCTGCTAAAGCGTTCATGCGCTAACAAATCATGATACATTACTTTCGAGTTGGAAAACTCAGAGATGATAGAACCATCAGGGGAACTTATTGGAACCAGTACACCAAATTTTTCACCATGGAAACTCTTGTCTGAGTCTCAACCCTTACTACGGGAGAGCACAGATCGAACAAGAGGCACTAGAATGGACCGATACAACATGCATCCATCCGAATAACTGCAAAACAGGCCATTTGAAGTTACTCACAAGTGATAGCAGAATCCAAAAATGAGAAGAGAATTAATAATCAGAAGGGATAATTACAAAAACAACCCCAAGGCTTGGGCTAATTACAAAAAAATCCACAAAATTACAAAAAGCTCCCTTGGGTTTGATTCTATCTTAAATTCAAGGGGGTAACTGTATCATGGGATTTTTGAAATGTTTTTTGCTTATGAAGAGGGGAAGATGTAAGCGGAATCAAACCTTAAGTTTTTTTTGCAATTTTCAAACTTTTTTTGGGTTTTTTTGTAATTAGTACTCGGGGTTTTTTATGTAATTATCCCTAATAAGAATTAGGGTTAATTGCACTTTGCCCTATAAACTATAGGCTTTTTTGCACTTTGCCTCCTGAACTTTGAAAATATATATTCTACCCTCTAAACTGTATGATTCGTTGCACTTTACCCCGAACCAACCAAAAGTTCACATGTGCGGATGTGCCAACTCATAATTGGTCGGTTGGTCCAAGTAAGCTCCCAATGAGTTGAGTTTCAAATGTTTAAAGTTAGACATGCAAAAGAGAAATTTCCAAAATTTAGCAGGCAAATTGCAAAACTCACAATCAAACTGTAATAATCCCTAAGAATTAAACAAAGACTCTGTCGGATTTTTGGTCTTTTCACCATTGCAAAAATGTTTTTAGCCATTTTTGAGTTCAAATGTCCACTTTGCCCTTTCATTTATTTTACGTGACCGGTACATTACTCGTACCGAGTTAAATATCGGATCAATTTTTGAAAAATGGCCAAGTACCTCACCATAGAATACACGAAGAGTATGACCGTAAGTTTTTAACCAAAATGACTAAAAAACATGTTTTTAAAAAACATGGCTATTTTTCATTTGCACAGAATATAAGTGGCCAATTTGGCCTATTACCGCTTAAACAAATGTAGGATTACTAATTTCAAAATTCAAATCATACCTCTGAGGCCACATTTGCCACGACAATACCAAGTTGATCGGCATATACACTTCCCAATTCGTGATCGGTATCCTTGTCCAATCTTCCTTCAATGGTACATTGAAGGCCACGCACCAAAACCAAAATACAACCTTTACCAACGAATAACAGCACCTCTAACACTACACCTCTAACACTACAATGATCTCGAAGCATGCTGTGATTTAGCTGTTTCCCTTAATACAGCACCCACTATTGCTGCCTGCTCGAGACATTCAGCTTTATGCAACGCATCCAAAAGGATAACACAAGTTTTAGTATATATATTACAACCCTTTAACCTGGTTTCTTCAAATAGCTGATATGCCTCCGTTGCCTTATTTGCCATGCTCAACCCCTCTATCATCGTGTTGTAACACGCAGAATCAGGTATACCTCCATTTTCTTTGAATCGTTCGAACAGTTTATCGGCTTCCAATATATTTCCAGCCTTGGCAAGCCCAGATATCATCGTGAGATAAGTGAACACGTTAGGTTTCAACCCTTGTTTCTGCATTTCCTGCCAAAACACAAAGGCTTTGTTGAATTTTCGAACCCTACACAGCCCATTTATTAGGATGCTGTAGGTTATGATATTGGGTGTGCATTTCAAGTCTTTCATAGAATTCCAGCAGACAAGGGCTTCGTCTACTTCTTCGGCCTTCACAAGCGCATCGAGCAAGCAATTCCATGTTTGGACATTAGGCGTTACGTCGTTTTGCATCATTTCCTCTATGATAAGATATGCCTCATCAATTCTACCCACCTTTCCGAACCCATCCACAAGACTACTATACACAACTACGTTTAATTTCACGCCGATCGATTTTGCTTCTTCAAAAAGCATATAAGCTTCATCGAGCCTGTCAATTTTAGCAAGCCCGTCAATGACGGAACCATAAGTAACTACTGTTGGTTGATGACCTTTTGCCTTCATTTCCTCCAACAGCTGGTAAGCTTTATTCACTTTACCTGATTTGCAAAACCCATCAATTACAGTGTTGTAAGCAAGGGTATCAAGAACACAGCCCTGTTCTTTCATCGCGTAGAATAGCTCGTACGTCTGACGAGCAAAACCAGCCTTTATGAGGCCATGAATTAGAATTGAGTAGCTACGTGCATCAGGGGTAAACCGAGCTTTAATCTCCTCAAACAAAGCTCTGCCTTTTTCGTTTCGCCAGCTTTAAAAACACAATCCATATAGGTATTAAGGAGTGTAATGTCTGGAGAAACACTTTTTACGAACCATTTCCTTGTAAACCTTATGTCCGTCCTCTTTTCGACCAGCCTTGAAAAAGCTCCTGATGAGAGACGTATAGACAATTGCATCTGGTATTTCATTAGAATCTAGCATCTGCTCGTACAATCTATAGGCATCATCTACTCTGCCATGCCGGCCCAAGCCATCTATCAGTGAACAAAACGTAAATTTATTCGGGGCGCAAACTTTATGATCCATGCCGTAAAAAAATGGAACAAGCCTCATCAACTTTGTTAGCCTTGCACAAACGGTCAATCATAATGTTAACAGTCATTACGCTTGGAACCAAGCCAGTTGCCTTCATGTCATTTTGTACTTCTAAAGCTGCATCGACTTTTCCCGCCCGACAAAGCATGTCGACGAGAATATTATACGTAGAGAGATTGGGCATAGCGTCTTTTTCATCTCATTAAAAATATTCAACGCCTCGTCTACTTTTCCTTTCTTGCCAAGGCAAGTAAGAAGACTATTATATGCAATCACACTCGGTATGGACCCTTTCATTCTTTGCCTCTCCAGCAAACCATAGGCTTCATCAAACCTTCCGAAAGATCCGTAACCCATAATCATGGTGTTATAAGCATACGCACATGGAACTTCCCTATTCAGCTCCATCTGCTCGAACAACTCAACAGACTTCGCCATTTTACTAGCTTTGCATAGAACTCCTATCATGCTCGTATACGACACGTCATCGAGGCTTGAGACCGTGGGATTTTATCTCATGAAAAAACTTCCAAGCCATATCCACTTTACCCACCTTACCGGCAGTCGATACACACGTTATAGAGAACGATGTCGCGTCGAGCGAATTGCTCTTCATCTCATCCAACAAGGACAAAGCGGCATCAACACGGCCATCACGAGCGAATACGCGAATTAAAGTCGTGAATAAATGCACGGTAACTTCATAGCCTAGCTCCTGCATCTGGTGAAAGAGGGAAAGCATGAGATCAGGGTAATCGGACTTGTGAACCACAGACATCGCACCTATGAGAGTTGTGTAAGCTGAAAATGCCGGACGGAATTTAAATTTTCTCATGGTTTGTATAATATCAAAAGCGTCTCTCAATCGTTGGGCCTTCACGCAGCTGGAAACTAACTCTGTGCTTGTTTCGAAAGAAGGACCAAATCCGGCCAGGCTCATTTCCTCGAAAACGTGTTCGATTCGATCGAATTTCTTACACCTAGCCATTAACATGAGAAGTGAATCGTATGTTTGCGGAGAATTTACTTGATTGGTCACCCTCTCGACCCATCTAAAGTAGTTAATAGCTAAATCAACATCCTTCATTCTCCTCAACACTCCAATGACCACATCTGCCGGAGGTTTATCATCACAAGAAGATAAAGCTTTCTCTAATGAAGGACCCCAAGGGCCACTTCCTAATATCAGACAAACATGTTCAACCTCTCTCCTAACAATTTCATATTTTCTCAAATTTTGACCACCTCCTTCATTAATTTGGGAAACTGTCCACTTCCCCTGATTGAAGGGTCCATCATTTTCCTTATGAACACCCACATCAGAGGGTCCATTATTAGAAAATGAAAGTCTTCTACAGTTGTTATTCAGGCAAAAGGGTCTCAGCTCAAGCTGAAGTCTCAATGCTGCAGCAACACATGGAAGCAGAAAAATACATAAAAATAAAAAGAAACATAAGAAATATGCTGAAATTAAATTAGCATGAAGGAAAAAATGAAAAAAAAAAATCCCCTTAACAAACTCAAATAATCTTAAAAGCTAAATACAGAACAACTCAGAACCACTCCACAGTACATCAAAAAAGTAAAAAATAGAGGGTGGAAACAAAATTTGTGAGAAAAAAGAAGGAATTGAAATCAATTATCCTGTTCTTAATACAACGCCCTCAAATATCCAAGCAAAATAGAAAAGAAACAATTTTTAAGACATTTACCTCGGTTTTATGAAGGGTGCACTCATTCTTGAATGCATTAGATGGGCAGACGAAAGACGGGGTTTTGCTGAGGATTTCAGGCGACTAAGAAGAGTGACACTGTTCTCAAAGATTCGTGTTGTTATCGCGTTTGCTTATGACATTTTTATATTTGCGATTGCGTTGAATTGCGTTTTTGACGATTTACTCATCATTGCAAAATTTGGAATTTTGATAATCTTTTAAACATTTACGTAGAGGTGTTTATTTTAGAAATTTCTATGAATTTATGTGGAATTTTCGATTCAAACAAATTGTATTTAATTATGCTATTGGATTTGTGAAGTAAGAATGCAAGAAGTCAATAATATTATGGTTATTTTGATAAAATCTTGAGACAATTTTATTTGTTTCTGAAAAAAATTGTTGTAATCTCTTCTTTTATAATTTAAGATTCATGCGGGACGGCCCTTAGGATAGTCACCGAGGGTGACGATCTAGGGCCCCTAATTTTGAGGACTCCAATTTTACATAACCTTTATATACAAATTCACATATTTTATTAAATTGGTCTTATAGGGCCCACGAAATAAAATAAAAAAATACCAAATGACATTTTGCTTTCAAAATTATACTAAAAAAACTAATCTAATTTCCAAAATCAAAATAATAGATTTTTTTCCTTGATTCAGAACATTGTAATTTAATATTTGAAATTTATATGTAGGTTTATTATATTATTTAAATACAATATATTTATTTTCAGGTTCTTTTTAAATTATATCACCGATCTATGTATATAAGATATTTATTTGTAATAATGTTTTATAGAAGCCCCAATTTTTCTTTTGGACATGGGCCTCCAAAAACTCAGGACCGGCCCTAGATTCATCAGTCATCAACCCAATTCCAATAAATTAGATACATAGTTAACAATTAAAATGTGATATTTTGTTAGATAAAATATTTTTATCATGATTTTGATGATTTTGTTCAAATGAGTTTTTATACCAAAACAATGTCCCTAAATGTTGTCCAAATACTTCCGATCGATTTAAAATGTATTTACTATTTTTCGGAGTATTTCTTGAAGTTTATTTTCGAGTCCAACACTTATGTTTCAGGCTCGACCGGTCGCCCTAAGGCAACCTGTACATGAGTTGAGTTTTGAAACAGAAAACGGGACGGAAGGAAAAAGGGGGAGGCGACCGGTCGACCTCAGGTATGGGCGACCGGTGCCTGAAGGTTGCTTCCCGAGCGAACTCTCTGTTTCGATTTTTTAGCACCCCCGACCGTTCGGACATAGGGAGACCGGTCGGACCCCGTCCGTCGACCGGTCCCCCTGTGTAAGATTTGCGAGAGAACCCATTTCAAACTTATCTCTGCGCGACCGGTCGCACCCTCTCTTTATATCGACAAACTATCCGTTGCATTTTGGACAACTTTTCCCTAATTTGTGGGATTGATTTCTAACAGTATAATTTTGATTTTAAATGGTTTCTTTTGCGAGAAAATCACTCCCCAGGAGGAGCCTATGTCGGAAATCAAGCCAAGACCTCTCCTATAAATAGAGGCTTCATTCAAGCAACAAGACACAACACAATATACAAGCAAAGAGCATACAAGCAAACACTTTCAAATCTTGTTGTATTATAGCCTAAGTACTTTCACTTGCACACTCTTGAGGTCTAGGCTTTTGATTCTTGATTACACTTGCACTCAATCTTTGTATTGATATTATAGAGTTGTAATCTTGAATTTTGTCAATCATCCAAAATAAGATATCCTTGTTATTGCTCTTGTGGTAAGAGTACACTTGGGTGATCTTAGGTGTTGAAGAGTGTGGTACTCTCATAGATGTTGAAGGAAGATTGTGGTAATCTCCTTGAAGGTGTTGTAAGAGGATTGTGGTAATCCTCGAGGTGGTGTTGTATTAATTACGTAATTAATAAATTTTTTTTTGTCTTTTTCGAAACCCATCCCATATATAATGGGGTGGTAGAGCACGTAGTCCCTAGGTGGGGTGAAGCTATTTAAATCGACGTGTGTTGTTTATTTTCGCACTTTAGTTTTCATCCTTGCTTGATCATTCGAAAAAGAGGGCAAAATCTGAAAAACTGGGATAATCTATTCACCCCCCTAGATTATCGTAGCCACTTAAACTAACATATTTATCAAAAGATGTGATAAGAGAATTGTTCTACAGGAGACTTAATTATGAATGTAAAATAGTTGGATTTTTATTACCATTGTTAAATTGATATTTCCTGCATAACAAAGTTTATCGTGTAGAATTCTAATTATAATTTTGTTTGTAAAAATCAAATCAATGCGAGATTTTATAACAATACAAATGTTACAATCAAACAATTATAGTTGAAAAATAAATCAAATCACTTCATGTTCGACTTAGATAACTACTAAAAGCTTATTTAAAATGGTTGTAAAACCAAATTTGAACATATATTTTATTCAATAAGATCTAAAACATGGTCATATTTGACTTGATTAATAAAGATAGTAAAATATTAGTTTTTTGGGGAAAAAAGTCATGCTAAGCTCAATTAAGCTCCTTCATTCTATTAACAACCAAAAAATTTATAATACAACTATTGAAAATTTGATAACCGCTCATTTAAATAGTATATGTTGTGACAAAAACTTATATCGGACGGTCTAACGGTCAAAATTCGTTAGACGGATTCCAAAACCAACTCGATGATAATTTTTATTTTATTAGTTGGGACAAGTATTAACAGTTCCTCTTAAAAGTATTATCATCATTAAAGAAAAATATTAGTACGTAGTTCACTTAGGGCGGTCCTATCAAATTTTTGGTCTAAGTCGAACTTTAAAATTGAGCCCATTTTTAAATACAAATTTAAGACAACATAAAACAATAGAAAAATATGTAATATATAAAACAATTCTATTATAGTTAAAATATTATGACATCTTTCTCAAAAACAAAAAAATGATATCATGTTAAAAGATCCAAATAATTTTTAAATATAACTTGTCTTACAATTTTGACAGTAAAAATATTAATAAAATAAGTATAATCAAGTTGTGCATATATAATTTTTTGATTTTTTTGTCTTTTTAATTGAGAAATTTTAATTTAGAGCCTTTAGGAAAAATTAAATGTGATAGTTTTTTAGCAACTTGAAAGGCTACAAGGCCCAAAGAATATGAGCCCTTCATTCTTAGTGGGAGAAGCTTTAATTTTTTTAGGGATAATTACAAAAGTACCCTTGAGGTTTCACCTAATTACAAAAAAACCCAGCTAACTTTTAAAATTACTTAAAATACCCATGAGGTTTGATTCAGTGTTAAAATTAAGGGGTAAATTGCAATATTTTTATAAATATGAAGGGAGATCTTCAAATATCTTTTTTTCTTATGATGGGTTTAAATGTTAGACAAATTAAAATTGGGGATATTTTTGTAATTTTAAAAGTTAAGTTTTTTTTTTTTTTAATAACTAGGTCAAACCTCAAGGGTACTTTTTGTAATTAACCCTTTTTCTAAATCACAATATATATATATATATATATATACACACACTACTTCCACGAGGATTTAAACAATGGTTGCTTAACCTTTCCCAATTTTAAGGTGGCGAACAACCACCATGCTAGACTCATTTTTGATCAATGTTTTATTTGTTTTCTATATAACTATAAATAAAAGGAGTACAAAAAATATGCCCCTAAATTTTTGCTATTTTTATGTGTGCTCGATCGGCCATGACTCCTCCTCCGTCTTACATGAGGAGCGGCCCTGAGTTCACTTGAAAGTATTAGTTTTTGTAATATTGGATGGTGATATAATATCACGAGAGCGCTGAAAAGTATTAGGATTTCATTTGAAAAATATTATTACGTAGTTCACTTGAAAATATTTAATAATCCCCTACAAATTATTAGTTTTTAAAAAAGTATTAGTAGTCACGTGAAACGTATTAGTAGTTTCCATGAAAAAATATTAGTTTTTCCATGAAAAGTTTTCATTAATTTCCCTTAAAACTATTAGTTTTTTTCCTAATAAAAAATATTAGTAGTTCAATTAAAAAGTATTAGTAGGTCCTATAAAAAGTATTAGTATTCCGTCGGATTACTGGGTCGTTGGATCCACAGGTCGGATAGATTCATTCGATTGGATCTGCAATCGTTAACCGTCGACATCGTGAGACTATCTCATATGTTTTTTTATTGTAACGTATGCTTCTATAAAACTCGTATAGTGTTCGTATGTTAGTATGAACAATTAAAAAGTATTTTGTTTCTCATACACTGATACATATTTTGAATTGCAGCTAAATACACAGTATTTTGAAATACAACATATAGTACATATTGATAGTCGAAGTGGCCAACCCCATTTTTCAATTTTTCTTTTCTTTTTTGGAATAATGGATAATGAAGCTAAATCACAAATATATAAGTGCGATAAATCAAAATAGACACGATGATTTATAGTAGTTCAACTCACCTAGAGCTTAATCCACTACTACCGAGTTTCTTGAGTGGATTTCCTAACAACTAGTTTTATTGATGAAAAACTTGTTACAACTTTGAAGAGCACCAAACTCTAACAACAACTATGGAGAGCACAAAACTCTTCCAACAACAATTAAGAGCACCAAACTCTTAAACACATAGTCCAATCAACCAAGTGTGTTCTTACCAAAAGAATACTTAACAAGTATATCTTGTTTTGGATGATATTAATCAATCAAGATTACACATCAAATGAATTTATACAACTTTGAAAGTCCAAGTGTAATCAAGAAGGAAAGCCTAATAAGCAAGATGTGGAAGTGCAAGACATAGGCTATTATTACAAGGATATGAATATGAAGGCTTGTAAATATTTTGCTGAGATTTTCTTGTTGTGTTGTATAATTGTGTTGTGTGTTTCTCTAATCTTCTTCATTTATTTATAGAGGAGCTCCAATAATTTGAATTCCAACATTGACTCATTTCATTTGAATTTTGTCTGCAAAAAGAAGATCAAAACATCCACAAAATAATAGCCAAAAGTGATAAAGTGATAAAGTGAAGAGATGTTGTCTGCAACGTTCAAAAAATGATCTCATCTTAGCTACAATGATCGGTCGCTATGTTGTAAAATTTAAACTAAAAAGGTGTTGGATCTAGATCGACACATGTTGCCCTTCGGAGACCGGTCACCCTTCATGGCGGCGGTCTCTATTCGAGAGATTGATTGCTCTCTTAGGGTTTTGAAACAAAGTGTTTTAGAGAGCAACTTCAGTTACCGATCCTCCTTGATGACGACCGGTCGCCCTATTTCAGATAATTTTGGCAAGGAATGTTTCGAGAAATACTTTCAGGCAGTAGCGATCGGGCGCTGTCATTTTAAATAAAATATAATTTTAATAAACTTTTTAAATGAAATCCAATTTAGACAACGCCCGAATTAATCGTTTTGGTTGAAATAAAATGACTAAGGTGAAATCATCAAAATCAAAATATATTTATTCTAACAAACTCCCCCTTTGTGATGATTTCAACCCAAAATAATTTTGATAGGTTTTTGAAAAAGGAGAATTTGTAAAAACAATTTTGAATTTTTGACATAGCTCCCCTATCAATAAGAACTTCCATTTATCAAAATAAACGACCGTTTTTTTTTTTTTTTTTTACTTGTCAACCATCTCTTCGTCATTAATGAGAGTACATTTACTAAAAGTACTTTGCAGCAAAACAATTCATCTTTTTATCAATTATCATTTTAGCACATATAAAAGTACTACTAGTTAGGCAATAAACAACAACAATCATGCCAAGATATTAGCAAGAACTTATCACAAGTTTCACCTTATCAATAAGCTTAACATGCTCATCATATTACCAATAAGCCAATAAGTCAATAAGATTAACAATATAGCTTAACACTCAAACAATAATCCATTTTTATCATAATGTCACAAGTTGATCACCATCATAAGCTATAAGCCCATTTTCCCCCTCATTTGAAATCACAAAAAGTCATTAGCATTGGAGAAATAAGATATTCAAAGTAAATACACGATGTGATATATAAAGATGTCATAAACTCCCAAGCGCACCAAATTAGTTCAAGATACGACAAAAATAAAAACAAAAAATATTGATAAAATGGGGAGTGGGCCGAAATTTAACCCTCATCGGAGGAGAAGCACACCGTGGGCAGAAGTTCCTTGATGAATTTCCTGTGTTTGCCCATTTTCCCCTTCATCTTGGATTTTTCCTTCTTTACCTCTTCAAGTTCCCTCTTTATTGGCTAATTTAGGAAGAAATAATTTTTAAAAGGTATTTTATAGAAAAATAATCAAGAAGGGTTTTGGTTTTTTTAGATTTGGTTTTGGTTTTGAAGAAGAAACAGACTGTTTTTTTTTTCACGTTTTAAAAAACATGAAGGCGACTAGTTGCTATGCATGTATACCGATAGTTATGCATGGAGACTGTCCTGTTCTTTTTGCAATAAAGTTTTGAAATAAACATCAAACATATTTAAATACGACCAAAACATAAATATTAACATTATTCAATATGCATTATGTCTAACCGAGCTCGAATATAATTAAAAAGTTTCGGTGGGTAGCGGTATTATAAAAATATCCGCTAGTTGATCTTGAGACGGGACAAAATTCATCTCGGTTTTTCTTTTGACACATAATCTCTTTGAAAATGATGTCAAACCTTAATATGTTTTGTTCGATTGTGATGTACGAGGATTTTGTGAAATATTTATGGCGGATGTGTTATCGCAAAAAAATAGGATTTTTGTAAAATCAATTTTGTAATGTCTGCGAGTTTGTTTCATCCAAAGTAATTGTGTACAACAAAAGGCCACAGAAATATATTCAACTTCGGCGTTGATAAATAAACACAATTTTGATTTTTAGAAAATTATGAAACAAGACAATCGCCTAAAAATTTTGATCATCAATATTTCCGAGAATCACTAAAACCTTTTAAAATAAAACTTTCATTTTTAGATAGAATAAGCGTATGAGACATTGCCTTTTAAATAACGAAAAATCTTTTGACACTTATGTGAGATTCCTTTGGATTACTTTGAAAAAATGCATATGCATACAACATGTTGAATATTTTTACTAGCGATTAAATAAAGTAAACTACCAACCATACCTCGATATTTTATTTCGTCGACTGATCTACCTTTTTCATCCTTATTAAGCTTGATGTTTGTTGCCATTAGTGTTGCTACCATTCTTTCTTCTTCTATTTCTTCAATAATTCCTTTGTGTATTTGGACTGGCTTATGTCAAGAAAGAAATTTAGCTCACCATCATGTTTATTTCAAACTCATCTTGCATAAGCTTAGAGAAATTCTTGCACAAAGATTCATTAGTAGCACAAAAAATAATATCATCGACATATATTTGAACTAGAAGACTATCTTGCCATTTTCAGTAATAAAGAGAGTTGTGTCAACTTTACCTCTTGTAAAACTATTTTCAAAATGAAAATAACTTATTATGAGCCCGGCTCGAACTAACACTCCAAACACCTCGACACGGTCAAAGGCAAACTCATACTATTGCATGACCCTACGGAGAGGGACATCGGTGAACTCCTCGAGAGATGAGAATCATTTCTTAACCTTCTCTCGAACCCGACTAATCTAGGCCCAACCTTCCTCTGATTTTAGGAAATCACGTCGGCAAATCTGAATCCCCTCCTCCCGAGTCTGTACTTGTGTATCTTTGAGCTTGGCCTTGAGGTTGGCATTTTCTTCACCTAAATCCTTAATCTTTGATTCTGAGTTAGTGACAGATTTTTCTAAGCCGAGGAACTTATCCTTGTGCTCCCGAACAGAATCCAACAGCCTAGCCTCCCGAGCATTGAGCTTCTTGTTCTCCTTTTTAAGAGTCACAAATTCCCTCACCAAGGCTGGGTTGAAAAACCCGGTTCGAGCTCGGGCGATCAGAGCGGACAATTTTACATGAGCTTGAGCCTGGTCCATGCAGAAGGACTTAACCAGATCGGGGCCTGAGAGCTTGTCCAACGTAGCTCGGTCGAGATAGGGGCAATGACCCTAGATATATTGGGCAGCCAAATAAACCATCCTGGTTTTTGAAAATAGATTTCCCCGTAAAGAAAGTTTGGTTGGGAGTGTCAATGGGGTTGTAGATGAGCTCGGGATCGGAGGAGCTTGGCTCCATCCTGGACCTCTGGAGGGGAGGAGTTCGGTGTTAGAAGATCCCCCCAGGGAAGCCAATGGCGTAGGTCGGCTGCTGGGTTCAGATAGCTCGACCAAGAAATCCTCTACAGAAGAAGGCCGGGTAGTGTGAGGAGATCGGGACCCAGATGCAGGGAGTCCCACCATAGTCTTGCCATACTGATGAGAAGAGAAATCTCGGGATAAGGAGCTCACCTTTTGGCTAGCCTCAGTTTTCATGGCTACAGCTCGGGCCAACATGATAACTGCACAAAGAGGCAAAAAGCAAGATTAAAAGTTGAGTATAAAAATTGCACTAAGAAATAGGAAGGAAGCATACCGATGTCTTGCTTAGAGGAATTACCTTGGAGCTCACACCCGAGTAAGAAAGCAAGTAGGGGGTGATGATTTTGGAAAAATCATATTTTACGGCGGTCAATTTTCGGATGAGGTCCTACTACTCGGGAGAGCGTTTTTGTGGTCGTGTTTTTCTTTGAGGCGGAGAAGACCGGATCTATTTATGTGGAAAGGACCGGGAATCTATATAAGTCACAAAAAGTACCGATCTTTCCAAAATTTATTGGAGGTCGGGTACATCCCTAAGAAATTCATCTCATTGCGGCGGTGATGTAGAATAAACCCTTAGGGATGGAAGATTTGCCTGGAAAAGAGCAAAAGAAGAGCTCGGGAGAGAGGTCATGGATAAGAATTTAGTAATTATCGATTACATGATATGATCCTAAAAGAATTAGGAGTAAATAGGTTATGGGGAATGTTATACATAGTGGATATGTCGGCAAAGAAGGAGTGCATGGGAAGCCTAAGGCCACCATTTAATTGGCCTACGAAAAAAGTAAGACCCCCAGAAGGAGGTGGGTAGGGCTTGTCTGTGTAGCTCGGGAGTATTAATTTAAAGCTTGGGGGAATTCTCACGTTCCTACATATATTATAAAGGGACTATGCTGTCACAACTAAGTGGGAAAAACCGTGATCCACTTTGGGGGGAGCTCGGGAATTAGGTTTCCTAACTTCTATAGGAGAAAGGCTCCTCTCAAAGGGGAGTCGATTCCATGGAATTGGGGTCGGATAGGTCGGGATTGGTTTCCCTGACTTGAGAAGGGTCTATTTCATCTAACCACCTAACTAGGTCGGTCAAGTAGGGATCCGAGTGAGTAGACGATGAAGCCATTGTTAAAAAAAGAAGAAGAGAAAATAACAGAAAAGGAAAGAGACGATACCCAAATGGATAATAAGACTTGAGCGGAGTAGGAAGGGTGTATCGGCCGAAGAGTTCGTCGGAAGTTGCTAAAATACTCGCCAGAATCGCTTGTGGGGGTTCCAGAAGTTGCTTTATGAGAGAGTAGTATTTGTAAAGTGGTAAATGGTCCACCCTTAATCCCTATTATATAAGGAGTGAAAATGGCGGGAAAAAATGTGGATCATTGATCTGGAATCGAATCCAATAGTAGGAGGCATATCTCGGAAAGCCAAGAGTGTATTATCACATCAAAGTGGTCCGACTCTTGAAAAGAGAAAATGAAAAGACCAAAGAAACACTAAAAAGTTGTCAATCCCCTCGACCCGAACGAGAACCCGATCTGAACTCTTGAGAGAAACCCGAACACGACCGAACCCGAACACGACTAACCACGAACCCGACACGAAATTACCAATTTGTCTAAAACGTAGTTGTTTTATTTTTTTACTTATGTTTTGATGTATTTTGAGCATAACCCGAAATCGACCGAACACCGAACCCGAACCCGACCCGATGGACCTAATTGACACCCCTACTAAAAAGGGTCGAAAATGGGTAATTTCTAAGTACCTAAGGAGCGTCGAAACCGAGGTGGACTGTCTAATGACAAGTGTGGACATGTCATATTATTAAGGCCCATTGGCCAAGGAGTCACACCGACCATGGGTCACTGTCTAAGGAGTCATGCATAAGATCAAGATTCGCATTGACCGAGGCGGTTTGTGTTAACCAAAGTGCGTCTCAAACTAAAGCTTCATCTTGACCGAGGTGGGGGCTGGTCAAATTTTCGATGCAATTGATCAATGTGAATCTTGAGGTGAATTCTTGTCCATGCTTTGGGCTCTCTGACCGAGGTGAGGGCTGGCAAAGGCTGGGCGCTAAGACCGAGGTGAGGTCTTTTTAATTGTAGGCACGATAGATGCATGGTGAAGAAATGATGTGGGATTGAGTGTGATTGGTTAGTGAAATTTGCAAATACTTTCCCATGATTTGTGAGGTTTGTTAGATAAATATTTTTATCGATTTTGATGATTATGTTTCACTGAGTTTTTACACCAAAACAATGTCTCCTATAATGGTCCAAATACTCTAATTGGTTTTAAAGTATTTTTGGAGTATTTCTTGTAGTTTATTTCGATATTTCAATAAATCATTCCGAAGCGATATAAAAAGAGAATTTTATGTTTCAAAGTATTTTTAACAACTACCGAATACCATCAAGGTAAAACGGTGCTCGAAAAATAAAGTCGAAATTTTTCTAGACCGAAAACTCCCCGGAATAAGTTGACCAGACCCTAGATCAACCGGTGCACGAGTTAAGATTTCACGTTTCAAAAAAAAAAATTGCACTAGGGATGAGTCAACCCTAGGGTTGACCGTCGATCCCTGGTTGATCGGTCGACCACAAGGGTTGACCCAAGGTAAAATATGGTGCGGCATTTTGGATCGGTATATATATATATATAAAATAAAAAGAGAGAGGGTTGTTTCTCAAGAAATGAAAAACAGGCAAAATGTGACGCCAAAGATCGGTATCGAAAGTTTAAGTTGGACACATAAGCTCGATACTTAATTATGTTTGAGTTGAAAGAATTCCTCTCTAAACATAACTGGGGGGGACTGATTCATAGGAGCCTATTTGGACCGACTTGTCTAAAATGGGCTCGATGGATAAACTTGGGTTAATAATGGAAGCCTAACTTGGTAAAGGATGTTAGTACCAAGTTGTTAGGAATATTTGATGGGTCACCTTTAAGTAAAAAGGGATGGGCCGACGTGTAGGACCCATCCCGATCTTAAAAGCAAGCCCAAATTTAAATGATCTCAGTGGGCTGGGCTTCAATTAATGGATAAACTTAAGGGCCTCCTGAGTTTTTGAGCCAGGGAGGTGCGCGGCTCATAATAAGTATTTAACCTAGGCCCAAAAATTTAAGCTAGGGTTTTAACTTGGCTTGATAAGCGAAACCCTAAATGCCAACCTATAAATAGTCTACAAAAAGTGTGCCTCGTGTCGAAATTCTAATACACACACTTTATATCTTGTTCTATTTAAATATATTCTCTCGAGAGAGCGATCCCGACTTGAGCGTCGGAGTGGGTAAGCGGAAAATCCTTCCTAGCTCTCCTTCTAATGGTGGTTTTGCGGGTCTCAAGTCAATCATGATAGGGGCCTATTTGAACCGACTTGTCTAAAATGGGCTTGATGGATAAATTTGGCTTAATAATGGAAGCCTAACTTGGTAAAGGATGTTAGTACCAAGTCATTAGGAATATTTGATGGGTCACCTTTAAGTAAAAAGGATGGGCCAATGTGGCAGCCCCATCCCAATCTTAAAAGCAAGCCCAAATGTAAATGACCTCGATGGGTTGGGCTTCAATTAATGGATAAACATAAGGGCCTCCCGAGCTATTGGGCCTGGGATGCGCGGCTCATAATAAGTAATTAACCTAGGCTCAAACATTTAAGCTAGGTTTTAACTTGGCTTGATAAGCACGAAACCCTAATTGCCAACCTATAAATAGTCTACAAAAAGGTGTGCCTCAGGTCAGAATTCCAATACACGCACTTTATATACTGTTCTATTTTACATATATTCTCTCTCAAGAACGATCCTGACTTGAGCGTCAGAGCCAAACTCTTTGGCAAGCTCGTTCCACATCGCGAGTAAAGAGGAACAATCATTGGCTACGATCGAAGTCTATCTTACCACCAGCGCCTCCACCAACAAGCCACCACTATTTGATTCCAAAAATTATACATTTTAGAAAGAAAGAATGGAATGCTTCTTACAAAGTTGCGGGTTCGATATTTGGAGCACGGTTATAAATGGAGAATCCATCCCGATGAAAGACGGAACCAAAGTCCTCAAGGAGCTCGATGATGAAGATAAGAAATTATTCTCCATAAACGGTAAAGCTCTAAATATTCTTCATTGTTCACTTACCTCTACGGAATACGGTCATATTCGAGGGATACGATCGGCACATGAAGTGTGGGAAAAATTAGAAGCTATCCATGAAGTATATGCAAATGAAAGGAGCTATTCAAAAGCATCTACTTCTCAATTGGATACAACATCAAATCCAACGACATGGGATGGAACTTCTTACAACTTCCGATGATGAAGAAGCCGAGCAATGTCTTATGGGCATCAATGAAGACAATGAGGTACGCTCTAACTCTTCTACCTCATTTAGTAATGAATTGCATGATGATTATGGTGAATTGCAAAATGATTTTGATGAACTTCAAACTGAATTCCAAAGCTTGCTATTTAAATACAAAAATTTGAAAAAGGAATTCAATACTTTGAAAAATGAAAAGGGTAGTTTACTTGCTTCATATGAATCACTTTCGTGTGCTCATACTACCACACTTGATAAGGTTAGAAACCTTGAAAAAGAAAATAGTACTCTTGTTAAGGATATTGGTTGCATGAAAAAGAATTTGTTAAAGTTCAACTTGAGTACCGATAAAATGACTAGGGCCGAAGGATGGGGAATTCTTTGAGTTTCTAGTGATAGAGCCAACACGCACATTCAACGAGCTCCTAGCAAGGGCCGAAAAATACATCAATCTGGAGGAGGCTAGGAAATAAAGCGTGAACAATGAGATAAGAGAAATGAGAGGAAGGATGATAGGGATGAAAGAGCTCCTAGTAAGAAGCCTAGCCTCCCTAAGCCTGACCTGATATGAGGAAGGCCTAGGTATGAGAAATATACACCCCTAGTGGCCCCCAAAGGGGTGTTTTCATGGCAATTGAGAGCCATCCAGACCTGAGGTGGCCGAAAACCTATGCTGAGACACCCAGGAAGGAGAAGTGCAAAGAATTTGCAGGTTTCACAATGAGTATGGGCACATTACGGATTAGTGCACCCATTTGAAAGATGAGATAGAGAGATTGATCCAGACAGGTCATCTGAAGGAGTTTATGTATGTGGATAAGAGGAGTTCTAAGGGTAATTACTGGAGGGGTCAGAATAATTACCAAAGCGAGGCGGGGAGCCCGAGAAGAGAGCGAAAGAGTAAATGGATCTCCCCCGCCCCGGAAAGGGTGATTCGGGATGGTGATAGGGGGTCCGTCTGGTGTAGATTCGCGACGGGCTAGGAAGAGCTATGTTAGGGTTGCTGCTGCTGAGCGTGCTCAGAAGTGGATGAGGGTGGATCAAGTATCTATGGGACCGAATATTCAGTTTGGTGGGACCGAATATTCGATTTTGGGCCGAAGGATAGCCGGGTATTGTGACTCGCGCTAGCGATGTCCTTGTTATCACAACGATCATAGGAAACTATGATGTCCAGAGAGTTTTTGTTGATACAGTAGCTCCTTGACATAATATTCTATGAATGCTATAGACATATGGATCTGCGGGTGGAGTTGGAGATTGTGGATACGTCTCTGCTAGTTGGCTTTCTTTGGGGTTCGATTCGGCCATTGGGGATGGTTACTTTACCCGTCTCTTTGGGCAAAGAACCATACATAAAGACTAGGATGGTGCGATTTCTAGTGGTGGATGCACCATTATCATATAATGTGATGATCGGGGAGACCTTTCCTTAATATTTTCCAGTACATTGTTTTGGTGTATCATCAAGATCAAATTCCCGGTGGGTGATGAGGTTGGAGAAGTTGAGGGAGATCGATACATGGCGAGGAAGTTGTGCGTAGAGAGTCTCCGGATGTCGAGAGGTGAGGAGCTCATGATGACGGTAAGGGCAGGAGAAACTCATCAAATTAGATGAGGATCAGTGGAGCACGTAATGGCAAATGAGGAGTTGTTGACCATAGAGTTGGTCCTGGCGACCCTAGCAAGGTTGCCGAGGATCGGAAGTCGTCTCGGGGAAGACCGAAGGAGGAGTTGATTGAGTTTCTAAAGAAGGCGAGAATGTTGATGTGTTTGAGTGGTAAGCAAAGGATTTAGTTGGTATTGATCCTAGCATAGCCGAGCACATGTTGAATATGAACCCATCGTATAGGCATGTGAAGCGAGAAGAAGAGAATTTTGGTCCTAAGAAGGATGCGATTGTGCGCTAAGGTCGAAGTTTCCTGGAGGGTTTGGGCATGCTCGTGAGATACAATTTCTAGAATGGTTGTCAATGCAGTCTTTGGTACCAAAACTCGGGATGACCGGAGGATGTGCATAGATTTCGAGATTTGAATAAAGCATGCCCAAAGGATTACTACCCATTGCCGTGGATAAATCGGCTTATCGACTCCACTTCGGGATGTGAGTTGCTCAAGATGATGGATGCTTCACAGAGGTACCATCAAATCAGACTTGTGGAGGAGGACCAGAAGTGGGTAAGTTTCATTACTTCTTTTGGTACCTTTTTTGCTATGTGGTTATGCCTTTTGGTTTGAAAAATGTGGGGCTACTTATCATAGGTTGGTAGATAAACTGTTCTAGAGCCGATTAGGGAGAAATATGGAAGTATATGTTAATGATATGCTGGTGAAGAGTGTAAAGGCTGAGAGTCATACTAGAGACTTGGCAGAAACCTTCGATACATTGAAGAAATACTGGATGAAGCTGAACCCAAAGAAATGTGCATTTGGGGTCAGATCGAGTAAATTCTTAGGTTACATGGTAATTGAAAAGGGGATTGAGGCTAATCTCAAGAAGGTGAGAGCCATTAGATAAATGGCTCCACCTCGGGATGGAGCAGAGCTTGTGAGAAAAGTTAGTTGTTTGAGCAGGTTTATCTCTCGCTCGGCAAAGGTCACGAAGTTTGCCATTTTCAAAGTATTGAGGAAGTCTAAGAGGTTTGCTTGGGATGAGGAATGTTAAGCGGCATTTGAAGAGTTGAAAGATTATCGGCTAAGTTATCCTTATTGACTAAGCCAATTCCGAGAGCCCTTATATTTATACATTTCAATGGGAGAGCGAGGATTAGTATGGTGTTCTTGTGACGGAGGAGGGATCGGTACAAAAGCCGATGTGCTATGTTAGCAAAGTGTTGAGAATGCGAGCTCATGTATCCCGAAATTGAGAAGGCTGGGATGGCACTCGTAACGACGGCAAGAAGTCTGAGGCGGTATTTTCTTTCGCATAAAATTGTTGTAAGGACTAATTTCCGTTTGAAGGCAGTATTGAGTAAACCGGAGGTCGTGGGTAAGCTAGTGAAATGGGCTATTGAGCTCAGTGAGTATGAGAGAAACTGCAGAATGGCGATTAAGTCTCAGGCTTTGGCGGATTTTATTCAAGAATTGACGAAAGACCTAAGCGAGGTAGGGGCATGGATTTTATTTGTAGATGGTTCAGTGTCTAGTTCTGGATGTGGAGCAGGCATCGTGTTGATCGAGTCCCGAATATGGAAAGTGACTTCGCGGTGAGATTGGACTACAAGTTTTCTAATAATGAAGTTGATTATGAGGTATTTATTCGAGGATTCGAATGGCCATGGAAGTGGGAGCAATGAGCGTCTCGGTCCATCTAGACTAAATTGGTCTATAAGCAAGTTATGGGAGAGTTTGACGTTCGGGAAGAAAGAATGAAAAATATGTGGATGCGTATAAGGGATTGGAGAAGATGGTGGGCAAGGTCTAGATCACAAATACTTAGGGAGGAGAATACTAGGGGCGGTTGTTTTGGCAAAGATAGCTAGCTCGGCCGAATGTGCTCTAGAGAGGCATGTCACCTTGCTCGAAGCAAAGGTTTCCGCTCTAAGTTTTGAGGTCGGGGCGTTGGAGGAAGAAGATTACTGGAGGATCCCTATCATGGCATATTTGAAGGAAGGCACACTCCCGAAGAACAAGAAGGAAGCTTCTCGCGTGAAAATTCGAGCAACTCGTTTTTGCATAGTTGGAGAAAAAATGTATAAAATTGGGATACCGTTGCTGAGGTGTCTTGGTAAAACAGAATGAGAATATGTGCTGAGGGAAATACACGAGTGATGTTGTGGGAACCATATGGGGGACCAGGATTCTGGCCAAGAAGGTCTTGAGAGCGGGATACTTTTGGCCATATCACGGCGAGGCTCAAAAGTTGGTGAGGGCTTGTGAAAAGTGTCAAGTGCATGTGTCACTCATACATCAACCTGCTGAAGAGTTGATGACCATGAGTTCAGCATGTCCCTTCGCTACATGAGGGATTGATATTGTGGGACCATTCCCTCCAGCTTTGGGACAACGGAAATTTCTTTTGGTGGCGATAGACTGCTTCAGTAAATGGGTTGAGGCTGAAGCTCTGCCAAAAATAACCGAGGATGCGATGATGAAGTTTATTTGGCCAAATATTATTTGCCGATTTGGGGTGCCAAGGGTCCTTATTTCGGATAATGGAACACAGTTCAGTGGGGCTAGTATCAAGGCTTGGTGAGAAGAGATAAAAATAAAGTAGCATTTCACGTCGGTAGCTCATCAGCAAGCTAATGTGTAGGTGGAGATGACTAATAGAATCTTGGTACAAGGGCTTAGGACTAGCCGAAAAGAGTCGGGAGCGTGGGTGCAAGAGTGAGCTTGGTCATGTTGTGGGCTTACAAAACAAACCCAAAGAAAAAGCCACAGGGAGAGTTCATTTAGTTTGGTTTATGGGATGGATGCGGTGATACCGGCAGAAATTGGGATGGAGACTCATAGAATTCAGACATTTGAGGAGAAGAAGAATGAGATGTTAACACGTGAGGCTCTGGATTTGATCAACGAGATAAAGGAGATGGCCTTTTTACAGATGGAAAAGACAAGAGAATGAATCAGAGCGGCTTACTATAGTAAGGTGATGAAGAGAAATTTCCAAGTGGGAGACCTGGTTCTGAGGAGGGTTGATGCGAGTAAGAACAAGGGCAAGCTACACCCGAATTGGGAGGGCCCACTTCGGGTGGTTAAGGTTTTGGCTAGAGGAGCTTACGAGTTAGAAGAGCTGAACGGGAAGAAGTTACATCGGGCATGGAATGTTAGCAACCTTAATAAACACTATTCATAGAAGAATAGAAGTTTGTATGCAATTGTAGGTCCCAAGGGGTGTGAATGTAAGGTTTAGAAGGGGGTTGAATAAACCTTACCAATTTTTCGATTTAGTCTGTTAAAAGTTCAGAGTTAATACTTCACTAAGTCCTTGATGGACAACAAAGTTAGTTAACCAAGAGAGTTAGACACTCAACAGACTGGATCGAGCTGTTGATAGAATAACTCACCGCTAGTCTAAAACTTAACTTGACGTGATATGATTTCATTGGAAGACTTAACACCCTTGAATTTGGTTTAAGTTTGTTTTAATACTTGGTTTTAGCACTTTGTTGATTATCAATTGGATAGCAAATTTATCAAAGAAATATTGAAATAATATGCAGAAATTAAAGTGCTGAAATGTAAATGACACAATAAATTTTATAGAGGTTCGAAGATGGGGTAATTCTTCTACTCCTCTCTTCTCCAACTCCTGGAGGAATCCACTAAGTATTGATCGGAGTCTGAGTGGTTATCACCCGGATGCAAAGTCTTGATCACACAAACTGACTTGATCCTTTGGGACTCGATCCGGAGATGCCTTGATCACTCGGTGGCTTCTCGTGCGACTCGCTTCTTCACAGGGCAGCTGCCTTGCTACTACAGCCCACTTGCTCAAGTTTCTTGGATTTGATCACGAAGCCCTCCAAATAACTTAAGACTGGTTCGACCTTGAACCTTTCTACAATCCTTCGTGGAATGTAGACCCTTTGATTTTTCGGATGTTTCTCTTCAACTGATTGAAGTTGTCTTTCCTTCACGCGGGTAAGTGTTGGATTGATTTCCTTCGTCTTTGTAGGCTTGAGGATTAAACTTGAATGACTTGAGTAGGTTATAGCTTGAAAGTTTCGAGTAACAAGGTAACCTTTTCTCAAATAGATTCCTCGGCCTTTTATAGTGTTCTTTTGAAAATTTGCCCGTTGAAGAGATAGGTTAATTTTCAAAAGACACTTGTGGTCATTGGCTTGTCTTGTTGCGATCCTTGGAATTGATATTTCCTCGTATGAATGAGTCTTGACTTTTGAGTTCGACACGGTGCGAGCTTCCCATTGATTTAATCCTTTTGCACGCTTAAGGGATCGAGCACTTTAAGAAAGGCGATGGAAGTATTACTTGTTTAAGTAATTTTCTTGACTTACGTACACGGATCTCTTTCGATTATCTCGACTTGACCGCATTTCCTTGACTTCCCCAGGTGACTTGAGTCGACTTCCAATCATGGATGACTCATCCGTCACTTCAACTTGAGACTTGGCTATCTTGAGTTGACTTGACCGACACTTCACTCACCGCATCTTGATCGAGTTCTGTCTTCTCTTCTTTGCCACACTCGGTTGCCTCACAAATGAGTCTTCCTTCTAGTCTCCGTTGACTTCTTGCATATTACGGCATAGGCCGACTTAACTCACTTCGACAAGCCCTATCTATTACAATGCAATTTACAACAAAAATGGGGTGCCAACTTTCTATTCTAAGTTTTACATGGCATTCATCAAAATCTAAAAATTAATTTCCCAACAATTTTCCCCTTTTTGATGATGCCAAAACTTAAAACATTCATACAATAATTAAACAAAGCAAAGATATGTACGATTAATGTTGAATCACGGAGAATGTATGCGTAGAATCAATCTTTTATTGATCATAACATTCTTGTTCTTTACACAATCAAGCTGAGTGTATCGAGCTTAAATAGAGCTTAAGGTAACCATGCTATTCTATATCTACGCAAGTATAGAAATTATACAATTTTATTCGATGTACGAAAGACTTACATAAAGATGCATTTACATAGTAAAATACATGAAGGGGTGGACAAAGAACACTTCATCTCCTTTTGCCTCATTCTTTCCTCATCGCTCTGTCTTCTTATGATCTATTTCTCTTCTTCTCTTCTTCACCTTTCTTTTTCTCATATGCTTTTCCTGACTTCATCTCTTCTTTTTCTTTCTTGTCTTTCTTCCCACAAAATGAGTTTGTCTTCTATTTTCTTCTTCGATTCTCTTCACATACTTAACATTGTTCTTGGCCACTTGTAGGTTGGCTACTTCGTCGAATCCAGCCCATAGATCCCTCCTTTCTTGCCTGGATCTATATATTCAATGTTTTTGGGCGAGGTCTAGTCTCAAACCTCTTCCTCCTCCATCGCTTCTTCCTCTCGCCTCTGCGGGCGTGTATTGTCTTGGGGCCTTCTTTTTCCCAATCGAGTGACCAAGTAGTGGCGATCGCGAGTCTGGCCGCTTTGTCGGCTTTCTTCACATAGCTTGAGGCCTTTTTCCCAATACAAATCCTGAGGCTTGAGCCATGGACATATTTGCGAAGTAACCCTGATCGGCGTCTTGAATTCATTAACAGATCTTGGCTCGATTTTGACATCCGAAATGGCATCGGTGTCTCTTTTCTTCACCGAATGCCTCCATGTTGTTTTAGTATATCCGTCACTCGGGCATCCATCTTTCATTCCACCTCCTTCATCCCCTCGCTTCTACTATTTTTCGCTTTTACCATGGGGTCTGCGGAGTGTTGGAGTGGCGAGTCATCGGGAGTTTCTTTGATGATATCACCGTGACACGCCCTGTTGGGGGTTTTAGCAATCATCGGGTCATATCTTTCGAACCTTCCCCCTCAATGATTTTCCTTCTTCTCTCTTCTTAGTTCTTCAACTGTCTTCTCCTTCACATTCGTCCTTCTTCTCACTTGAGAACCTTTCAACGCCTTTAGGTATTCATATTTCCCCTTTTTGGCATCATCAAAGGAGAGAGGAACCCCAGAAACAAGCTAGCAATCATGAAGTCTAAGCGGTGATAGGCGAGTTATGCTTCAATCTGCGGAGTATCTTTGCATAGAATTTGGAGCGGGTGGCGTTGGATTCAGTGTCACTACTTCATTTCGACCATGAGGAGGCTGAATTTCCTCTCCATGTTCTCCTCTCTACGCCATGAAGCTCTTTCTTATTAAATTCACGCAAAGAAATCTCTACGTGTTGTGAGATTCATGCATTCGATCGATGTTTTCTTGCATTCTTCTCTTCATATTAGCATTCTTAGCCCGCCAGGACTAGCAATTTATTGAACAATGTTAAAAGTATCGAGCTTGTTCTACGCGCATTGTCTGTTGTTGTTGCCACCATTCCCGATCGACAATTATTCCTCGCAGACGACAAGTAAGATTTGTGTCTCGGTTATCCGATCTCATGTCCAATGAGGCCTGGTGCCTCTCCATCTTCCCTATCTCTCGCAAATATGGCCTTGAAAACTTCTCGAATCTCGGTCACTTCTGTCTCGGTTGGCGGCCAAGCGGCGTCAAAAGTCAAAGTCTTTGGGACGATGGTGTCATTTGGAATAACGGGATCGGAGTTTATGGAAACGTTCTTGATCTCTAGCTGATTCTTCAAGAAAGTCAGGCGGCTCCAGAGAAAAGGAAACGATTCTTTAAATGGATCATCACGGCAACGCGAAAATCGCTCAATGATAACTTATGCTCGTGAAGTTCCGGTGGAGTCAATCCTGCTGCGGCAGGGGAGCCCGCGCAGATTGACTCTGTTTTACCGGTGGGGTGATGCTTGTGGATTTGACCCACTGGTGAGCCTCACTGTCTCAACAACCGTCGGTCTCAAATGGTTTTCCATATGAGTTGATCCGGTCTCGGCCATATCGATGGCGTCATCGGACGATGATTAGATTTGCATGGGTGGCTCATCATCAAAATTAAAGGTTTGGCGAGTAGCCTTTAAGGTCGATCTTTACTCATGCTTGGGAGAACATCCTCACCGAGTCTTTTGGATCGGCAATAGGGGATGACTCGGCTTCGTCTTCACCTTCGCCTCCCGGAAAGGGTTACATCGAGATTGTCTTGGGAATCGTGAAGAGCACTTATCTCCTTTTCGGATGGATCAATGATAGTAGGAGGGATGTTAAATGTGCTTCCGTCTCTTTACCCTTTTGTCTCAACCTCCCGTTGGCCTTCATTACCTCCCCCAATCTCAACCGCAGGAGGCGCTGGGATGATCCCTTCGACGATGTCACACTGCCTTTGGGGTCTTCGAGGTGGCATCCACCGGAGTCTCAACTCCATGGATTGCACTTTCATTGCCCAGTGTTAACTCCCGGGCGATTCTTTCATGTACCTCGATCGCATCGCCAGCGTCATTGGCTAACGGAGAGCGATTGGCACTTCACCGAGACGATCTCAACTGCCTGAGCCTCGTCGTGACAACTTGTTGTGTATCCATTTGTTGTTCCTTCTCCACTTCACCTCCAAGATTCGTTGTGGAGTCACCGCAAAGATCCTCCGACCTTCTTTGAGTGGAGGAGTTTCCCTCTCACCGGCACACCACCGAGTGACTTGGAATGGGGTCACTCGTCTCCGGACTCCCATTTGTTCCTTTGAGTATTCAAAGTTGGGGTAGGTGGTAAGACACCTTCATTAGGGGTTGGCTCGACCGGGGTCCCCACTTTCCCGGTTTCATCGCGATTCCTTTAACACCTTCTTCCGAGTGAGCGGGGAAGTGGTAGCAACAACAACGGTTGCAATCCGCCGCACCACTCCCATAGGATCAATCTCCACCGTGATTTGGAAGATTCCCGGGGTCTTCCATCACCGTTGCTCATTTAGGATCCTGGATTCCCGCATGGCTTCTGCATCTCCAATTCTTGATGAGCGGCAGGGTCCGGATCCTCATCGCTCTCGACAAAGATATCAAGGTGTGGATGAGTATGATCTGTGGTTCTGTTAGAGGGCGAATCGGCTTTCTCACGAGCTTGACTTCCTCGCGATCTCTGCTTGTCCTTGTCTTTGAAGATCCGCAAGATATCGTGCGCTTTTCTTCATCGATTAGGACCACGTGGTCAATCCGACAAAATTCAATAGTTCTTCTTCTTCTTCAATAAACTCCGGTCTTTGGAATGTTCCTGGATCTACTCGGCTTCCACTTCCTCCATTCTCGCAGGCGATTTTGGATGTCCGGATATGGTGGGGATAGGATCATCACGTCATCATCTTCTTCATCATTATCTCCTTGCTGTCCCTCGTTCTCGTGGTATTGAAGGTAGCAAACTTTGGTGCTCCACACCCTCAACAGCGGCGTCATTGCGGGAGGGGATACAACCATCCAACAGGAGAGTTTGCTTTCTCGGATACTTCTTGTGTCTCAAATTGCCTCGACTACGATTGTGTCTTCAATTTGCCTCTCACGATCGGCTTCAAAGAGACTTGGCATTTATTTCATCAATAATTTCGGAGAGACTCTACTTCTCCATTTGTCTCCGCGATTTGTTCCAGTGAGTGGCAGACTCACTTGTTTTCTCAAGTTCGATCGCTTGAAAAGTCTTCTCCTTTTGGTCCTTACGAGAGGAATTTACTGGTTCGGATGCGATTTCTCCCGAGTCCGGAGTGGGGCGGGGCTGGTCTTTGTTGTCTTTTCTCGAGAGGAGTTGGCTTTCTAGGCTTGTCGATCCTCCTTTTCTTGACAACCGGAGAAGGTATTTGAGGTTCCTTCTCCCCACGCATGCGGCTGCGGGCGTGACTTGGTCAGTAGGGCAGTGCATCTTTTGTTTTCTTTTTCTTTCTTTGCAAGCAGGGCAACGATCTTCTTTTTGTAGCTACAGGGGCAGCCTTCTTCTGGGGAAGGAGGAGAGTTTTTCTTCAGGGCAGCAGATTCCCCTCACTCAGATCGGCCCTTTTCGCGTATGCTCGCTTAATCTCCGGAAAGGTTAGACCGAACATTTTCTTGTTTACATGGAACGCCTTTCCATGTCGAAGAGGACTCCTTTAACTTCCATCATCCGGCCAATCACCAGTCCGTACCCCAGGGATCCTCCAAACGAACCATCCTCCTTGAAGGATTTATTCCCAATATTCTGCAGTCTGCTGTCAGATACAAACTCAGCCAAACTTCACCTTCTTCTCTTTCAATGATCGCAGCCATTACGATCAGCTTAGTTTTGGACAACTGGTTAAAGCTTCCAAATTTGATGTCTATGCATTTGGCAACAATGTCCAGCAGTTTGTGGTAGTCCTCCTTCAACAGCTTCTTGTCAGCTGTGTAGACAACCTTCGCAGCACAGTCGGGTTTGGCTACTTCTTTCCACGCAGCAGACAAGTTAACATCGACTTCATAAACCTCCGCACTCCTTCCACCGGCAACAAATGCGAGTGTTCTCGCCAAATCCTTGGCGTGATGGTGAAATCTTTCCCGTGAACAGAGGACTTGATGCCCTCATCGTGAACTCCGGTGTTCACGTGAAACTGCGCGACCTCCTCTGCGTAGGTAATCTGAAACTCTCAAAAAGGGTTTGATCCCGATTTCTCCAACTTTTCGGCTATCTTCTTCACAAGGGTTTCGTCGACCCTTGTTTGATCATGCCTTCAAATCCACATGATCCCGTAGATTTGCTTTCCCAACTTGACGAAGTCGTATGTAGATGCCATTTCTCGAAGATTTACCGAATGAAACTTTGAAAAATAAGCTTTGAAGATTTGTAGGGTTTTGAGAGTGAAAATGCTTTCTTTGCTCTTGAGAGAGATGAACAGTTTTGGTAAAGTGAGAGAAAATCGGACGAAATGGTATATGTATGGGTTATGAAAGGGCGTGCGGGTGGTTTTTGAAATTTGATCAAGATCAACGTCTCGATTTTGCACGTTGATAAACATTTATTTTCTTGCATTTAATGCGGCACATTTATATCCAATTATAAGCTTGGTGTGCGGCTTTTGACTCAGTACACGTCATAATTATCTTTGACGTCATTCTTAAAAACATTCCCGCTTAGTAAAAACGATTGCGTTTTGTCACTTTGCTCATAAATAACTCGAACTACTCCTTAGTGATTTAACTCTTCTCTCTTTGCACATAGGTACTCATTTATCGCTAATTTGTTGCAGATTGATTCTCCGACTGGTGATTGACTTAGTTGATTCGAGTTCAAACTCTTTTTCATCTTTTCATGTTCCATCTTTTTTTCTTTGAGTCTTCTACGAGTGTCAGTTCAGCTCAATTAACCCTAATTCATGTTTGAGTTCTTCAAATCCTTATTCACATAATGGTTTTGTGAATATATTAGCTAACTACTTATCGGTTGAGATATATTCCAAGGTGGTGTCCTTCCTTTCCACATGATCTCTTATGAAGTGATATCGACATCAATGTGCTTTGTTCTTGAGTGCAACACAGATTTTGAGTGATTGCAATTGCACTTGTGTTATCACACATAATTGGAATTTCCTTTTCTTCAACTTCATAGTCTCTCACTCTTTGTCTCATCCATAAGACTTGGGCACAACAACCTGCCCTCGCACTATGTATTCTGCTTCACCGAGGTAACTATTGAATTTTGCTTCTTGCTAAACCAGGAAATTAACCTATTTCAAGCATTTGACATGTACACGAGGTACTCTTCTTGTCAACTCTACATCCAAAGATAGTCGAGACTCACGAATACCCAATTAGCTTGAATCCACATTCCTTTGGATACCATAAGCCAACTTCTTGCTTCCTTTCAAATATCTCAAGATTCTCTTGGCTGCAGATCATGTGGCTTTCTTTTGGAGCGATTGAAATCTTGCACATACACCTACAAAGAACGGTGATGTCGGCCTCTTCGTGAGATGACCAATGATCCAATAAGTGCTCAGATCTTGTTTGATCCATGGCTTGCCATCCGCATCCATATCCATTTTGGATGATGTATTCATTGGTATTTTCACGGAAGACTTCTCTTCCATACCAAATTTCTTCATTAAATCTCTCGGTGTATTTAGTCGACTTATGAAGGTTCCATCCTTCAAATTGTTTTACTTGGAGTCCAAGGAAGAATGTCGGCTCTCCCATCATGCTCATTTCTAATTTGCTTTGCATGAGATTTGAGAATTTATCACACAGACTCTTTGTTTGTGGATCCAAAGATAATATCATCCACATATATTTGAACAAGCAAAGATACTCTTTCCATCTTGAATTCTCAAGAGTGTTCTATCCACTTTGCCTTTTGTGAATCCGTTCTCGATCGGGAATTGTGATAATGTATCATACCATGCTCGGGTGCCTGTTTCAATCCATATAAAGCTTTCTTGAGTTTGTATACTTTATCTCCAAGAGTCTTCTATTCAAATCCGGGAGGTTGTTCAACATACACTTCTTCTTCCAATAAACCATTGAGGAATGCACTCTTCACATCCATTTGATATACAGTGAAGTTCTTGTGAGTCGCATAGGCAAGAAACATCCTTATGGTTTCCAATCTTGCCACAGGAGCAAATGTTTCATCAAAATCTATCCCTTCTTCTTGGCAATACCCTTTGGCTACCAATCTTGCTTTGTTTCTTACCCGCGAACCTTCCTCATTCATCTTGTTTCAACACCCATTTAGTGCCAATAACATTCTCGATGAATAGGTCTTTGAACCAATTCCCACACTTTGTTTCTTTCAAACCGATTCAAACTCTTCTTGCATGGCTTGAATCCAATGTGTGTCATCCAATGCTTGTGACACATCTTTTGGCTCTATTTGTGAGATAAAACAAGTGAACATAGCTTCTTGTTGAGTTACGATCTGGTTTTCACACCTTCTCTTACATCTCCAATGATTAGTTACGTGGATGATCTCTCGGCCACCTTACATCGAGTTGGTGTAAGTTAGTTGGATTCGATCGTCTTGCACTATGTTATTTTGATCACCGCCTCATCATCACTTAGGCAGATTTTCCACTGTCTTTGAGACTCGGCTATCTCATCTTCATCGGGTTTATAATTCCGGCTTTTCTACTTCAACATAGGGACTCTTCGCATGGTAGGTTGATTCAAATTATCGATTGACTCTTCAATGTCTTCTCCATTTACATTGGGCTCATCAAACACCACATGGATGGATTCTTCTCAGAACCATTGTCCTCTTGTTGAGAACTCAGTAGGCTTTGCTTTCGGTGAGTATCCCAAAAAAATACCTTCATCGACTTTAGCATCAAAAGCCTTCAAATTGTCTTTGCCATTGTTATGGATGAAGCATTTGCATCCAAATATTCTAAAATATGCAACACTTGGCTTTCTCCCCGTCCAAATCTCATAGGAGTCTTTGTCACCGTCTGTTTATCATGCATCTATTTTGAGTATAGCATGATGTGTTTATTGCTTGACCCAAAATCTTTTAACCCCTTGACTAACATGGTCCTTGATGCTTCTTTGAAAGTTCTGTTTCCTTCTTTCTCGCAACTCCATTCTCTTTGTGGAGTCCTTGCTGCAGATAATTCATGATCAATACCATTTTCAACACAATCTTCGAGTTATTATACCATTGACAAACTCGGTTCCTCTGTCAGTCTTATTTTGATAATGGTTTGACTCTTCTCATTTTGGATTCTCTTCATCGGTTGTGGTAGTTTCTGCGGGGTTTCTTTCTTCTTACACATGAAAATTGTCCATGTGTATCTTGAGTAGTCATCTACTACCACCAAGGTGTATTTCTTTCCACTTATGCTATCTCGGTTCAACAGACCAAATAGATCCATATGTAGCAGTGTAATATTCTTGTTGAAGATGGACATGTCTTTTCTTTGAATGATGATTTGATCGCTTTCCCATCTCGCCATGCATCACATACACTTTCTTTCTTGTATCTTGAGTCCGGAAGTCCTTCTACAAGATTGCTCCTTGCAAGCTTGTTAATTTTTTGAAGTTCGGTGACTCATTCTTGTGCCACATCCAACTTGATTCACTTGTTCTTTGCTAGCGACAAGTGTTTGGTGTTGCGATTGACCAATCTACCACATACATGTTCTTTTGTCGCATCTTTGCAACACTACTTCATTAGATTCATGTCCTTGATTTGACATATACCCATATTGAATCCAACATTATAGCCCTTGTCACGAGTTGGGCGATACTTAGCGATTGAAGTTGAGTCCTTCAACATATGCAACATCTGTGATTTCTAATCCATTTTTCTTGATGGATTCAATGCCTCTTATTTCTCCTGAGCTTCATTTCCTCCAAATATGACTTTTGCACCTCTAATCTCCTTAAATTTTGACAGATTTTTCTTGTTTCTGTCATGTGTCCGGAACAACCACTATCCATGTACCAGGTTTCTTGGCACTCACCGCTCCTCATGAACTCGCAATCAAGGAAATTAGGTTTTAGGTACCCATACTTGTCTCGGGTCCCGAGGGGTTAGTATTATAAGATGATTCAACCAACCTATAGCCAAATGATTTGACTCAAGAGGTTGCCATTTATCGATGCCATAATCATAATTAATTTTGGCAAATTGCTTGGGGGTTCTGGGTTCATACGTATGTCTCTTTTTGTATGCACTGTGCATGCATGTTTTAGCAATTGCCTTCCTTGGGGAGTTGTGATACCTCTGTGCGTAGTGTTTTGGGTACATATGTGTCTTTGAGGATAGCTCTTTTGCCTTTGGAATAGCCTTTCTTTGAGTTTTAGGCCTTTGCCATCTAGGCATGTATTCCATAGGTCTTTCTTGATAGTTCACATTGTTCCAATCGGCTTGGCTTGGATAATTTCTACCATTCCCATCATATGTGTTCCTTTTATGGAATTTACTGGGTTTTTGGTAGCTCTGTTTCTTCTTTACACAGTACTTTATGTTTGGAGTTTCTTTGAGGAACTCGGTTGGATTTCCTCTCACCGTCCTCTCAAAAAGACACTCAATCAAGTTGTTTTCCTTTTCCTTTATAACCAAGGCAAGTTTGCTTGTGGTTGTGCTTTGGAATGGATGTGTGTGCGCTATTTGGAGTTTTGGATTTTTGAGATGCTTCATTACTTGAAGATCCTTTTTCCAAAATTACTTTTGGAGCTTGACTTGGTATAGAAGAATTAAATCCTAAGCTTTGTCTTATCTCCACATTCTCTTTGGCTCATAATAAGATCATCCAAAGATTTAGATGCCTTAGTAAATGAGGCAATCACATTTTTGAGGCCATTTTCCCTCTTTTACGTGGCGGTATCTCTCGCTTATTAGCTTAGCATTTTCAAATTTTTTAAACTTTTATTCTCATCGGCTATGTGACTTAGAGTACTCGGCTCCTTAGTCACCGTGAGTTTTGACTTTTAGAGTAGGTTGTTTTCCTCATTTAGTAGTGTGTGTGAGGATTTAATGTGTTCAAAGTTTTTCATCATTTTGCCTAATGAATCATAAAGATCGAGTGGGTGATGAAGTGTGTGTGTCACAATCACTATCACTAGAATCGAGTGTGATGAGTTAGAGTGTACCTCATCTTCTTGGTCAGGTTGGTCTTGTTCTTTGGCCATTAGACAGATCAAGGCTTCTTCTTCGAGTCACTTGAGTAGTCGGCTTCACTACTCTCCGAGTCTGCTTGTGTCTTTTTGACTTGCTCGGCCTCTGCGGCCAAATTGCCTTTTTCCTTTCTTGTCTTCTTTCTCTGAAGACTTTTCTTTCTTCTTCATTCCTGTATTTGTTGACTATAGGATATGGGCAATCAATAGCATAGTGACCAGGTTGCCTGCAATTCCAGCATAAATTCTCAACCTTTTGATCTGTTCTTTCCGTCCTTGGATTTTCAGCTCTTTGATACTCAACCTTTTGATGCTCTGCTCTTTTGGGTGGCCTATCTTCCCTTGACTTGGAGGGAGCTGAGTGTCTTCTGGAGGATTCACCTTTGCTTCTTTTGTAATTCTTACTCAAGAACTTGTTAAACCTTTTAACCATCGGGCGATCTCCTCTTGGTCAATGACTTCTTTGACCTCGGCTCTTTTACCATCCTTAACTATTAGAAATGATTGTTTTGGGCATAAATCTCTTCTAGGTCTTTTCTTCTCACTCAAATTCGTAGGCTTTGAGATATGAGAATAGCTCATGGTTGGATGTTTTTGATAGGTCCATGGAGTGTCTCGGGGCCATGACTTTCATTTCCCACTCAATTTGGGAGACTTAGAATCTTCATACACATTTCCTTCGTGTATATTCTTTTCCAAGTGCGAGATAGTTCATTGGTAATTTACGTGAACCGAGCATCCAGTTGATCCAAGGTTTCTCCTGCAAGCATCTTAAAATTTTCAATTTTTTGTACAAAGAATGATAGTTTATTTTCCTTGATTTGCTCGTAGCCTTCACAAATTAAGCTTAGCTTATCCCATTTCTTTTGCCGTTTTGCATGATTTGACTTTGTTGAACATGGCTTTGTCAAGGTTTTGTAAAGAATGTCCTTGGCCATGTTGTCCAAGTTATATCTTTTCCTGTCATCATTTGTCCATTCGACTCTTGGTTTTCAACCATAGTTGGTCCGGTCAAAGATCCTCTTCTTCTTCACGGCTAGCACTCTCCTGCAGATGTGTTCACCTTTAAAATTTGGAGTGGCCCATCTTCTATCACTATCCACATTTCATCGTGCAATCTTTGATAGATGAGCTCGCATCACGAATTTTCCAGTCATCAAATTCCTCAATAGTGAACATAGGGATGCGTGTCAAATTTGCTTCCATGATAATAGTTTTGCTAAATAAAGGAGTTTTGAAAGATCAAGTCTTGGAGCAAGCTTTGAAAAAATTTGGCGATCTAGTTCGATGAGAAGGCTCAATGAACCAACTGCTCGATACCACTTGTAGGTCCCAAGGGGTGTGAATGTAAGGTTTAGAAGGGGTTGAATAAACCTTACCAATTTTTCGATTTAGTCTGTTAAAAGTTCGAGTTAATACTTCACACTAAGTCCTTGATGGGACGACTAAGTTAGTTAACCAAATAGAGTTAGGCACTCAAATGCACTGACTCGAGTGAGCTTGTTGATAGAATAACTCATTGCTTAGTCTAAAACTTAACTTGACTGTGATATGATTTCAAATGGAAGACTTAACACCCTTGAATTTGGTTTAAGTTTGTTTTAATACTTGGTTTTAGCACTTTGTTGATTATCAATTGGATAGCAAATTTATCGGCAAATATTGAAATAATATGCATAAATTAAAGTCTTTGAAATGTAAATGACACAATAAATTTTATAGAGGTTCAAGAAGATGGGGTAATTCTTCTACTCCTCTAGCTTCTCCAACTCCTGGAGGAATCCACTATGTATTGATCGAGTACATAGTGGTTATCGATCCGATGCAAGTCTTGATCACACAACACTTGATCCTTTGGGACTCGATCACGGAGATGCCTTGATCACTCAAACTTGGCTTCTCGTGCGACTCGGCTTCTTCACAGGGCGGCGGTTGCTTGCTACTACGACCCACTTGCTCAAGTTTCTTGGATTTGATCACGAAGCCCTCCAAATAACTTAAGACTGTTCGACCTTGAACCTTTCTACAATCCCTTCATGGAATGTAGACCCCTTTGATTTTTCGGATGTTTCCTCTTCAACTCGATTGAAGTTGTCTTTCCTTCACGGTAAGTGTTGGATTGATTTCCTTCGTCTTTGTAGGCTTGAGGATTAAACTTGAATGACTTGAGTAGGTTATAGCTTGAATAATAGCTTGAAAGTTTCGGTAACAAGGTAACCTTTTCTCAAATAGATTCCTCGGCCTTTTATAGTGTTCTTTTGAAAATTTGCCCGTTGAAGAGATAGGTTAATTTTCAAAAGACATTTGTGGTCGTTGGCTTGTCTTGTTGCGATCCTTGGAATTGACATTTCCTCGTATGAATGAGTCTTGACTTTTTAGTTCCACACAGTGCGAGCTTCCCATTGTTTATTCCTTTTGCACGCTTCTCGGGGAGCACTTTAAGAAAGCGATGGAAGTATTACTTGTTTAAGTAATTTTCTTGACTTACGTGCAAAGGATCTCTTTCGATTATCTCGACTTATTTGCATTTCCTTGACTTCCCCAGGTGACTTGAGTCGACTTCCAATCATGGATGACTCATCCGTCACTTCAACTTGAGACTTGGCTATCTTGAGTTGACTTGACCGACACTTCACTCACCGCACCTTGATCGAGTTCTGTCTTCTCTTCTTTGCCACACTGTTTGCCTCTCACAATGAGTCTTCCTTCTAGTCTCCGTTGACTTCTTGCATATTCTCGGCATAGGCGACTTAACTCAGCTCGACAAGCCCTATCTATTACAATGCAATTTACAACAAAAATGGGGTGCCAACTTTCTATTCTAAGTTTTACATGGCATTCATCAAAATCTAAAAATTAATTTCCCAACAATTTCCCCCTTTTTGATGATGCCAAAACTTAAAACATTCATACAATAATTAAACAGCAAAGATATGTACAGACAATGTTGAATCACAGAATGTATGCGTAGAATCAATCTTTTATTGATCATAACATTCTTGTTCTTTACACAAATTTGTTTTTTAGTGTATCGAGCTTAAATACGACTTAAGGTAACCATGCTATTCTATATCTACGCAAGTATAGAAATTATACAATTTTATTCGATGTACAGAAGACTTACATAAAGATGCATTTACATAGTAAAATACATGAAGGGGTGGACAACAACACTTCATCTCCTTCGCTGCCTCCTTCTTTCCTCATCAGCTCTGTCTTCTTCTGATCTATTTCTCTTCTTCTCTTCTTCAGCTGCTTTCTTTTTCTCATATGCTTTTCTGGCAGCTTCATCTCTTCTTTTTCTTTCTTGTCTTTCTTCCCACAGCTGAGTTTGTCTTCTATTTTCTTCTTCGATTCTCTTCACATACTTAACATTGTTCTTGGCCACTTGCAGGTTGGCTACTTCGTCGAATCCCGCCCAATAGATCCCTCCTTTCTTGTCTGGATCTATATATTCGATGTTTTTGGGGCGAGGTCTGAGTGCCAAACCTCTTCCTCCTCCACCGCTTCTTCCTTCGCTCGGGCGTGTATTATCTTGGGGCCTTTTTTCCCGGTGAGTGACCAGAGTATTTGCCGCATGGTCTGGCACTGTCAGCTTCTTCACATAGCTTGGATACTTGTCCTTAAAATAAAAAAACAATTAAGTGTTTGGAGCTTGGCTCGAGCCAACACTCCAAACACCTCAGGTGCGATGGCCCTGAGGGCAAGTCAAGCTCGAGCTTGGATACTTGTCCTCAAAATGAAAAAATAATTAAGTGTTTGGAGCTAGGCTCGAGCCAACACTCCAAACACTTTGGGCGCGATGGCCCAGAGGGCAAGTCAAGCTCGAGCTTGGATACTTGTCCTCAAAATTAAAAAATAATTAAGTGTTTGGAGCTTGGCTCGAGCCAACACTCCAAACACCTCGGGCGTGATGGCCCAGAGAGCAAGTCAAGCTCGAGTTTGGCTACTTGTACTGAAATTGGAAAAAAAGAATGATTGTGTTGGAGCTTGGCTTGAGCCAACACTCAAAACACCTCAGGCGCATTGGCCTAAAGAGCAAGTCAAGCTCGAGCTTGGATACTTGTCCTCAAAATGAAAAATCGATCAAGTGTTTGGAGCTCGGCTCGAACCAACACTCCAAATACCTCGGGCGTTTGGAAAAAAAGGGAGATTGTCTGGCTCGAGACATTGGAAAATAAAATTGCATTAATAATTAGAGAGTACATTGGAAAATAAAGTTGCATTGATAATGCAAGTACAAAAGGTGCCCAGATCGGGACAATTACAACAAGCCATTACAAAATAAGATCCTCATAGGCATAGTCTTGAATGGAGAGATCAGTCTCCTAGGCAGTATGATCGGCTGCGTGAGTGGGGGATAGCTCGGGATTAGGGACAGGAGGAAGGTTCCCTTTCGAAGCTCTAGAAGTAGCAGCTCGGTCTATAGCAGCCTAGCTAGCAGCGGCGTAGAGGTCGACCAACCAGGTCTGATCATTCAAAGCACTGATGAAGGCCTCGTCGGAAGAAAGGTTAACTTCGTTAGCAACCTTAGAGAAAAAAGAGGTCGTATGATCCATGAGGAGAGCTTGGGGACCATCCCGATCTAGAGGTTCTTGAATTCCCTTGCTTGCAGGCCGGAGCTCGGCCCGTCAAAGGCAAACTCATACGGTTGCATGACCCTACAAAGAGGACATTAATGAACTCTTCATAGGCGAGAAGCATTTCTTGACCTTCTCTCGAACCCGACTAATCAAGGCCCGACCTTCCTCTGATTTTAGAAAATCACGTCGGCCAATCTGAATCCCCTCCTCCCGAGCCTGTACTTGTGTATCCTTGAGCTCGGCCTTGAGGTTGGCATTTTCTTCACCTAACTCCTTGATCTTTGATTCTGAGTTAGTGACAAAGCTTCTAAGCCGAGGAGCTTATCCTTGTGCTCCCGAACAGAATCCAGCAGCTTAACCTCCTGAGCCTTGAGCTTCTTGTTCTCCTTTTTAACAGCCTCCAATTCCCTCACCAAGGTTGGGTCGACAAACCGGTTTGAGCTCAGAAGATCGAGCTGATAGTTTTACATGAGCTTGAGCCTGGTCCATGTAGAAGGACTTCACCAGATCGGGACCTTAGCTTGTCCAGGTATCTCGGTCGGGATAGGGGCAATGACCTTGGATATATTGGGCGACCAATACCATCCTGGTTTTTGAGAATAGATTTCCCCGTAAAGAAGGTTTGGTTAGGGGTGCCGATGGGGCTGCGGATGAGCTCGGGATCGGAGGAGCTCAGCTCCTTCCTGGACCTCTTAGAGGGGAGTAGGTCGGTGTTAGAAGATCCCCGGGGCAATGGCGCGAGCCTGGCTCTTGGGTCGATAGCTCGGCCAAGAAATCCTCTCTGAGAAGAAGGTCGGGTAGTGTGAGGAGATCGGGACACGAGATGTAGGGAGTCTACCACGGTCTCACCGGACTAATGAAAAGAGGAAGCTCGGGCTAAGGAGCTCACCATTTGGTCGGCCTCGGTTTTCTTGGCAACGACTCGGACCAACATGATACTTGCACAAAGAGGCCAAAAGCAAGATTAAAAGTTGAGTATAAAATTTAAACTAAGAAATAGGATGGAAGCATACCGATGTCTTGCTTTAGAGGAATGACCTCGGTGCTCACACCCGAGTAAGAAAGCAAGTAGGGGTGATGATTTTGGAAAGATAATATTTTATGGCGGTCGGTTTTGGATGAGGTCATACGACTTGGGAGGCGTTTTTTGTGGTCGTGTTTTTGCTAAGGTAGCAAAGACCAAATCCGATTATGGGGAAAGGACCGGGATTCTCGCAGAAGTCACGAAGAAGTACCAATCTTTCCAAAATTTATTGGAGGTCGGTACTTCCCAAGAATTTAATCTCATTGCAAGCGTGATGTAGAATAAACCCTTAGGGGTGGAAGATTTGACTTGGAAAAGAGCAAAGAAGAGCTCGGGAGAGGGGTTTATGGACAAGAATTTAGTAATTATTAGAAAACCTATATGATCCTAAAAGAATTGAGAGTAAATTGGTTAATGAGAATGTTATACATAGTGGATATGTCGGCAAACAAGGATTGCATGGGAAGCCTAAGGCCACCATCTAACGGCCTACGAAAAAGTATGACCCCGAGAAAAGAGGCTCGGTAGGGATTATATGTGTATCTCACGAGTATTAATTTAAAGCTTGGGGAATTCTCGCACTCCTACGGATATTATAAAGGACTCGTTGTCACGGTGGTGGGAAAACCCATGATCCACTTCGGGAGGAGCTTGGGAATTAGGTTTCCTAACTTCGATAGGGAAAAGGCTCCTCTCAGAGGGGGAGTCCGATTCCATGGCCTCGGGTCGATAGGTTGGGATTGCTTTCTTTGACCTAAGAAAGGTCTATTTCATCTAACCAACTAACTAGGTCGGTCAAGTTGGGATCCGAGTGAGAAGACGAAAAATCCATTGTTAAAAAAGAGAAAAATAACATAAAAGGAAAGAGACGATACCTAAAGGGATAATAAGACTTGAGCGGAGTAGAAAGGGTGTATCGGCCAAGAGTTCATCGAGAGGTTGCTAAAATACTTGCTTTGGAAATCGCTTGAAAGGGTTGCCGCTTAAGTTGCTTTGTGAGAGAGGAGGATTTGTAAATTGGTAAATGGTCCACCCTCGATCCCTATTATATAAGGAGTGAAAATGGTAGGAAAAAATGTGGATCATTGATCTGTAATCGAATCCAATGGTAGGAGGCATATCTCGGGAAGCCAAGAGTGTATTATCACATCAAGGGTCTGACTTCTCGAAAAGAGAAAATGAAAAGACCAAAAGAAACCCTAAAAGGGTCGGAAATGGGTAATTTCTAAGTACCTGAGGCGCATCGAAATTGAGGTGGACTGTTAATAACTAGTCACTCCGACCGATGTTGACAGGTCAGATAATTAAGGCCCATTGGCCAAGGAGTCACGCCGACCGAGGTCACTGTCTAAGGAGTCACGCATAAGATCGAGATTCGTATTGACTGAGGATAGTTTTATGTTGACCGAAGTGCGTCTCAGACTGAAGCTTCATACTAACCGAGGTGGGGGGCTGGTCAAATTTTCCAGTAGCCGTGACCGAATGCTGACTGAGGTGAAGTCTTGTCTATGCTCTTTACCCGAGGTGAGGGCTGGCAAAGGCAGGGCGCTATGACCGATGTGAGGTCTTTTTAATTGTAGGCACTCCGGATTGCATGGCTGAAGAAATGATGTGGGATTGATTGTGATTGGTTAGTGAAATTTGCAAATACTTCCCCATGATTTGTGAGGTGGACATCTTATGACAAGGATGCGGAGACTGAGGAGGTGTGCAAGGACCGAGGTAAATGTCAAAAGGTCCAATGGAGCTAGTTTCCTCTTATTTTCAATCCATTCGTCTGGATTAATAACTATCCTTGGAAGGCCAATTAAGAGCAAGTCATCTAAGATCCAATTATGGGAGCTTTAGTTATCTATTTTGGCTATTAATGGGTAAAGCTGAATTACTCATTATATTATAACACATTGCTTTGATAAAATGGAAAATCATTAAGCATTGTGCTAAGAAAAATATGGTGCGGCATTTTGGATTGGTATATATATATAACAAAAATAGAGACAGGGTCGTTTCTCAAGAAATGCAAAACGGGTAAAATGTGACACCGAAGATCGATATCGAAAGTTTAAGTCGGTCACATAAGTTCGGTACTTAATTATGTTTGAGTTGAAAGAATTCCTCTCTAAACATAACTGGGGGGACTGATAGGGGGCCTATTTGGGCCGACTTGTTTAAAATGGGCTCGATGGATAAACTTGGGTTAATAATGGAAGCGTAACTTGGTAAATGATGTTAGTACCAAGGTACATTAGGAATATTTGATGGGTCACCTTTAAGTAAAAAGGATGGGTCGACGTGTAAGGTCCATCACGATCTTAAAAGCAAGCCTAAAATGTAAGTGACCTCGGTGGTGGGCTTCAATTAATGAATAAACTTAAGGGCCTCCCGAGCTGTTGGGCCTTGGAAGTGCGCTCATAATAAGTAATTAACCTAGGCCCAAAGATTTAAGCTAGGGTTTTAATTTGGCTTGATAAGCACGAAATCCTAATTGCCAACATATAAATAGTCTATAAAAAGGTGTGTCTCGGTCGAATTCCAATACATGCACTTTATTTATTGTTATTTTTATATATATTCTCTCTAGAGAGCGATCCTGACTTGAGCGTTGGAGTAGGTACGCTGGAAAACCCTTCTGGCTCCCCTTCTAACGGTGGTTTTGCAGGTCTTAGGTCAATCGCTCGTCGGAGCTTGGTTTTATTGGGCGGCGGATATTCTTAGACCGACCACATATCATGCTCCGGTGCTTGTTTGAGACCATATAAAGCTTTTTAAGTTTATAAACATCATTTGGTCTCAAAAAAAAAATCAAACCCCGGAGGTTGTTTGACATAAACTTCTTCTTGAATAAAACCATTAAAAAAAAGCATTTAACATCCATTTGGTAAAGTTTAAAATTTTTGAAACAAGAATAAGCAAGTAAAATATATATAGCTTCTAAACATGCTAGGGGTGCAAAAGTTTCATCATAATCAATATCTTGTTCTTGACTATAACATTGTGGTACTAACCTTGTTTTATTTCGAATGATGTTGCCCGATAATCAAATTTATTCCAAAACACCCATTTTGTTTTGATGATATATAGTGTGAGAAGGAAGACGCGACATAAGTTCCCAAACTTCATTAATTTCAAATTTATAAAGCTCTCTTGCATTTTTAAGAACCAATCTTCATCTTCAATACATTCCTTAGCATTTTTAGGCTCTTTTGAGAAATTAGAGCTTTTTGGCATATTTTCTTCTTGTCATAACCTTGTCGAGTGGATCCTCAATAATAAGATCTTTAGAATGATATTCTTTATATTTTCATGCAATGGGAAGATCCGATGTATCACTTATTTTTTTCTTATTGAACATTTATTAAAGAAGAGGTTGGTTATTTGGAATAATTGGTTCAACGTCATCTTCATCGTTACTATATTCACTTGAGATTCTTTGAACATCGGAGGCTTCATTGAATTTGACGTGTATAGATTCTTCAACATTGAGCTTGTCTTGTTGTATACTCGATAAGCTTTAATTTGGCCGAGTATCCCATAAAAATTCCTTCGTCGGCCTTGGGGTCAAGCTTGTCCAAATTATCCTTGGTGTTTAGAATAAAACATTTGCAACCAAATACCTTGAAGTAGTTAATATTTGGTGCTCTTACTTTCCAAAGCTCATATGGAGTTTTATTCTCATAGTAGCAAAATATTACTAGTGCGATTTATAAAATCCATAAATTCAATAGAATTGTAAATTACAATTTTACGTAGCTCGAAAATTTTATTGAAATAAAATTACAAGAATATCGAAAACAAATGGCCCGAATTGTGTGTTTGACACACTATCCTTAAAACATTGGTCCCTATTGCGGGCGCCTGTTTCTAGGATAAGACAGAAAATTGAACTACCTTTACGTCCCGGTGAACTGAATTTACGCTGAAATTATCACCAAAATATGTAGGAGGCCAAAGGAATTATAAGAACAATATGTAGAAAATATAAAAGTGCGAGATGTTGAGAGTGTGTTTTGGGTACATTGGAATGTCAACTATTTATAGAGCGATAGAGGACTTGGAAATTAAAGCTCATAATTTTCACCGTTGTTACAAGTTTATAACATTTGCTACGACCATGATGAATATTGTTATTCTGATTTAAATTCAAAATTAAATCATGGAATTAATATTGATGTACATGTAATTTTTAAATTCGAAAATTAAAAAAAAATCATTATTTATTACAGATTTTAAATTCAAAAATAAAATTAAAACTACAAAACATAGACCGGACTATGTGGCTCGATTTTAGTCCGACATTCGGTACGTAGGTCGCTCGCACACAAGTTAGTGGTTCGGAGCTCGAACCGGACCGTGATTTGCACCCCCTGCGGACGCGTGTGTAGAGAGCCTCTATGCAATATAATCTTATACCTTACTAAAAGGTGGCATTATATATAATAGTCAAAATTGCCTTTGTTTTCCCATGTGGGACAACCACCTTTAAAGAAGACTAACCCATGGTTTTCTTCTTTTAAATTAATTCCAATACTCCACTTTAAGCTTTAATTTCTCCTTCATCCAAACACTATTTTGGACAAACAAATATCCGATTTCGATGTTCTCACAGAGTAGAACAATAATCCACTTTTACTTTTGTCATTAGACAATCGAGGTCCCAAGAAAATCGTACCTCAAATGTACAATTTCCTTCACTATTTTTCCAACAATCCCCACATGAAGAAAATTACGAGGATACAAAGATTTGGTGATAAAGTCCAACAGTTGAACCCTGCATAAGATAGGTAGGTGTTACCCTTTGAACCTTCCCTTGTGAAAATATATTTACTTTACTAGTTGATCAGTAGACACGATGTCTTTAAACTGTTCTGCCTTTTGTGTAAATACCTCACACGGGATTCTTCCTAACATACTTCAGTTCTCATTGTTATGTTCATCCATGGCCCTGAACATACGCATGGTTACTCGCAAGAGGTTCTAAGAATGAGCCTCACACAATTCTCTTGATGACCCTACTTCTCTCTCACATAGGTGATTCTTTTTTAAGAGTAGCCCGACTACCCAACTCGGTTTACCGACGCACAAGAATCATTAAAAGTCAAATGCTTATCCTCTTCTTCATGGGCTTCATTGTTAAGGAATGGACAAGGGAAAATCTCTCACAAGTGATCCTGAGAGTCTTTTTACAACCATTAGGTTGTCCCTTTGAACCTAGATCTTGGGATCTCCAGTCAACTAGGTTGGGTTTCCATTGTATCAACTCATTTTTCCAGAGGCTTAAGTCTCATTCCTCTTGATGATTTTACATTTAACTCTCGATTTAACCCTTTGGTTAACGGATCCACTATATTATCCTTTGACTTCACATAGTCAATAGAGATAACACCAGTTGAGAGTAGTTGTCTAATGGTATTGTGTCTAGACTTACTATTATACATATTGCTATGTACCCCCGATTCTTTGATTGACTATCACAATGTATACAAATTGTGGAATATCTTCTAAGAAGTTTCGGAGCCATTCAACTTCTTCTCCACTCTTGTCTAAAGCTATAAACTCAGACTCCATTGTGGATCTAGCTATAACCGTCTGCTTAGAAGATTTCCACGATATGGTTGCACCTCCTAAAGTGAATACAAATCCACTTGTAGACTTAGAGTCTTTAATATCAGATATCCAATTAGCATCGATGTATCCTTCAATAACAGTAGGATATCTTGTATAGTGCAGTCCATAATCACGAGTGTATCTTAAATACCTTAGTATTCTCACTATACCTTTCCAGTGTTCATGTGTTGGATTACTCGTGTATCTGTTCAATTTACTCACTGCATAAGCAATGTCTGGTCTTGTACAAATCATTAAGTACATCAGACTTCCTATTACTCGTGTATCTGCTCAATTTACTCACCTCTATTCTTTGATAGATGTTGACTTGTGTCTATAGGAGTTCTAGCTAATGACGTGTCATCCTTACTAAATTTTTTTAGAATCTTATCCACATAATGTGACTGATCAAGTGTCAGTCCATTTGAAGTTCTAGAAATCTTTATTCCGAGGATCACGTCAGCTAAACTCATATCTTTCATGTCAAACCTCGAGTTCAACATATCTTTTGTGGATTTAACTATTTTATCATTACTTCCAATGATAAGCATGTCGTCTACATAAAGACACAAAATGACATAGCCGTTTTCAAACACATTTATCATATTCATTGATTTTAAATCCACACTTTTTCATGGCATTATCAAATTTTTCATGCCATTGTTTTGGAGCCTGTTTCAAGCCATATAATGACTTGACCAGTTTACAAACCTTGTTCTCTTGCCCAGGAGCAGAGAATCCTTCAGGTTGTTCCATGTAAATCTCCTCTTCTAAATCTCCGTTTAGAAAAGCATTTTTTACATCCATTTGATGTACTTCAATATTTTGCAATGCAGCAATTACAAGTACCAATCTAATGGAGGTTATTCTCGTAACTGGAGAATACGTATCAAAGTAATCAAGGCCCTCTTTTTGTCTGTAACTTTTAATTACAAATCTGGCCTTGTACTTATCAATTGTTCCATCCGCCTTCATTTTCTTCTTGAAAATCCATTTATAACCTAGTGGTTTACTTCCCTCGGTATGGTTTTGCAAGATGGAATCAATTTCATTTTTTATAGCCTCTTTCCATCATGGTCCTTCAGAAGAAGTTATAGCTTCTATGTAGCTTTGAGGTTCAGTTTCTAGCATGTAGGTTAGAAAATCTGGACCCAAAGATTTTTCTATCCTAGCTCATTTGTTGCGTCTAATTTCTACCTCTTCTTCTTGCTCTTGTTCTATTGAATCACATATCCGTTTAGAAGAGCTTGCTTCTTCTCTCGATCTGTCATTTTAAATACATTTTCAAAGAATGAGGCATTTCTCGATTCAATTATCGTGTTCTTGTGTATATCTTCAACTTTAGATTCACGCACAAGAAATTAATAAAAAACACTTTTATGTGCATATCCAATAAATATACGATCAGCGTTTTGGGACCTACCTTCACCTTCTTTGGTGTAGGTATAGCAACCTTAGCAAGACATCCCCACACTCGTAAGTATTTATAGGATGGTAATCTTCCATGCCATAGCTCGTAAGGGCTTTTGTCTAATTTCTTACGGGGTACCTTATTTAAAGGTAATTAGCCGTCAAGACAACTTCCCCCACATGTTAAGGCAAGCCAAAACTTAATAACATGGCATTCATCATTTCTTTAAGTGTATGGTTTTTCCATTCTGCAATGCCATTCTGTTGAGGTGAATAAGGTGTTGTTGTTTTTACGTGTTTAATTCCGTGTTGGGCACTGACCAAAGATATTGTGATTCATCCACGATCACTTCTTAACACCTTAATTTTCTTATTGAGTTGATTTTTAACTTCATTTTTATAGAGAATAAATTTCTCTATAGCTTCATCTTTACTTTTAAGAAGATACACATAACAAAACTTTGTGTTATCATATATAAAAGTAATGAAGTACTTGTTGCCACCACGTGTTTGTGTCGATTTTAAATCACATACATCGGTGTGAATTAAATCAAGTGGTTCATTATTTCTTTCAATATTTTTAAATGATGTCCTTGTTAACTTTGCATCAACACAAGTTTCACACTTGTGCTTGGAATCAATATGGAATGGTATATAATTCAAGTTAATTAATCTATGTAAAGTATCATAATTAACATGTCCTAGTCTACCATGCCACAAATTGGAAGACTCAAGCAAGTAAAATGTAAGCATTCTTCATTTTATTGCCTTTTGGTTTCACAACCATTACACTCGAGCTTAAAAAGCCCATCGATTACATACCCTTTTCCTACAAACATTCTATTTTTGAGTAAAGTTACAACATTAGACTCAAACACAACACGAAAACCATGCTTAATTAAAAGCGATCCAGACACCAAGTTTTTATGGACATTTGGCACATATAACACATTCGTGAGAGTCAGCTCCTTTCAGGACGTCATTTTTAGAACCACATTCCCTTGACCTTTGATGTCGAAAATGGCGAGAATTTCCCATATACGACTTCTCGTCATTCTCAATGACCTCAAAGTGCGAACATCTCCTTATTGGAGCACACATGCCTGGTAGCGCCAGTATCAATCCACCACTGGTTTGGGTTTGAACCCACCAGATTCACCTCCGAAATCACAGCAACAAGATTCAAATCAGACACCTCCTTAGAAATGTCATCAACCATATTAGCCTTCCGGTTCTTCTTTGGTTTCTTGCAATCAGAAGCCTTGTGACCCTTGCCGCCACAATTGAAGCATTTTCCTTCGAATTTCTTCTTGGAAATGCCTCTTTTTGGTCCCCAATTATTGAACCCTTTACCAGTTTTCCCAATTTTCCTTTTCCCTTTGGAGCTTTCGCCATGCTCCACAACATTGGCTTTAGCAGCCACAGGAATGAACAATTTCTTTTCAGAGCCTCTGTTTTCTTCTTCAATTCGAAGCCTAATATTAGTTCTTCAACGTTCATCTCCTTTCGTTTGTGCTTCAGATAGTTCTTGAAATCTTTCCAAGCTGGTGGCAATTTTCCAATTATTGCAGCCACTTGGAAAGTTTCATTCAATACCATTCCTTCAGTAAGAATATCATGTATAATCACATGAAGTTCTTGCACTTGACTTATTACAGACTTGGAATCAATCATTTTAAAGTCTAGGAATCGGCCAACAATAAATTTTTTAGCCCCCGCATCCTCAGACTTATACTTGTGGTCTAATGACTCCCACAATTCTTTAGCAGTTTGTTTAGAGCTATAAACATTATACAACAGATATGCTAAACCATTCATTACATAATTCCTACAAAGGAAATTTGCATGATTCCAAGCATCAACCGCGTGAGCGGCTTGAACATCTTTCATCCTCACTCAACTTTGGAGGATCTTCAGTCAAGAACCTTGCTAGGTTCAACGTCGTCAAGTAAAATAGCATTTTTTGCTGCCAACATTTGAAATCCAAACCATTGAATTTATCTGTTTCTCACCATGATTCACCGGCACATTAACAGTGGGGTTAGCCACTATCCGAGGCACAACCGGGTTAACCACGGGATTGGGCATAATTGGATTAGGCACAATCGGATTATGCATAGCATTTGTCTCATTTGCGCCAATCGGAACTCCCGAGTTCAAATCAGAAGCCATTTCTGAAAAACAAATCAAAGTTTAGTATTTCGATTAATCGGAACAAATCCGGCAAGAACAAATTAAATTGTTCAACTTTTTATTTTAATGATCCAAAACAATTTCCTTCCACTCCAAAATAGCACGAGTATAATTTATTAGTCCAAAAATTCGAACCAACACAACAAACAAGAGTTATTAGAACTCAATTGAATATAATCCAAAATCCGAATATTATGAGAAACCAAATTGAATTTGAAATTCAAAAAATCAATTCAGAAACCAATTTTTTTTCTTTTAGATTTATAAAGCAAACAAAATAACAATTGGAAAGATTCTATCCAATAGTAGGCATCCAACGCATTTGATTAAAAACCCAATTTGACTTCCAGACATGATATACAACATCTAAATTAAACAATAAAAAAATCATGTCAATCGATATATATATATATATATCACAATTGAAAAAAATTGTGCGAGAGAATGATATGATAGGTTAATTGCAATTTTCAAAAGCAAGAACTTTTATCAATTTGCCAAATGATCGCTGTTTTTAATAAAATTTTCCGAATAGAAAATTATAAATCTTGGAAAAAAAATGCATTTTTAAGTTTGTTAGCAAAATATTATAGTACAATTTATAAAATCCGAGAAATTCAATAGAATTGTAAATTACAATTTCTTTGTAACTCGAAAATTTTATTGAAACAAAATTACGAAATATCGAAAATAGAAAATGGCTCGAATCGTGTGTTTGACACACTATCCTTAAAACAAATTTGTCCCCTATTCCGGGCGTCTGTTTTCTAGGATAAGGCGGAAAAAACAAACTATCTTTCTGTCAGGTGAACTCAATTTACGCCAAAATTATCACCAAAATATGTAGGAGGCCAAAGGAATTCTAAGAACAATATGCGAGAGAAATATAAAAGTGCGATGTTGAGAGTGTGTTTTTGGATTTCTTTGGAATGTCGGCTATTTATAGAGGCGATAGAGGACTGAAATTAAAGCTCGAGTAATTTTCACCGTTGTTACGAGTTTACTACATTTACTACTGACCATGATGAATATTGTTATTCTGATTTAAATTAAAAATTTAAAAGTTTGTGGAATTAATATTCTTGTTACGAGGTAATTTTTAAATTCGAAAATAAAAAAATCATCATTATTCTGATTTTAAATTCGAAAATAAAATTAAAACGCAAAACATAGGCTAGACTATGTGGCTCGATTTCGGTCCGACATTCGTGTATGTAGGTCGCTCGCACACAAGGCGGTGGTTGGGCTCGAACCGGACCGTGATTTGCACCCACCTGCGGGGCGCGCGTGTAGAGAGCCTCTATGCAATATAATCTTACACCTTACTAAAAGGTGGCATTATATATACTAGTCAAAATTGCCTTTGTTTTCCCGTGGGACAAACCCACCTTTAAAAAAAGACTAACCCACATACTTTTCTTTTAATTCCAATACTCCACTTTAAGCTTTAATTTCTCCTTCATCCAAACACCATTTTGGACAAATAAATATTCGATTTTGATGTTCTCACGCAGTAGAACAATAATCCACTTTTACTTTTTTTTATTAGACAATCGAGGTCCCAAGAAAATAGCACCTCAAATGTGCAATTTCCTTCACTATTTTTCAACATATTCAACTTTGGTCGAAGATAAACTCGTTTATCACATAGCAATCGATATTTATGGCTTGACCAAAAGTACTTTGGAAGTGAAAATTCATTGAGCATTGATCGACATATTTCTTGAAGAGTTTGATTTTCCCTTTCGGTTAAACTATTTTGTTGAGGAGTTCTTGGAGATGGGAAATTGTGAGAATATCTCCGGTTTCACATAGAACTCTAAATTCTCCGTCAAATTCATCTCCACGATCACTTCTAATTGATTAGATAGTATCTTCTTTTTCATTTCCTATAGCGTAGTTGCTCCTCGCTATTGCTCGTCGGGCAATCTTATTGCCGGACAACACCGCAGCCCACACTTGTTTCTCTTGCCGTTCTCCATGGTAGCTTGGCAACATGCGGGTTTGCAAACAACTACTAGCAAAATTCCAACAACCTTCATGGCGTCTTTGGCTTCAAGAACTCCTCTTTTTCGGGGTGATTTTCCAATTGAGCTCATTGCCATTCGTTGTTCGTTGATTTGGACTCACATAAGCAGGAGCGCAAGTTCGAGAATGTCTTTGTCGGAACCTTATTTCTTAGTACTTTCAACCGTTAACATGCTACGTGACTTCAATGAAGCACATTCTTGGTCGGATCGCTTTTCCCCTCAATTGCTATCTCACCCTCTTATTGGAGAAAGCTCGGATTGTTCAAAAATCTACTTCGACGAGCCATTTCTCTCTATTTAACGTTGTTTAGGCTTAGGCGTAGCTCTCTGAGCGAGCACAAAAATTTCATGTACGGACTTTCCAAGCGGTGTGTGATATTTCTAATCTAGAAGTAGAGTTTCTCCCCCCAAAGAATCCCTTGTGGTTGCCCGAAAAATGAACCTTCCCGTCTTCTCGTTATTAGAGATGCGACTTACGTGATCTTAACCGCTCGAGGATATTCGATATGCCAAGTTCACCGACTTTCCATCTTTGAGGAGATCGTTTACTATAAGCAATTTTTCTCTCATTTGTGTTTTTATTGGATTCGTAGATCGTCTTAACACTTTAGCTCATGATCTAACCTTTTATGTTAAATATATGAAAACCTCTAAACATGTGGGGATTGCATTCCCCTTCATTTGTTCATTAAATCGTTGAACATTTTCCAATATTATTAATATATCTTCCTTTTCAAAAAAGAATAAAAAACGGGTTGAGCTAAAAATCTTGGGGTGAAAAAATACAAAACTACGAATTATGAAAAGGGGGCGCTATTAACACCCCCAAAACGTATCAATACACCCCTGTTTTAATACACCCACAATTATTTTTAAATATAATATATTTACTTAATGCACCCCAAACCTTTTCCCAATTTGCCATTCTCCAATTTAAAACCTAATAGAATTATAAATCTTTATCTAAATCAAAATCTTATTTTACTCCAAAAAGAATAACTAAAACCTTTTCTCTTGTCGATCCTCTGCTTCCATATTTTTCTCTTTCCTTCCACCATTACTCCATTCTGAAGCACATTATTTTTCTATCTTTGTGCATTTCTTTGCACCTCTGTTTTCTCTCTCTTGTGTCCTCTGTAGAAAAGGAAAATGATCATTGTTTACCAACCACACATTATCTAACCAAATTAAATTCCTTTTCGATCGTTCTCAAAAATCCGATTAAGTGCGGTGCTAGAAATCGTAGATGGATGACACTATGTTATGACCGAATAATTGAGATACACACGGGAGCGGAGAAAACGAACGCAAATGTGTATAATTGGTATAATGATGTGTGGAAAAACGTGTTGTTTGAAAAAAGTTGTCCTACTAATGCATAGATTTTGGTTTTACCTCACACGTGTAGATATAAGCTTTATGCTTGGAAACAAGTCAAATCTATAATAATAATATATGTGATAATTTGTTTATAAAAATTTTTGTGATGGAAGGAATTTCAAATCTTTAGCTCTTATTTTGAGCATTTTTCGAGTCGTAATGGATTTCAACTTCAAGTATTCCTTTTCTACAGTGTTGTTTGATATAGAAAAATAATGTGCTTCTGTAATGGAGTAATGGTGGAGGAAAAAAAGAGAGAGAAAAATGGAAGCAGATGAGCGACGAGAGAAACATGTTTTAGTTATTCTTTTTTGGAGTAAAATAAGATTTTGGTTTAGATAAAGATTTATAATTCTATTAGGTTTTAAATTGGAGAAGAGCAAATTGGGAAAAGGCTTGGGGTGCATTAAGTAAATATATTATATTTAAAAATAATTAGAGATGTATTAAAACAAAACGGGGGGTGTATTAATACGTTTTGGGGGGTGTTAATAACGCCGCCCTTACGAAAAAAGGGAATATCTTCCCAAACAAGGGGCCTTTTCACAAATTCCCATTTCTTCTCGATTCCTTCCTTCACACTATCCAATACCCACTGTCCACAGGCTCGGTAGCAAATTCTCACTCTTTCGAATCGCATGCATCCCCATTTTCATAGTCTCAATTGAGATTCCATCTATACATACAAATTCCCTGATTGTATCTGCTATGGAACATCCGCTACCTCAGTTATTGGCATCACAACCGCAGCATTACTCTATTCAGCGATATAATAACCGCAGCCACCGCGGGGAGGGCGGCGGGCCGGTGGAAATGACGAAAGAATCCGTGCATTCGGACAATTGTGAAAGTAGTACCACGGGACAGAGGCGCGGAGGAGGGAGATCCGCCTCGCGACACTTGATTGCAACCTCGCCTCACTATGCGATCACATTCAATTGGAAGGGTTTAATAATGGTGTGTTCTCCGACGTCGTTTTAAACGCCATGGGGTCCACTTATCATCTCCATCGCCTCATACTCTCCCGGAGTTCTTACTTCCGGTATGTCCTCTTTCCTCATTATATATACATATGTCTGTGTGCGTGCGTGTCTTAAAAGTTTTTAGGAAAACTATGAATTATGTGTTTGTTTGAGTACATAACCTTAAATTGAGAAATGTATTCTTTCTATATTTACTTTATTATTATATATTATTATATATGGTTTCAATAAAATTTCTGTTCATGCTTTAGCACTATTTTTCTGGGTATATATCTTTTGGGCTCTCTCCACTGATTCTTTGTTATGGTTAACTTGTTGGCTGCTAGTTGCTTGCGAACAAACAAATGAAATGACAACAATGTTAGCTTTGTACAGTTGTCTTGATTTAAACACTGGAGCTTTCCAATGAGTGAGCAATGCTTCTTTTTAATTGAGAAGCTAACTGACCTCATTGTAGGAAGGACAAGCTGCTTGCATTGTCGTTCAGTGGGTGATTGCTTATTGGTTATAAGTAAATGACATTTAAGCTGAAATGCTCAATTGAAAGTTAAACGAGAAAGAAATGGTGGAAGAAGCTCATTAATAAGCATAATTAACTTGCAATTGTAAAGATGGATCATTTTTACAAGAAAACATGCTAAAGCTCGATGTGATCCAACTTGGGATTGTCTTCTGGAGGTAAAGTTCCATAAATACTCTTTAGTGGCTATCTTCGATGCATATGGTGTACTACGCAAAATTGCATAGAATATGCAACCTGTGTAGTGGATTGGTTGAGATTAAAAGTAGCGAAAAGTGTATTAGGAGAACATGGTATGATTATAGGAGAAGTTAGCAATTTTTAAATTCCAACTTAACTTTTTATGTTGTGGGTGAAGTTGCTTGGATGCCTATCTCTTGTTTTGTCGAATGCCAATGTTAAATTGCAATAGAAAAGTTGAAAAAAAAACTAACAGACATTGTCATACGTTGGACTTGTTCTATCCCCACAGCTTACATTCACCTATAATGTGGTCTGCAGGAACATGCTTCAGGGCCCGTGGAAAGAAGCCAATGCTCCAGTTTTGACCTTGCACGTGGATGATAAAAATGTAAATGGTGAAGCAATGGAAATAGCTTTGGCATATCTCTATGGACATTATCCCAAGCTTAACGACAATAATGCATTTCGAGTTCTAGCTGCTGCGTTTTCTTGACCTTCAGGTAATGTGGTAACCAAAAACGGGAAAAGTCAATCTTTGTTAACAGACTCAAACGATCTCTTTGAAATTTGGAGTGAATAGAGAACAAACAAACTCTTTCCCCTTCTTTTTATTTTCTAGTGAATTTGGAACAGGTTATCACTAAGGAAAGTTACCCTACGGATTTTGACCCTTTTGATTGGATTAAACCTTTTTTGCAGCCAACATTTGCATTGTTTTTTATGAACTTGGCCATAGTATTATGATTAGATCTTTAACGATAAGTCTCTTTGCTTTTGTTTTAGTAGATAATAGGATTCCTTGCTTGTGAAATTTTAGTGTATTAAACAACACTCACTTGGCCAGTAATTTTTCAGCCACAATTATTTACTTAATCGCTCGCTCGTTTACTTGAAACTGAGAGAACATCATATACCTGTATGGCCCATACTTTTTTCACCATCTATGTGCTCTTTGATTTGCTCCACGAATAACCAGTTGATAGTACCATGTGGTAACACTGCCCCTTCTTTTCTTGAATCAAACTACTGCTGCTTAATTCAAGGCAGTAAATAAACCCTGGCACTTTCTTTTTGTGCCCTTGCTTAAATTGTTTTAGGGTCAAGAGTATATAGTCCTGATATATTGTAAATCACTTAGTGAGGTTGTATTAGTGGCCGAAAGCTACATTTTTGTGATTGATCTTCTTTCTGACCTCATAGATTTAGAATCAACTCTTTTATAGGAAATTTGCTGATAATGGTTCGCTTTTCATTTCAACTTCACAGCGAGCATTATTCAAGCTTTCTTGCCTCAACCTCTCTTAATAATCAATTTGCTCTCTCTGCATGTCTTTACAGATTTGACATTTTATTTGCAGGATTTATGCGCAATTTGCACAGACTTCATCATAGCTGAATTATGGTCTTCAAACTTCTTAACTTATCAGGTCTGATGATTTTTTTCTAGTAATGATAACAATCAGTCTATTGGATATAAGCCATTCAGTGTGGAATGACATTCGCCTAATGTAGGTCTTTGCTGAGAGCCAAGATTATGGCACACATGGGGAACGTGTTAGAAATGCTTGTTGGGGCTACCTATGTCAAAGTGGTGCCCAGGAATTGAAAGAGGTACATGTTTTCAACTTTTAATCTTCTAATATTATTCTATGAGCTTTTGAAATTTTGGTGACTGGAACTTAATAGTTTGTGTTTATTTTTGGGATTTTGATGAGCTGCATCTAACCTCGTATCTTTATCAGGTGCTTCCGAAACTTTCCTCGCAAACATTACACGCTTTACTCACCTCAGATGAATTATGGGTGCTCAGTGAAGAGAAACGGTGAGGAAGACCTCATACTCATTTATATTTTTATATTGACCTCATTTATATTTTTATAGCTTAAGTTATTTGTAAGACTGAATATTACCTAATTCCACTTTCCTTTTTTCTTTTTTGTGAATCCGAGAAGTTTTGAACTGGCGCTATACACTCTTCTTGCAAAAAGTACACTTTGCAAGGCAGAACATCATGAGCAGGGAAATGCTAGTTGTGAGGTTACAGCCAGTACCTATTCTGATTCGTCCAGGGTAAACAAGAAACATTTGGCTGATGAAAGCACAAATAACTTGCTGCAAAACAAACTAGTGCGCACAAAATCAAAAGATGAAGTCGAAGGCCGCAACACTGCTCGTAATATTTTGATTGAGCTTGCGGATTCTATTGTAGATTCCCATTCTGATATTGCCAAATTTGATCAAGCCCAAACAGCAGACAGTGAATCTAATTTGGAGTCAAGATACAATTGCAACATCAAACAACCTTTAGCTAGTAACACATATTATGCAGATGACATTAGTGCCTCATGTTCTTATCTAAATATACATAATGGTATTGGAATGAGTGGATCAGCAGGCACTGCTTTGGCCTTGGAAGGGCCATCAGATGAAGATTCATGCTACCAAATGAACAGTAGTTGGCCTCCAGGAGATCAAATGCACTGTGTGTCGATGAACTCTTCATGTAACGTGCTGATGCCCAATGAATGGGAAAGATGCAACATGTCACCTCTGACATGGGGTGGTAGGATTGTGGGCAGAAGAGAGGTAAAAACTTGTCTATACCGGCAATGTGGGATGAGCCGTGAAGATTATGATTCTTTTGTGAATATTTTTGAAGGGGGCTCTCTTTTATACTGTAACATGTCTTTTGAGGCGCTCTTAAATGTACGAAAGCATCTTGAAGAAATGGGCTTCCCCTGCAAAACAGTGAATGATGGTTTATGGTTGCAGGTATATTACAGACGTCTTGCTTACATTGTGATTTAGTAGCATTCATGCTCTGTTGAGGATCTGAAATATCCAACTTGCTTATTTTACGGTAGCAACCTGGCTAAATTTGATAAATAGGACTACTGATGTTACATTCACTACATATTTTGCCAATATTGTACGCATGCTACTTAAAATACCCATTTTGAACATGTTTGGTTATGTTTCAACACCCTGTGTGTAGAGCTTGTGATTAATTATTTGATACAGTTCATACTTCATATACTGGGCACATATCTCATTTGTATTACTATCTTTATTCTCTGCATGTCATAGATGCTCTTAAGCCAGAGGGTGCAGGAAATTGGCGCAGATACATGCAAAAATTGCTGCCGCATGAGTATGGCATGTGCATGTAGACAGCCATTTGGATACTACGTGCAAGATGAGCATAATAATTTACCCCATAATGACATAGGGCATGTCTATATCAATAGTTCTGCTCAAGGAGAAAGAAACGGCCTGTTTAGGCCAGTTCGTATTCATGATAGGGGCCCTATTGATGGGCTAGCTGGCATTGGACGTGGAACTACATTTGTGCCTGCAGCTGCTTGGCCTCCAACTCGTTATGTTTTTTCTCGTGTTCCATTTGGTATTGGCAACCGAAGCAACCAGCAACATCCTGCTAATGATGACCCAGAGAATAGAGCTGACAACAACGGGGACCTTGCTGGGGACGGGTTGACAGCTTTGGTTGGGCTCAGTCAGGGATCAAATGACGTAACCAATGTGCATGAGGTGCAAATGGGAAGAGAATATGAGACAGGTCCGCAAAGTAGACTGGCAGGATCCTTAACCCCTGGGTCAAGTACCAGTGGCGTTCCTGTGCAAATGATAGACTCGCCTGAGCATACTATGGGGTTGAGTGGGAGAATGCAAATAGTTCTATATCATTGGATCTGAAGACACCTTTGAGTCACTTCCCGCCTTTTAAACTGCGTAAGCTATACTTTCTTCTGGCCTAGCCGTTATGATTTTTCTTCTAAATGTTGCTTTTTCTAAAATGTTCAGGATAGATAGTGGTAAGTAGAGATATGAATCTAGCAATTAGCTACTTGAATGTGATGTGCAACAGTTGCTGGAATATAGTACTTTGGATAGTTTGTGATCACCATCTACTGGTTTATCAGGGTTGAATTTCAAGATGTACACAGGCTCAGTGATGGCCAAGTTAAACACTCCCCTGAAGCATTTTATGCAGGTTCTTTGTGGAAGGTATGATATGAAGACGAGTATTTTCTTTCTTTTGATTCTGTTGATGTTGCTCTGTATCTTCATTCTATTAATTGATCCATAAAAGTTTGATTTTTTGGTCTGTTGGATCTGATAGGTTAGTGTTCAGGCTTTTAGTGATGAAGATCCTCAAGGACGCCGTACGCTTGGTATTCTTCCTAAACCTTTGTGTCACTCTAAAGTATGCCTTAGAAAGATTACATTATTTTTAATTCGTTCTTTTCATTATCATCTGTCATTCAGGTTTGTTTCTTCATCGGCGGAAGGCAGAGATTAGTGATCCACTTAGAAAGGTAATTTGAATCACGTTTGGGTAATCACTGTGGGCTGCAAACACAAACTTGATGCGTGTTTTGCAGCTCAAATCATGGGCGCATTTGGATTGCTCAAATGTGATTGTACACTTTTTGGAGAAGCTGTTTTTGGCTTAGCTTGGGCCAAACATGAGTCTTCACAGTTTGGATTCCCTTAAATATCCTGATGACCAAGCACTATCAATTACCAAGACACGTTCTTCTCAGCCTCGTACCGAACTTCCATGCTTTTTTTGAAATAATTGTAAATGCGTAGTTGCTACGTTAAAATTATGTGTTCCCAATATTTACATAAATTTATAAAATAGTAAGTAATGAAATTTACTTTATGACAATGGATTTCATTTTATAATATTATCATCATAATGATGTAAACCAATTTTGTGTTATGAATAAAAACTAAGACGTATTTAAACTTCAAAAGCTCTGTCAAACCCACTCTTGACTGTAAGATGATATTTTGTATTTGCCTGTATACCTTTTCAAATTATAATCTTACTTCGCAAAATTGCCGAAAGATCTTGAAATTTAACCTTTTCTTGTTCTTTGCTCTCCAGTTAACTTAAATTGATTGTATGTGAATCCAATGTAATTCACACTGTTTTTTCTCCTTTCTGTGCTCTCAGGTCCACATGTATGTTGATTCTAGGGAAAAGGTTACTGCTAGATACCAGGTGAACTCAACTCACTAACCTAATGTACTTTTTAGTCAAAAAGCCATAATACCTCTTTAGCTAATTGCTTCAATCTATGAATTGTCAGTTGATATGTCCCTCAAAGAGAGAAGTGATGGTATTCGGAAGCTATAAGCAAACAGGAACACTTCTACCGAAAGCTCCAAAGGGATGGGGTTGGCGAACAGCCTTGTTATTTGATGAGCTTGGTGATCTTCTCCAAAATGGTGCCCTACGAGTTGCTGCTGTTGTGCAGCTTATCTGATAATTTTTTGAGGTATCTTCACCCCATGGACCCCCAGCAATGAAACATTAGAGTTGCTACCTTTTAAAGAAATTAAAAATGTTAATGCTTTCTTTTATTCGTATTTTCATGGTTTCAGATGGAGTTGAGCTGAATTATGGTTTTGCCGCATTGAGTCACATCAACAAATTGAGCACTTCTAGTCGAAATTTGTGTTCTCAACATTCTCTACCCCTCTTGCTTTATGAGATCTAGACTTACATTTCAAGTACTCCTGTATATTCCCAATTCTCAGTTCTGCTTTCGTACATTTTGCGCCATTGATTATTTTGTCTAGGTTATAGAAATTATGTATATATAGTACTATTCATGCCATCCTTTCGATGCGAAATAGGGGTTGTGTCTGGGTTGATGCTGCGTACATGTAAATAAATACCTGTTCTCTATACATGATAAAAATGTACATAACTACGGAGAATCCTCTTAAACGTGTTTGGCCGAGCTTATAAGCTTTTCTAAACATCTTATAAGATGTTTGAGAGCTTATAAGCTCTCTTTAAATATGTTTGGTAACTTTTTTATTTTATAAGCTCCCAATATAAGATGTTAGTAATTTATAAGTTGATTTTTAAAAGGTTGGGGGTTCCCAACTTATTTTCAAAATAAGAAACTTATTTTAGCACACTCATTTTATTTGGACCATTTTAATTACAAAAATGTTATTACTAACATCTTATAAGCTCTATCATCTTATTTATCCAAACATTTCATGTAGGATTTTATAAGATCTTTTAAATAAGTTCAGTCAAACACAAACACTCTCTAAGTCTGGACGTGTTGTATCAGGTAGGGAAACTCAGACTATGTTGATTTTCTAATTCAAGCATGTGTTGTATCAGGTAAGGAAACTCAGTCTATATTGATTTTCTAATTCAAGCATGTTATCGTAGGCTGGTAAATTAAGGTTGGATATTGGAAATTCATATTTTTTGCATTCATTTTATTGTGTGGAGAATAAACCATTATTTGCATGTGACAGTTTTGGATTTTAAAATTCTTTTTATTTGAGATCTTTCTCATGCATTGTCGATAGTCGTCGAAAATGGTATTTTAAGACAGCAGATTAGAAAAATGCAGTTGCAATTCATTTTTAATGGTAGTTTATATCATAGGTTACAACGGTGGCTAGAATACAAGAAAGGGACGACCTGAGGCATCTTTCGTTCTTCTTTAACTCTGGCAAATATTGAATGATGCTAAATAGCGACTCTTCAGTTTTTCCGATGTGAAAAAATGGCCAAGTATCTTAAATCTTGTCGTGTTGTACTGTTGTCGTATTTTCCATTTTATTATGCAAGTAGTCTACTTGGGACAATTGACACAAGACTTAACAGGACTTGCAAAATTGATACTGAAACAATAAGTGAGACTGACACGATTTACAATTATTAATTAATTTGCTTATTTTTATTATGTTAACCACGTGAAATGACATCGTTTCTTGTAACCATCATTTTTTTATCTCTATTACATTACGTTATTATTCCTGTCATTCTGAATAAGAAATAAATTTAACGTACAACTATAAAATTAAATTACTCGGGCATTATAGTATTATAGGCAAATTGACTGATTTTTGGATAACAATTCAGAGTGGACCTGAAAAGTGAACATCAAAGGTTGGAATACATTGGAAAATCAGGAAATGGGCTTTTCAGACAAAGATCATGCTATCAGCCGATCACTATACCATCTTTTAATAATTTTTCCTAACTTCAATATAAATTAAAAATCCAAAACCCGTAAATATGGCTTTTCTTGATAAAAAAATGGAAATCTATACCTCCTTGGCCGGTCATAGCAACAAGTTTTTGTCAAGAAAATGACGAAGAAGAACCTTTGATTCCTAAGAAGCGTGTGTCCAAGAAGATAAAAGACTAGAAAAACGGCAAAAAAGGCTTGCAGTATTTCTGATACTGATCCTTTCCTGGTAAAAAAAGAAACTATAAATCACTTATAATAGTAATAATATAAATGCTAATTGCAGAATTTCTCAGTCCTTCATAGTAAACTCCAAATGCAAGCTATTAAATAAATCCTTTCTTTAAGCACACCATTGTTGTTTTAACATCACAAGATCTTCTATACTGTGTGTGAGCAATAGCATAACTCAAATATGATTATTTTAACTATTTAATATTTTCATAGTACCTTTCATTTTGAAGTTCTGATTTTCATGCTTCCTGTGCTGCTATCTTTGGTTCAATTGTCATGATCATTTTCACTATTACCTATTTCATGGATCTGTCACTATTAGTTTAAATAACTTGTTTCTTTCTTGACATTTCTGTGTAATTTTTTTCCTAGTTATATTTTGTTTTTCCAATAATCATGTCTTCTTTGTCATGGCTAACATCCCTTAAATGTTCACCCTCCATCATTTCTGATGACTCAAGCTCTTTTGAAATTGTACAACACTGGCTGGAATTCATTTTTCTGTCACCATGTCCACAGAGGATTATATTTTCAGCTATTAACCTTGTTTTCCTGTTTACACTTATTGTATTAGCACTCAAAAGGCTATATTCGAGATTCCTCATCGGTCGAAATACAGGCTCCTCCGTTCTTGACAAACCTCTTCTTGGAGATAATAGTCCCGGTTTTAGAATCACTTTTTGGTTTAGAGTTTGTTATGTCGTCACAGCTCTCTTAGCTTTAGTCTATTCTGTTCTCAGCATATTGGCCATCAAATCTCAATGGAATTTGGTAGAAATTTTGTTCAAATTGTTGCAAGCAATGACTAATGTGGTAATTTTGGTTCTTATTACACATGAGAAGAAATTCGGAGCTGTCTCTCATCCACTACCCCTTCGGATTTATTGGATGATGAGTTTTTCCGTTGTAAGTTTGTTTACTGCTACAGCTATAACTCGTTTAGTCTCTAATAGTGAAAATGCTGATCCGGATATTACAATGGATGATATATTTTCCGTGTCAAGCTTCCCACTATACATGTTTCTGTTTATTACTGCTGTCAGAAATTCATCTGGGATTAGTTTGAATTTCAAGAAGATGCTAATGAGAATTCAAGACAAGAAATAGATTGTAATATTAGTGGCTACGCTAAAGCTTCGTTGTTTTCTAGAGCAGTGTGGCATTGGATGAACCCTATTCTAAGCAAAGGCTACAAATCCCTTTAAAAATAAACGAAGTCCCTTTTCTTCCGACCGATCATCAGGCTCAAAGAATGTCTGAACTTTTCGAATCACATTGGCCTAACCCTAGTGAAAACTCGAAAAACCCTGTAAGAACAATGCTGCTCCGATGTTTCTGGAAAGATCTTGCTTTCACGGGTTTTCTTGCAATAATCCGCTTGGCTGTCATGTACGTCGGCCCTGTCCTAATCCAAGGTTTCATCACTTTCACTTCTGGGGATAGAAGAAACTTATATCAAGGCTTTGTTCTAATATTGACACTGTTTATTGCAAAGGTAATTGAAGTCCTTAGTTCACATCAGTTCAATTTTCTGTCTCAGAAACTTGGAATGCTTATTCGTTCGACTCTGATTACTGGTTTATATAAAAAGGGCCTCAAATTGTCGTCCTCCTCCAGACAGGCTCATGGATTAGGACAGATTGTGAATTACATGGCCGTTGATTGTCAGCAGTTGTCTGATTTGGTTTATCAGTTGCATACGTTATGGATGATGCCGTTTCAAGTTGGAGTTGCTTTATTGCTGTTATATGTTTACATTGGAGTTTCTGTAGTGGTCTCATTGGTTGCGGTTATTTTAGTTATGTTCGTTACTCTGACAATTACGCGCAAGAACAATTCGTTTCAGTTCAATGTAATGAAGAATCGGGATGTAAGAATGAAGGCTACAACAGAACTTCTTAACAACATGCGCGTGATAAAGTTTCAAGCTTGGGAAGAACACTTCTGTAAGAAAATTCAATCTGCGCGAAAAGGAGTACGGTTGGCTAAGTAAATTTATGTACACGATTTCAGGTAATTTAGTTTTGCTATGGAGCGTCGATTTCAATAGCTGCACTCACTTTTGGAGTTGCGGTTTTGATGAAAGTGCCACTTGATGCTGGGGCGGTTTTTACTGCAACGTCGGTTTTCAAGATTTTGCAGGAGCCGATTCAGAGTTTTCCGCAAACGCTTATTTCGATTTCGCAAGCGATTATTTCGTTGGGGAGGTTGGATAGTTATTTGATAAGTCATGAATTGGGAGATAATATTGTTGAGAGAGATGAAAGTTGTGATGGTACAATTGCTGTTGAGGTTAAAGAAGGTAGTTTTGCATGGGATGATGAAGGTGGTCAAACTGTTCTTACTGAGGTGAATTTTGAGGTTAAAAAAGGAGAGCTTGCTGCAATTGTTGGAACTGTTGGATCAGGAAAATCGTCTTTGTTGGCTTCGGTTCTTGGCGAGCTTCGTAAAATTTCAGGAAAGGCATGGATTTTTATTTTCGTTTCACTTTTACCTTTTTAAAATGTTAGTAACGACAGTTTTGCAATTAAAAAAATTGGAATTAAAGAAGGTTTAAAAACAGCTTATAAGCTCTTAACGACTTATTTTGGGAGCTTAGAAGGTATTTCTTTTTAGAAAAATTACCACACTTTTAGAGATTTTATAAGCTCTTAAACATCTTGGGAGTGTTTGCAATCACAAAAAAAAAAAAAAAAAAAAAAAACTTCTTAGTTTTTGGCTGAAGAAAATCACTTTATAGTGTTTGCAAATGTCAACTTCTGCTTTTGATTCTACTTCATTTAATCATAATCCAAAAGCAAGGAGATGGGTAGATGGGTGCTTTAGATTTCTGCTTCTGGTTTGACTTTTACAAACAAATAAACACTTTTTCAACTTTTTCACCAAACACTCTCAACTTATGATTATATTTTCAAACAATACCAACTTCTAATTCTCAACTACTAAAATAAATCACTTCTAAATGATGAAGTTTTTGCAAACACTCCCCTTATTTCAAAAAAGGGTTTATTCTATTTGCTACTGATGCTCAAGCACATAAGTCTGTTCTCTCTATAGGTGAGAGTTTGTGGGACTACTGCTTATGTGGCACAAACATCATGGATACAGAATGCAACAATACAAGAAAACATTCTGTTTGGTTCACCAATGGACAATGAAAAATATAAGAATGTGATAAAGGTGTGTTCTTTAGAGAAAGATTTGGAGATGATGGAACATGGGGACCAGACAGAGATCGGAGAACGTGGAATCAACCTTAGCGGTGGCCAAAAGCAGCGGATACAGCTCGCTAGAGCTGTATATCAAGATTGTGATATTTATTTACTGGACGATATATTCAGTGCAGTTGATGCTCACACTGGAACAGAAATATTTAAGGTTCGTATAGAATTTCCGATCAATAATATACCTTCCTTTGATTAGTAAGATCGATGAATATCAATGTTGTAAGTGCTAAAAGTGATTTTTAAATAAGCCTGCTCCCATTTAGAGTTACTTGCATTCAGGCAAAGAAACATTCCTTACGATTGTTGATTCTACACTAATATTAGCCAATTCAGGAAAGAAATATAATTCATGGACCACCAATATCATATCCAAAAAAATTCGGTCTATAGTGCTTGAAGCCTGGCCTTAAGGAGAAAAATAAAATAAAATTCAGCTGATGCAATCAAGAGACTTGTTGCATTCTTGCATTTCTCAATATATTTCCATATCATACAGTTGAGAAACTAATTTTACGGTTTGCAGGAATGTGTAAGGGGAGCTTGAAGGATAAAACAGTTTTACTTGTTACTCATCAAGTTGATTTCCTTCACAATGCAGATTTGATACTGGTAAGTATTACACTTCTATTTCTTTTAAGCAACCAATGTATGAAAATTTGTGGAAATATTATAAGATATCTGAAATCCATGTATTTAGGGAGTGCTTGCAAAAACTTCTGCTAAGAAGTGATTTGTTGTAGCTGAAGTAAATTGCTTGAGTTTGCAAATAGAATCAGTAGTTGAGAACTAGAAGTTGAGAGTGTTTGGTGAAAAAGTTGTAAAAGTGTTTATTTGTTTGTGAAAGTCAACCCAAACGCAGAATTAGAAATCTAAAGCATTCATCTACCTGCTTTTAGATTCTGATTAAATGAAACGGAAATCAGGAGCAGAAGTTGGCATTCGCAAACACTAAAAAGTGACTTTTTTCCAGCCAAAAGCTGCGAACAATTGCAAACACTCACTTAATTTGGTCTTGTGTTGATCAGCAGCATCATTCTTTGTACTCGTCAAGAAAGACTATAATGTGTCCCTTGACATATCTACATGTATCAAAAATATGAAAACTTGTGTATTAATGTGAAGAAATATTATGTTTCCTCTCATAATTGCGATATTTTATGACCAGGTTATGCGAGATGGGAAAATCGTGCAATCTGGCAAGTATGAAGAACTTCGTCAATCTGACCTGGATTTCACTGCATTCGTAGCTGCTCATGAGACCTCCATGGAACTAGTAGAAACTAATACAACTATTTCTGATATAAATGTCAAAAACTGTCACAATCACCCGATAAACATGTCGTTTGAGCCAAACTGAACTTAACAGTGAACCAGGGCAATTGAAGTCCAATAAGGGTAGTTCGAAGCTCATTGAAGATGAAGAGAGAGAAAAAGGCCGTGTTAGTCTGAATGTCTATAAGCAGTATTGCACCGAGGCATACGGGTGGTGGGGAATAACAGCTGTCATATTTGCCTCTATATTATGGCAGGTATCACAGATGTCATCTGATTATTGGCTGGCCTATGAAACTTCAGAAGAGCGTAAATTTGTAGCCTCTCTGTTTATTGGGATTTACTCGGCCCTGGCTGTTGTTTCGTGTGTTTTTGTGGGAATCAGATCAATCCTTGTTGCGTTTTTGGGTCTCAAAACGGCTCAAAGCTTTTTCAGTCAAATACTGAATAGCATTCTGCATGCTCAATGTCATTCTTTGACACAACTCCTTCCGGTAGAGTATTAAGTCGTGTAAGTTTCACTAAGATAACTGGTTAAACAAACTTGCCCCCCTCAATAGGTGCAAATTTTAAAATAGAAGCATATGTCAAGGGGGTGTTTGTAATTTTTAAAGATAACTGGTATTTTTTTGTAATGAGACTAAACTTCAATGGTAATATTTGTAAGGGATAATTACAAAAACACCCTGAAGTTTGGGCTAATTACAAAAAAACCCAGAGATGTTTTATAATTACAAAAGAACTCCTCAAGTTTGATTATGTCTTAAATTTAAGGTGGTAACTGTAATATTTTTATGAATGTCAGGGTTTTTTGAAATTTTTTTGCTTATGAAGGGGAGAATGTAAGCCGAAAGCCAAATGGGGTTTTTGCAATTTTCAATGTCTTAACCAGTGTTTGCTCTATTTACAGGCATCATCTGATCAAGTGAACGTTGATATGTTGATTCCATTATTTTTGAGTGTAGCTATCGTCATGTACTTTGCATTGCTTGGCATCATTATTATCACATGTCAATATGCTTGGCCTACAGTATTCATCATAATTCCACTTATTTGGCTTAACATCTGGTATCAGGTACGATTCACAACGCATGAATTTGAGCAAAATCCAGTATTGAATGATTTAGGCCTTTCGTTTGATCATTGTGTAAATGCAGGGATATTATATCGCAACATCTCGTGAACTCACAAGACTTGATCAAATTACTAAAGCTCCAATCATCCATCATTTCTCTGAAACAGTATCTGGGACTACAACGATACGTTGCTTCAGAAAACAGGACAAATTCTTTCAGGGAAAATATCGACAAAGTGAACTCAAATCTGAGGATGAGTTTTCACAATAGCGCGTCGAATGAGTGGTTGGGATTTCGTTTGGAGATGATTGGAAGTTTTGTTCTATGCTTAGCCACCGTTTTCTTGATCTTGTTACCGAGTTCAATCATCCGACCAGGTAGTATATTGAATAAAAATAGGATATTCAGTAGACAGTATTATCACTTATTTAGTAAATATTTTTCTGATGCAATTTTTTTGTTTCTGACCAGAATACGTTGGACTGTCTCTTTCGTATGGGTTACCGCTTAACTCTGTACTGTACTGGACTGTCTATTTTGGTTCATTTCTTGAGAACAGAATGGTTTCTGTGGAGAGAATAAAGCAATTTATAAACATCCCATCAGAAGCTGCATGGAGAAAAGCTGATTTTCTGGCTTCTCCAGATTGGCCAAATCGTGGTGAGATTGAGATAAAGGACTTGCAGGTATCCCCGTTTCTTCAATATTACATTTTGCTGATATATGTTCAAATTGAGGAAAACGTAAACCACTAGGGTGTGTTTGCAAACTCTTAAAAAAGTGATTGTCAGTTCTGCTATAATAAATCACTTCTTTCAAAAGCATAAGTTTTTGCAAACACTCCATAAGTCCAGAATGCAACCCCACATTTTCAAAGATTTTAGGAAGCTAGATAAAGCAGTATCTTTCATTGCACAGAAACTTGCTATGCATTAAAAGTACATATATAATATGCATATGTGCAACACCACTGAAAATTAATTTCCTGCTTGTTTATTGATATTTGACTAGTGAAATATGTCGGACAATCTGAACAATGGCATGTGAATTTGAGCAGGTCAGATATCGGCATAATACTCCTTTAGTATTGAAAGGAATATCTCTAAGCATCAATGGAGGCGAAAAAATTGGTGTTGTTGGCCGAACTGGAGGTGGAAAGTCAACTCTAATACAAGTGTTATTTAGGCTGGTGGAACCTTGTGCTGGGAAGATAATAATCGACGGGGTTGACATTTGCAAGCTCGGTCTTCATGATCTCAGGTCTCGATTTGGAATCATCCCTCAGGAGCCAGTCTTGTTTGAGGGAACTGTTAGAAGCAATATTGATCCACTTGGGTTGTATACGGATGATGAAATATGGAAGGTATCCGATACTATTATCTACAATTTGATTACTTGGCTTTATTGATTCAAGAGTGTCTGCAAACACTTAAAAAAAAGTGATTGTAAGCTTTCGGCTGAAAAAATAGTAGTTTTTAGCATTTTAAAATGCCAACTTTCTGATGCCGCTTTTGGTTGACTTTTACTTACAAACTAAAACACTTTTACAACTTTTTACCAAATACTCCCTCTCAGCTTACACAACTCTTTAGCTTCTGTTTGCAAACACTACCAACTTTTGATTCTCAACTACTTTTCGAATGCGAGTGTTTGCAAAAACTTCTGCTTTCAGAAGAAATGATTTATTGTAACATAAGTAAAAGTAGTTGAGAATAAGAAGTTGATGGTATTTGGAAATAGAATCAGAAGTTGAGAGTGTTTGGTGAAAAGATTGTAAAATTGCTTATTTGTTTTTAATAATCAAACCGGAAAGAGAATCGAAACCTAAAGCAAGCACTCATCTCTCTACTTTTAGATTCTGATTAAATGAAGCGCATAAGTTGATATTTGCAAACATGAAAAAGTGAATTTTTTCAACCAAAAGCAGAGAAGTACGTTTTTTAGTGATTGCACACAGCACACACTTCCAATAATTCACTTCCTGTGAAAACAGAAGTTTTAAATTTAATTTGCAAACACTCCCTTATTAACATTATTTCTTCTTTTGATCCGTTTGCTCTTAGAGTCTTGAACGCTGCCAACTGAAGGAAGTCGTGTCATCGAAACCTGAAAAACTCGACTCTTCAGGTACATTTTTCACCGACTTCATATGTGATCTCGGTTCTATGTATGTTTAGGCTAACAAGTTCTTACATAGTGGTCGATTCTGGGGACAATTGGAGCGTGGGACAGAGACAGCTTTTATGTTTGGGACGAGTTATGCTGAAACGCAGCAAAATCTTGTTCATGGACGAAGCAACAGCATCCGTTGATTCCCAAACGGATGCTGTCATTCAAAAAATTATCCGTCAGGATTTCTCAGCCTGCACAATAATCACCATTGCTCACAGAATCCCCACTGTTATAGACTGTGACAGAGTCTTGGTTATAGATGAAGGTCAGTTTCTTAAACTACCCCTTAGATTTAGTCTAATTACAAAAAACTCCAGTTATCTTTTAAAATTACGGATACCTTGTTGATGTTTGTATTTACGTAACAAATACCCCATTCTGAAAATGCAATTCGTAAAATAGAAACCAAGATCTCAAGAACATATTCGTAATTTTGAAATATAACTAAGTCTTTTTGTAATTAGACTAAACATTAGGGGCAGTTTTTGTAGTTATGCCTCTACTATGACAATGAGTTGATTGTTATTTTTATAATGTTGTAACAGGATGGGCAAAGGAATTTGATAATCCATCCAAACTTCTAGAGAGGAATTCACTTTTTGGAGCATTGGTTCAAGAGTATGCTAACAGATCATCTGGATTGTGAAACTTTACAACTATTTTTACGTCCAACTTTTTTCTTTTATTTTCATATATACTAGTAAGAGACACGTGCGCCGCACGTGATCCCATATGATTTTGTTCAAATAATTATATTATTAAATATTTTTGTTGATGAATATTAAAAATAGCTTAATGCACTTTTACGAATAAATATATAATAACTAAATAATTAAACTATTAAAAGATAATTTTCAAAGTATTTTAATATATATTTTGTTTTCATAAGTATAAATCGATATGAATGATTAAGTAAATCTTTTAAAGAACTCAAGCAAACAAAAAATTTAAAATTAATATTACAACAAAAGAAGTTCATGTATTAGCTTACAATCATATTAATCAATCTTTTGTTATATTTTAATGGCTATGGACGTGTTTTTGTTAATTAATTTGAAGTCTTTTGACATATTAGATGCATTATCATGATTATTTGGTAATTCGTGAGCTAAATATTGACACATCGTTATCACATTAATCAAAAATTTAAAATTGATATAAATTACTTATCTACCAAAAAATCAGGCATAACCTAATGATTTTAGTTGTAATTGTTATTTCTCAGAAAAATAAATAAATTAAAGATTAATATTATCTGGTATGATCATGTGTTTCTTTCATTCTCTCTAACTACTTTGGTTAATGACATGTAACTCAAAACAAATATTAAAAATAAAATATATATACAAAAAGAAAAACTCTTTTCATATAGAATCTTAATTCAACTTCCAAAGTGAATATATTTATCAGAACACTTAAACTTTAAGTTACTGCAATCTATCTATAATGTGTATCATATTTAAAATAATAAATCTTAATCCAATACATATGAAAATTAAAATATTTCATCTTTCATAAACAAAATATTATTGTCATCAAGAGTCATGTTTTAAATAAAACTATAAAAAAGTGATAACTCGAAATCTAAATTTTGAAACTCTATCTAATAGCATATAAAATATATACATTTAATAAATAATAAAACCAAATATAGTCTTAAAAAAATCAGTTATCATAATTCATATTGAGTCAAACTTCAATAGTTAAATATAATACCAATAAATTGTTATACTTGAAAATTACTTTGCAAAAACTTATGTTATTTATTAAAAGAAACACTAACTCAATTAGTTTTAGAAATATATATTATGATGTTAGCGATGGTATTTGCAATTGCATTTGACTCTTTACGTTTGTTATAAAATTAATAAATTTGTAAATTTTTTTAACCATATATGTATACAAATTATAATTACTCTTAATATGCTAAAATATTCTATATTTGTTTTATTTTTGAAGAGACCATAAACTGTAGAATTAATTTGAATCATTTATTTTCTAAATAACACTATTTATTGCAAAATACAATTACCCATTCATTTTCGTAATTTGATGCCTCTATTGGACAAAAAAATATATATAGTACTTTTAATTTTTGTTTTAGATTTTTTTATTGAACTTTTGATCAAATAAGAAATTATACTTGCCAAAAATTATGATTTCAAGTTGTAAATAATCCCTTAACTATCCTTATGTGCCTAAAACAAACATAATTTATATCAGATGGTTCATTATAGTTTAGTATTTTGTATGGTTTAATATAGTTAATTTGATATATAAATAGTATTATTTATACTATATTATTACCTTTAATTTGTAATTTAAGAAAAACCAAAGTTTGACACATGTATCAAATTATTTCATATTAAATTAATTTATTTTTATTAAATTCATATGACACTTTTCATTCGTGATTCTTGTCACAATGTTTCTCTTATTCTTCATTTTGCAAAATTTAAGATATTGTATACCTGGATTTTGTAATAAGTGTTGTTTTTGTGCTTGAATCTTTATAAACTTTTTAAAGGTGTGATTTTTAAGTGAATTATTTTTTTATTATAGAAAATGGCGTAGTGTATATATATATATATATATATATTATGAATGTTTGACACATATATCATTTTTAACTCTTTAGTTTTAATCTTTCAATTTTTTATTTATTTTATTTGGTTAAACTCGAAACTATCTATTAGTAACATAAATTTAAAAAAATTGAATTATATCTCATCATATAAATAAGATATTTTAAAAGGAATGAAAGCGATTGAGTTTACAATAAATTTTGAAAAAAAGGAGTAATAATTTTGACATTGACTATGTCAAAAGAATACTTTTATCGAATCAAAAGTTTCAAAAACATCATCCGCCTATGCACATTTTTAATATAAGTATACATGAATAGTGGAAAAAAATATAAGTATAGTATAAATATTTAGATATTGATATAGATATAGATGAAAAAATATTTTTTAGATATATTTGTTTGGTTCATGAATTTAATCATAAGTATCATATTGATTTTTGATTTTTATAAGTTTTTAGAGGTGTAATTTTTAACCGACAATCAAATCATGTTACTGAGAAATTCAAATTCATATTATATTAAGTGACTTCTAATTAAGTGTTTTCTTGAGGACGTATATGTCAGTTTTAACTCTATCACACATAATTTTTCTTTTAATTGTTAATTTATATCATTATTACTTTTTGGTGTATTAAATCATACTTTTTCTATTAATGATATATTGAAATCATAAATATATTTCAATAAAGAACAGTAAATTTGAAACTAAAGATTATGATGTGGGATAAAATAATATTTTGTAAAACTCATAATTGTTATCCTTATTTAGAGTCAAAAAGAACTTTTGTCTTGATGCAAAATTTTGTCCCGACTTTCTTCTTTATCTTTGTTAATTTTGGGATTTTCATTTCTTTCTTGTAGGCCATAAAGAACAAAATGCATAAGAAAACACCTAAAATAAAACAAAGACTACTCTTTCTTATACCTCTACATTAAACCAAAACTTTATCTTGTTAGGTTAGAAAATATTGATATCATCTAGGTTAAGTTTACTATTTTTATTTTATTTTTTTGAGCAGGAGATTTTTATATTATTTTTGATATAGTTGCGTTATAATTAAATGGCATCTATTTTCTTTGAAACAAAAATTGTTATGTTTTTCTTCATATTTTATATGAACATGAGATATTTATATTTTTTAAATATATTTCTTTTAAAATATATTATGATAATAATTGGATTTCTAATAAATATATCATAAAAATTATTAAATATATAATTGAGTCTAAATTCAGATTTAAATTGTTAAAGGATACATCCATTAAAAACTTAGATAAAGATTTGTTAGTTCAAGTTTATTTGCATTGCAATCGTAAGTGAGGTTCGTGGATCATGAATTTTGTCCTATTTTTTATTTAATCAAAACCCCTACGATTGGAATTTTGTTTCTTTTTGTTTCAGTTGTAATTTCATATTTCTTTTTCCTCTCGAATTATTATATATATTTAATTTTAATTATTCAAAAAATACAAAAAATATATATACAACTTTGCATAACAATGAAATTTAAACAGCTAAAATGATCTCATACGAAGTCTTCTATATAAGCTTATAATATATGGTTGGAAAGTTTTCGTAATGTAGTTTAATATAAATCTGATAATATATAATAAATTAAAATATTGTAAAAGTTACAATTGAAAGAAAATATAAGAAGAATTTGGGATATAAAATGTCACACACTTATCTTGTAACTAAATAAAAGCTAAAATAAATACCAAATTACTTAATTGTCCCTAAACTTAACTATGTTTGAAGAGATATTTTTGTCCAAATAAAAATTTCAAGAAATCATTCCACCTATTCACACTTTTTATATTAGTATAGTTATAGATATAGATATAGATATAGATACATATATTTGAATGTGCATGCAAATGAATATGATGCGTGTAATAGATTATTAAAATTTATTCTAAATTACAAACAATATTACCTGCTCAAGATATGATCTTATTAAGTTAATACTCGGCTTGTTAATGATAAATATTGCGATTGATATTTTAATATTTAAGTACCAATGTTAGTTTTTTTATTTAAATAACATGTTATTTCAATATATTTGGAGAAGAAACTCATAATAGAAGAACGAGTTAAGTATTTTATGAATAAAAAAACATGCTTGACATCCAAATCAGGAATCAATTTTGGATAATCTAAAAATGACAGTGTTTTCCAAAATTGATAATAGTGTAGCTTTAGGGCAATCATTGTTCCATGTAAGCTATGTTGCTATTAAAATGAGAATTGAATTGATTACATTTTATGTATTAACAATACCATTATATACAATTTTGTCTTCATTTAAGCATAAAATCATGTCTTACAATCAAGCTATATCAATGAAAGAAATCATCGTACAGTTACAAAATCTGAATTGAAACTTCAGATCTTATGTTACTGATTTTTAGCAAATACAAATATGGTAAGACTCCCCCTCAAGTTAGAGCATGGAGATTGTAAATGCCCAACTTGGACTTCAAGAAATTTAAATTGATCTCGACCAAGAGATTCAGTGAATAAATCTACAATTTGTTGTGCCGAATAAATCTTTTGAGGGTTGAAGTAATCCACATTGGAATTTTTCACAAACCACATGACAATCTATTTCAATGTACTTCATTCGTTCGGGAAAAACTGGATTTGCAACAATTGATAGTGTTGCTTGATTATCACAATAAAGTGGTATTGGTATTTTATGGGAAAGTTTCAAATCGCTCAAGAGATAAGAGAGCCAAGTAATTTCACAAGTGGTTAGGGCCTCTGTTTCAATGGATGACCTTGAAATTGTGTTTTTTTTTTTGTTCTCCATAGATTGGGCTTGAGCTAAGTAGAATACAATAGCCTGTAGTAGAACGACAATTTTTTGGACAATCGACCCATTCTGAATCACAACAGACACGAACATAAACTTTTGAATTTGCGGACAACAAGATACCTTGTCGGCGTAATGTATGAGTGGCGATATCTAGATGAGGTTGACGAGGTTGGTTCATGAATTGGCTTAAAATGTTCACTGCATAACTTATGTCTGGTCTGATGACATTGAGGTATATGAGACGACCTACTAAACGACGATAAGTGGAAGGGTCTGAAAGAAGATCAGCATCAACATTAGTTAACTTGAGATTTTGTTCCATAGGAGAGTCTGAGGGCCGAGCTGCACTAAGTCCACAATCATCAAGAATATCTACTAGATATTTATGTTGACTCAGATATATCCCTTTTTTAGAGCGTGCAACTTCAGTCCCCAAAAAGAATTTGAGATTACCAAGATCTTTCATATGAAACTTTTCATGAAGAACTTTTTAAATTTGTGTACCATCATGTCACTAGAACCAGTGACAATAATATTGTCGACATAAATTAAGACATAAGTGGATTCACCATTCTAATGAAGTATGAATATTGATTGATCTGTTTTAGATTGATGAAAGCCAATTTCAAGAAGAAGAGTAGAAAATGTAGTAAAACAACATCTAGATGCTTGTTTGAGACCGTAAAGGACTTGTGAAGTCGACAGACCAAATTTTCCCTTTTTCGGCAATAACCTGGTGGAAGAGACATAAAAATTTCTTCTTTGAGATCACCATGTAAAAATGCATTATGAACATCTAACTGATATAAAGGCCAAGCATTTATGGATGCAATAGCAAGAAGCAACCGGATTGTAACAAATTTAGCAACTGGTGTGAACGTGTCAATATAGTAAATGCCTTTATTTGATTGTATCCTTTGGCAACCAAACGGATTTTGTAACGCTCAATAGAACCATCTGCATTCCTTTTGATTTGTAAACCCATTTGCAACCAATGGGCTTTTTGCCAGGAGGAAGCGGAACTAGAGACCAAGTGTTGTTATTTTTCAAGGCAATGATTTCCATTTACATAGTATTTCTCCATTCTGGGAATTTCATTACTTGAGAAAAACTAGAAGGTTCATTAGTAGAATCAACAGATGCAAGAAAAGAAGCGTGAGAATTTATCATAAGAGAGAAAATGATGAAATGAAAATGGAATACCTGCCTTTTTGGAGGAAGAAAGAGATTGAGCACGAGCTTAGTAACAATAATAGTCTTGATGTAAGTGCATAGGTACTTGGCGTTGAGATCTACGGGGAGGATTTGAAGAATTTATTGTGTTGTTTTTAGATGGCAAGACTGGATTAGTGACTGTATTGGATTGAGTGGAATAAGTTGAGTTTTCTTCAATGTCTACATGAGAAAAAAATATTAAGTGTGGATAATAATTGAGCAGGAAAAATATTTTCACGGAAAGTGACATCTCTACTAGTGTAAATCTTTTGTGAAACTAAATAGAAAATTTTGTATCCCTTTTGAGCAAATGGGTAACCAATAAATATTCCAGGAGATGCACAATGGTCAAATTTATGTTTAATTGAAGTATTGTGACCATAACAAAGGCAACCGAAAACACATAAATGAGAATATGATGAAGATTTTTGAAGTAATGTCGTATAAGGTGTCTTTCCTCTCAAAACATAAGTTGATAGACGATTAATGAGATATGCACTGGTGAGTATGCATTCTCGCCAAAACTTTTTAGGTAGGTGAGCTTGGAACCATAGAGATCGGGCCATATTGAGGAGGTGTCGATGTTTCAGCTCAACTACTCCATTTTATTGTGGAGTATCGATACAACTTGATTGGTGGATAATGTCATGTGATAGAAAATATTCATTAGTAAAATTATTTAAGAATTCACAACCATTATCTGTTCGAATTTGACGAATTTGAGAACTAAATTGTGTTCTCACCATGGCAAAAAAGTGCAAAATGTATGAATTCACATCAAATTTATGGTTCATAAGATAAACCCAAGTGTTACGATAATAATCATCTACTATGGTGAGAAAAAATCGAGCACCAGATAAAGTTTGTGTATGATAGGATCCCCAAATATTACGATGAACTAATTCAAAGCATGTGGTTGAGGAAATAGTACTAGAACTAAATGGTAATCTACATTGCTTGGAAAGTGGACACACAGTACAAATGTATTTATTAGAAACAGACACATTTTTATCCAAATGACTAATTAAAGGAACAATTGGAGATGTTGGATGCCCAAGTCGCCAATGCCATAAATTAAAAGAGGCGAAATTCTAACTAATAATAGGGGTATCAAAAGGTTGTTCGATTGTGTTTAAAAGGTATAGACCACCATCCCGTGTCAATCACATTCTTCATCCGTAGGTCCTGAAATATACAAGTGTTAAAAGAGAAAATAAAAAACAATTTAGTGTTTCAGCGATTTTCTTAACACTTAGTAGATTGAATCAAAAAGTGGGCACATAAATAACATTTGGGAGTAAAAGATTAGGCAAAGGACCATCACCAATATGTTTGACATGAGCATATGAACCATCAGGTGTAATAGAGATTTTTGAAGATTTTATAGTAGATGGAATTAATAGATCAATATTAGAAACCATGTGATCTGTTGCACCAGAATCAATAATCCAAAGGATTGAAAAAAAGTATGAAGAGAGACAAAAGGAGATACCTGCAGCAATGATTAAAAGGTGGTCATTACCGGCAGATATGAGGGAAAGTAATTGTTGAACTTGTTCAGGTGTAAGCGGACTTCTTGAAGAAGTTGGGTTTGAAGATGATGCAGCAAAAACAAAAGAACTTTCATGGCCAAGTGAATGTGCAGTAGGAATATTATTTGGTGTATTGATATTCCCTTGAGTATTTGGAGGAACATAACGAGGATGGCTAGAAGGATAACCATATTTTTTGTAGCATAGAGACTCTACGTGGTTGTCTTTCTTGCAATGTCCACACCGATATTTCACCCGAGAGTCATTGGAGACATGGTTGTTACGTGGAGGACGAGTAGAAGCCATGTCCGCTTGTTCAGTTGGTAATAAAATTTTAACAGAAATTGAATGTTGTCTTTCATCTTGGGAAAGAAGGGCGTACACTTTCCGAATAGAAAGGTAAATGATCTATTAAGAGAATGCTACTACGAATTGAAGCATAAGAATCATTCAAGATTATCAGAAGTATAAAGATCATTTAATTCATGAACAGTGCCTCAAGTGCAATTCAGAAGTTGTTGATATGATGACAATTTGTCCCATAAACTCTTTAGGTTTGTATAGTGAGTAGATAGAGAAGAAGTTCCTTGAGTCAAATTGGAAATTGCTCTACAAATTTCAAATATACCAGGAGCATTTTTCTTGAAAAACTCTATTGAAGATCATCCCAAAAAAATCTTTAGTAGTGGGAGTCCATAACAAGCTATTAGAAATGCTAGTTATTGTGGAATGAATTAGCCAAGAACACACCATACTATCACATCTCTGCCATTTTGCAAAATCTGCAGAAGTGGAAGATGGCACTGGAAGTGAGCCATCAATGAAGATATGTTTATTTTTAGCTTCAAGTGCCATGGTGATAGCACACTGCCAGGTAGGATAATTGTCAGCATTTAATAATTGAGTAACAAGAGTTTGCACAGGAGGATTAAAAGGATATAGATAAAAATAAGAAAAGAAGTTATTATCAGAGAGATTTAGAGCAGTAGTGGTTCTAGGGGGTTATTTTCAGTAGCCATATTTCTTACGAAAAAAAAGAAGGATCGAGATTAGGTTGATACCTTATTAAAATGAGAATTGAATTGATTACATTTTTTGTACTAACAATACCATTATATACAACGTTGTCTTCATCTAAGCCTAAAATCACGTCCTACAACCAAGATATATCAATGAAAGAAATCATCCTACAGTTACAAAATCTGAATTGAAACTTCACATCTTCTGTTACTGATTTTTAGCGAATACAAATATGGTAAGAATTGCATAATCAGTTTTATAGTTTATTCTTTTAAAATCAATATTACGAATTTTTTTTGCAAACCAAAATCTAAATTCCTAAGGCATATATAAAATTAGCAATCGAGGCATGTTACCTTCGCACGTGATGCTAAGAGGGTTGATGTCACGCCCCAAACGGGACGCGACGAACGATCCACAACTTAAATACAATAACCAAACAGTTGAGACAAATATATCAACGAGAACCCAATGAGACAGAGTCTAAATAAAAATGAATAATTAAATAACAAGTACAAGTACAACTTAAAGTCTACAATCCATCATCCAAATTACAACCCGAAAGTCAACAAAATATAGTAACTTAAAGTCAAAGGGTCCTACGCCTTTTAGTTACAAACCCGAATAGAAAAAATACAAAAGTCCGACAACAACATAAGATAAGAGTCCAATCAACAGCAAGAAAAAGTAACTAATCCAACAAGCGTAGTACAAGGTCTCAATCCAGAGTCGGTTCCGCATCCTCAACGAAATCCTCATCTAAGGTTAGAAAATAGGTGGGGATGAGACAGAAATCTCAGTGGATGGGGTGATCGATGGTAATGCGAGTGTGGCGCAATATAATGTGAGAAAACAATTATATGAAAATGCGTGAGTATGATGCATGAATTCACACAAATTCGCAAGCGTCGTGATAAAATATTTAAATAATATACTTATACAGTTCAAGAAAACAATTCATGGTCACACAGACACTATGTGATTCAGTCAAGACAGGTAGGATTGCGTACGGAAGTGTAACGCCAATCCCAATGCAAGGCAAATAATGGTTGCGTCACGGATTTGTAGCGTCAACCAATGCAAAAGTAGTAGCGAGCGGTTGCGCGTGCGGAAATGTAACGCCAACCAAAACGGGTCCGATAACTCCGGAATCGTGTGGATCGATAAATGATTCCTTCGTTCTTCCTTGTAACTCCCGGTCGGATGGTCCAAGACGCACCTTATCGCTCCGTAGGCAAAGACAAAATCCACAATGGAGCTTGCAAGGCTCGGATCCATAATCATGATTATACCTCAAGTACTACGACCCGCTTCCCTTGACATACTCCGTCCCTCGATTCGGGATTAGGGACGATGGGGCCTAAGAGTGGAATAGCGAGTCAGCCTTGCCCATCCCATCCGACGTATCCATTCCGATTGTGAGCTCGACACACCAAGTTGACTCAGCAGAAAGTAATTACATGTACAGCAATGAGTATTATTGATTCAGTAAGCGATTTAGGAAAAGTTTTGAAAAGCGCGAGTGGTAATTATGGCGTTGGTGGAGTTTTTTGGATGAAGACGATCATCGCAAGGATAAGCAATCTTCGATATCTTGAAAGATTAGGTGGAACATAAGTCCCGTTATAGATTCAAAATCGCAAGGCGAGGGAGTCGCACCGCTGATCGGGTTAATCGGTCAAATTGATCCGATAAGTCAAGGTTTTGGGAAAGTAAAATACTTTAATTAAATCTCCAAGTCGGAGGTCTAGGGCTATTTTAGTAAAAGAGAAAATAATTTGAGTTAGGTCCTTTATAAAAGAAAATTTTCAATTTAGCCCCGTTTTGTAAAAACCAACACTTTTGGGGTTAAAAATTGAGGTCGAGATTTTGTAAAATTCTCACATTGGCCCCAAATTTGTAAAAATTGCCAATTTGGACCTTAAGTTTAAAATAATCGGAACTCACAAACCGGAAGGGCTTTTAATGTAATTCCAGTTGGAAAATATCATTAAGATTAGTGGGATATTGGGACAAAAGCAGTTTTTAAAATAAATATGTGTAGGTCCTTTAACTTTTGAAAATATCATTTTTGTCCCATTTTGAAATAATTGCCTTTAAGGCTTTTAGGGTCCAATTGTTATGAAATTTGAACCTTGGGTCCAAATTATAATTAAGTTATAGTTAAGTTAGTATTTACAGGTGCATGGGCTGCATAAGTCCTGGAAATTTCATTTGGGTCCTCAAGTTTAGTATTTTACACATTAGTCCCTCAATTTTAGAAAAATTGTTTTCCAAGCCCTAACCACTTGGATTTTTGGAATACTTTTAAAATATGTAATTCCCAGTACCTTAAGAGTAAAAATTTCAAATTTTAAAGTTAAGGTCTGGTACAGTTTTAAAAATTGCAAAGTAGCCCTTAAACTTTCAAAATTTTACAATCTAGTCCTTGGGCTTTTAAAGGTTGATTTTATTTATCTTAAAACTCTTAAAACTTTATTAAAATGTCCAAAAGTCATTTTTGAACCTGAGTACAGTCCCAAATTTCGAAATTTGCAGAGGGGTCCTTTAACTTTCATTTTCTTGCAATTTAGTCCACCAACTTTCTATTTTTACATTTTTAAGTCCAAAATTGAAATTTAATCAATTATGCTCGACTTTTCCAGGTTATAAGGCATCCAAAACATAGATTTTAAAGATCATACACATGCATGTCCAATACATACAAGAATTCATCAATTAAAACATTAAAGTGTACATGCATGCACCTAAAATTCAATAAATAGCAAATTTTGAGCAACTCTTGAGAATTTTCATGACTTGATACATAAAATTGACATGCAATACATAGATTATATATATATCAAGGCTCATGATCAAATTTTCTACATGCATTTAATAAAAACACCTAATAGTTGGAAAATATTTTTCCACCCACCTTAAAATTGGAAATTGTGAAATAAAAAGATAATTTCACAATTTTTGGATGAGGCTTCTTAGGTCAACCCCTAATTCAAAAAAATATCAAAATTTGGATTTAGAAAAATGAGAGAAAAATTAAGGAGAAAAAGAAGGAAATAAGGAAATGAGAAGGACTACACTTTACCTTGTGTAGTGGATGTTTGGAGACTAGTTGAAGCTTAAAAAATGGAAATTTTGGTTCAACTCCAAAATCTCCTAAGGTCAGCCCCTATTTCTCAAAAATGAAAAAGGGGTGTTAAAATTTGAAAAAAATAGAAAGAATAGGGAAGAAGGGGTCTAGTACTCAATTCTTACCTTGTAGTCTAATTTCCTCTACTATTTTCTCTTCAAGCTTGAGGTCCTTCTTAAAAAATGTTGTCAAGCTCTAATCTTCAAGGTCTTCTAAATGTACCTCCAAACCAAATTCAAACTTAAGTTAAGAAGGTGGAAGAGATGAACAATGTGATATCCAAAAATGGATTGAAGATAAAATTTCTTACCTTGTAGTATAGGTTTGGTTCGAATTTTTTGATGAAGAAAGAAAGAAGTCTTGAAATTTTCTAAGTGTATAAGAAAGAAGAGGAAGAAAGGTAGAAAAGAGTTGGAGGATTGTTAACAAGAGAGAGAGAAAGAGTTGTTGGTGAAAATGAACCAAATTTTTGGTCATTTAGGCCATATGGCCGTCCAACATGGAGAGGGGGAAAGAGAAAATTTGATCAAGTCTTGAATTTGGTTTCTTGCATGGAGACAAAAGGTGAGTCAAGGTATGGGTCAAAATGGAATGTTGAGAGGAATAAGAAGAATGTTGAGAAGAATAGAATATGTTGAGGAATTTAATGATATAAAATTGATGTATAAGATAATGTGTATAATGTTTGAATTAATGGTATAATTATACAAAAGATGACTAATATATGGTGTAGGTGTACAAGAGTTGGATGATATTTTTGTTTGATACATGTTTTTATCTTAATTTTGATGATTTTATTTTATCACCAAAACAATGTTTTTAAAGGTTGTCCAAATACTCCTAAATGATTTAAAATGTTTTTGATATTTTCCGGAGTATTTTTCTCTAAGTTTATTCTCGTCTAAATTGGACAACGCTTTTAATGATTTTACGTTATTGGGTTTTCACTCTCAAACGATGTTTCTAAATGTTGTCCTAATACTTCCGATCGGTTTAAAATGTTTTTGCTATATTTTCTGAGTATTTCTTGAGTTTTATTTTCGACAAAAATTGGACAACATTTGCTCCTCGTGGTCGACCGGCGCCCTATAGGCAACCCATACCAAGATGTTTTTAGAAACAAAATGAGACGGAAAGAAAAACGAACGGTCGGCCGACGGCCGCTCGGCGTCGGCCGATCGGCGACCGGCCGCCTTCAATGGCCGACCGGTACACTGCAAGTGTGTTTCAAACGTAACGTTTTATCCTTGCAAAATCCATGAGGGGACCGGTTGGGGTGATGGTCGACCGGTCGAGGTAGACGCGTCGGCCGCCGCCCTGAGTTATTTTGTTTGTACTTTTTCCAACGTCTATTTCTGCGACCGGCCGCCTATGTTTTGATGAAGAAATTTCTGACCGTTTGACAAACAGACAAACTTTCCTTAAATTGTGGGATTGATTTCTAACACTATATTCTTGATTTTAATTGTATTTTTCTGTAGATTTTCAATCCCCAAGAGGAGCCTATGCTTGATCAATCATCTCCTATAAATAGAGGAAGTTTTGGAGCAACCAATATAACAATTGAGATACAACACAACAAGATACACTTCAAGCAAACACTTGGTCTTTCATTGTCATTATTCTTGTTGTAAAATTGCCTAGCTTATCACTTTCACATCTTTGAGGTCTAGGCTATTCTTGATTACACTTGCACTCTATTGTGTTATCAATTATCGAGTTGTAATCTTGAATTTGTGGTCGTCATTCAAACACAAGATATCCTTGTGAGTGTTCTTGTGGTAAGAACACACTTGGGTGAACTAGGTGTTAGGTGTAAGAAGATTGTGGTAATCTTCTTGTTGAGGTGTTGAAGAGTGTGGTGCTCTTCAAGGGTGAAGATTGTGGTAATCTTCACAAGGTGCCGTTTGAAGATTGTGGTAATCTTCAAGGGAGATTGTGGTAATCTCCAAAGGTGGTGTTGAAGAAGAGTGTGGTGCTCTTCAAGGTGTTGTAAGTTGAATTTGTATTAATTTTGGTAATTAATAAAATTCTTTTTCTTTTCAAATCCATCCCTGGATATACTGGGGGTGGTAGAGGATTAGGCCCTAGGTGGGTTGAACCTCTTTAAATCGACGTGTGTTGTTTACATTCCGCACCTTCATTATTTTGTTTGAGCATTCGGTTTGAAAAAGAGGGCGAAATTGAAAGATGGAGATAATCTATTCACCCCCTCTGGGATTATCGTAGCCGCTTGGACTTACAAGTGGTATCAAAGCCAAACTCTTTGGCAAGCTCGTTTCACATCGCGAGTGAAGAGAAACGATCAACGGCTACGAATGAAGCTCATCTATCCGGCACTTCCACCACCAAGCCACCACTATTTGATTCCAAGAATTTTAATTTTTGGAAAGAAAGAATGGAATGCTATCTACAAGGTTGCGGGTTCGACATTTGGAACACCGTCATTAATGGAGAATCCATTCCGACGAAAGATACACCATACACCTCAAAAGGCTTCAAAGAGCTCAATGATGAAGAGAAGAGAATCATCTCCTTAAATGGTAAAGCTCTTAATATTTTACATTGTTCACTTACCACTTTGGAATTTGATTATGTTGTAGGTATTCGATCGGCACATGAAGTATGGCAAAAACTAGAAGCCATCTATGAAGTATTTGCAAATGAAAGGAGTCAAACAAAAGCATCTACTTCTCAAGATCATACAAGCTCAAATCTAAGGAATAAGCCTCCTACAACTTCCAATTATAAAGAAGTTGAATATTGTTTTATGGGCATCAATGAAGAAAATGAGGTATGTCTTAAACCCTCTACTTCCTATGATATTGACATTCAAAATGATTATAGTGATTTACAAAATGATTATGATGAACTTCAAAATGAATTCCAAAGCTTACTTGTTAAATACAAAAATTTGAAAAAGGAATTCAATATTTTGAAAAATGATAAGGATAGTTTATTTACTTCCTATGAATCACTATCATGTGCTCACACCACCACACTTGACAAGGTTAGAAACCTTGAAAAAGAAAATAGTACTCTTGTTGAGAATATTGATTGCATGAAAAAGGATTTATTAAAATCCAACTTGAGTACCAATGAAATGTCCAATATTGTTGATATTAATAATTGTGATAAAGAACTTGATCATATGCCTAAAATTGTTAATCATATGAAAAAGGATCAAGTCACTATGCATATTGGTCATTATGCTCCTAGAATTATTACATGCTTTTATTGCGGTAAAAAGGGCCATACGGCTTATTCTTGTCGTCGGGCTAGAAATAGCTCTAAATATTGTTGGAGACCTAAAAGTCTCAAAGCTAATCTTAAAGGACCCAAACACATGAGGGTACCACAAAATAATGTGTTATTAGGTACCCGCAAAGCAAAAATCGGAGAAAATTCATGCCACCAAGAAAACATCAAATGAACGTTTCATTTGATCAAAGAAGGAACTACTCTCAACAAAGCCAATTTCAAGAAGAGCGTATAATCAAAAATGGGAAGAACACAATCCTTGGAAATGGCAAAGACATCATCAACAAGGTGATTTTCAAAGAAGAAGAGACTTTCAACAATGGGAAGGCAACAAACCTTGAAAATGGAGTGATCAAAGAAGTCATCATCAACAAAGTGACTTCTCAAAGGAAGATATCATCAACAATGGAACGGCACAACCCATGGAAATGGCGTAATTGGTAACTCGTATCTCCCTATTTAAATATGCATTTTATTTTGTTATTATGCATGCTCTTATTTGTGTCTTAATTGCAAAATGAGTTTTCAAATATTTATTTTTTTAATTAAGGTCTTCAATATATACTTGTGCTTTTAAAATTTTTTAAAAAGAAGACCTTATATGATCTTTTTAAAACTCTTGTGCATTTTTTTGACTAAAGTGTGTTATCATCCTTTATGGATTTTTATGGCATGAGCTTACATGTGATATCTCTTAGCCTACACTTTTATCATTATAATTTGTGCTAGATATGTTTTAAGAATTGTGTATGATTTACATATTTTCACAAATGGCCATTTATGTCATTATTTGTCAAGAAAGGCATAAATTATCGAGGCACGTTTACTTGTGTTATTCTTACTCTTATAAACTCGATTTTATGCTTATGCACATATCTTTCAAGATATTTCATTTTGACCCCTTTAGTGCCCCTAATTGATCTTGCAAATATTTTCTCTTAAAAGGCACTACGTGTTTAGTCTCGATTTTATCGCTTATATGTTTTTCCCAAAACCCATATTTGTTGGACTTAGTCCAAAATTATATTTTTGCAAAGTTTTAAAACTTTTGGGGTGGAAAATCGAATTTTGGAAAACTTGGGAGATAGAAAAATCACCTGGGGATCGGTCACAACAGGGCGGCCGGCCGCCCGCACCTCGACCGGCCGCACCCCACCTCACTCGGCCGCCTGTGCTAATTTTTGCGGCTTAAAACTCTCTGTCTTGATTCGTGAAATGACTCAAAATCTCCCAAAACCCTTGTTCAACGATTTCTCCCCTTTTTCTTCAAAATCTTCAATTCTTCATCATTTTTCACGATTCTTGTTGCTAATCTTCTTATTTTCTCAAGAATCTTTCACATATGGCACCTCCAAAGAATTCCACGGTCGAAATCCCATCTCCAAGCGTAGAAGGGACGGAGAGGGTTCGTCAAGAAATCGGCTAGAAGAAGCCGACAAAGGGATATTCGAGCCGCTCAAAGAAACGTGGCTCAAGAAGGTGATGATGTTCAAAATCCCATTCTCTCTCGGGCCCAAATCACCGAGCTCCACGGAACAATTTCGCTTTAAAATTGCCGTTGGGCGAAAGGTAAAAAATCTTTTGTTACTCAAGCTCCTAATTCCCGCAATGCTATTAATTTCATCAATAAGTATGCGGAATGGTACTATGAGGATACGGGGATGAAAGGTAAATCTATTGCGAGGACTAAAATGTGTCGTTTTAGTTCTTTTGCGAATGAGTATCCTACGATTAGAGGATTTTTGAGGAGCAAGGTTGGATGTATTTATGGGAGCATGCTTATGTGTTGTATGATGATGATATTATCCAACATTTTTATGCTAATATGTGGGTGCAATATGATAATGATAGAAAGCCGATTGCCGTTAATTCACTTATAAAGGGTCGTCATTTTAGATGGACTCCCAATGATATTTGCCGGCTTTTACATGTTAGAGAAGGTGGTTGGGATTATTTCTCTTGGGACTTGGAATGATGAAATGTTGGGGGTATCGATGAAAGAAGTCAAGACGTATTTGGGAGTATGGCCTAAGTATTCTTTGTTGGCAATGACACTTGAGCATCGCATTTTATCGGTCATTGTCGCATATTGCATTTGTGGTAAGTCGGGAAAGATGCCTAGCAATATGGATTATTTTTGACTTATAAGATTGCTAGGAGGGAACCACTTAACTTTGGTGCCATACTTATTCAATGTCTAATCGAGTCCATTACTCGAGGTAATAAGAAGTTGGTTATGGGAAATTGGATTTGTAAACTTCTTATTCAATCGGGACTTCCTTCGTGGAATTTAACTCGGAAGTTTTTCAAAATGACTTCGACATTGACAATATCTCCCAAATAGTCACGATCTTGCAAGAATATGGACATCCGACCAACCAAAATGGCAAGAGGAAGAGGTCAAGAGTCTCCCGATCCTAATGACATCTTTGATGAAGCGGGGCCGCAAGATTGGTGGAAGAAGGCGAACCGAGCAATCCGGAGGGTAATACCGGTGCTCAACCGCCTAGAGGTATACTCAAGCCGAATTTGATGAGATGAGGGCTTTTCATGAGAGACGAGGTATGAGGCTTTGGAGCAAAAGACCTCTAAAATGCAAAAGTCTATCGGCAAGTTAAAGAAATTCATCAAGGACTTTATTCCCGGATCTTGCTTCTCCTCGGATGAGGAATGATGTTACCCCACCCCCTTTACTTTCTAGCATTTTCATTAATGATGTTTTGATGAATTTTTGTAAAACTCATTTGTACTAATGATATTTGCTTGTTTTTCTTAAAAAGGTTAATATTGCAAGTTGATAATGACTTGTGGATGATCATAAGTTTTGATGGAGTATTTGATGGTAAAAATACTCTAAAGCATTGTTTGATAATTGGTATGAAGTACTTGATGGTAAAAGTGCTTCTTTTATTGCTTTGTTATGCTTAGTTGAATATGTTGGGACATTTGATTCATGTATTGTTGAAAGCATGACTTATTACCTGATGGTTGCTCTAATTTTTGGCATTTGTAATGCCTTGATCATTCTTAGCTTATCTCAATTGGGTTGAACCCTTGAGAATCTACTTTGAGCTTCTTAATTGATGAACAATTTATTGCATATGGTGCATATGATTGAGCTTTGAAATGAGGTTGATTGATGATATGAAATTTTTTTGGCTTGAACCATTTACAAAGGTTTTATACAACCTCTTCTATTTTTCACGCACACAAAGTGTTTGTTGAAATGTTTCAATGAAAATTTCAACTTCTACATGATTCTCTCGCTTCCAAAAGTCTTCTATACTCATTGAGATCATGTTTTGGGAAATAAAACGAGCGTATGAACTCTTCATGATACATTTCTCCCATTTTCCTTGGTTTTTAAGCCTAAATTGCTCAAAGGTTGATAAACCATTTCTTTGGCGCACTTTGATATACTTCTATGATGTTTCTATCATCCTAACATTCTTTTTGATGATTCCAAAGGGGGAGAAACAGGAAATTGGCTCGTTAGCTCAAAGAAGCTAATAAAAGCTTGTCATAAAAGCTATAAGCTATGGCTCATAAAAGCCATATGTTGTGATTTATTCTTAGTCCAATTGTTGCTTGATGGACTTATATTATTGTTTAATGTTGTTTTGTGACAGGGGGAGCTTATAAGCTCTTGAACAAATTGTAATAGCTAAAGCTTTTAGCTTATGGATTATTGCTCATACATTATTCTTGATGTGCTTGTGGATAGGGGGAGCTTGAGCTTATTTTTGAAAATATTTACTCCTACTTGGTTGCTTTAATATTTTTGGAAATTTTGGTTGCTTCAAACGGTCAAATGTTTTTACCGGAAAATCATTTCTAAATATTGCTCTCTTAGTTTGTGTAAAAATTGTTTTGGTTTGTAATCATCAAAAAGGGGGAGATTGTTTGATACATGTTTTTATCTTAATTTTGATGATTTTATTTTATCACCAAAACAATGTTTTTAAAGGTTGTCCAAATACTCCTAAATGATTTAAAATGTTTTTGATATTTTCCGGAGTATTTTTCTCTAAGTTTATTCTCGTCTAAATTGGACAACGCTTTTAATGATTTTACGTTATTGGGTTTTCACTCTCAAACGATGTTTCTAAATGTTGTCCTAATACTTCCGATCGGTTTAAAATGTTTTTACTATATTTTCTGAGTATTTCTTGAGTTTTATTTTCGACAAAAATTGGACAACATTTCTCGTCTCGTCGACCTGGTCGCCCATAGGGCAACCCATACCTCAAGATGTTTTTAGAAACAAAAATGAGACGGAAAAGAAAAACGAGCAGTCGACGGCCGTCGGCCGACCGGTCGGCCGACCGGCCGCCAATGGCCGGCCGACCGCAGACTGCAAGTGTGTTTCAAACGAACGTTTTATCCTTGCAAAATCCATGAGGGGACCGGTTGGGGTGATGGTCGACCTGGCCGAGGTAGACGCGTCGACCGTCGCCCGAGTTATTTTGCTGTGTACTTTTTCCAACGTCTATTTCGTGCGACCGGTCGCCCCTATGTTTTGATGAAAGAAAATTTGACCGTTTGACAAACAGACAAACTTTCCTTAAATTGTGGGATTGATTTCTAACACTATATTCTTGATTTTAATTGTATTTTTCGTAGATTTTCAATCCCCAAGAGGAGCCTATGCTTGATCAATCATCTCCTATAAATAGAGGAAGTTTTGGAGCAACCAATATAACAATTGAGATACAACACAACAAGATACACTTCAAGCAAACACTTGGTCTTTCATTGTCATTATTCTTGTTGTAAAATTGCCTAGCTTATCACTTTCACATCTTTGAGGTCTAGGCTATTCTTGATTACACTTGCACTCTATTGTGTTATCAATTATCGAGTTGTAATCTTGAATTTGTGGTCGTCATTCAAACACAAGATATCCTTGTGAGTGTTCTTGTGGTAAGAACACACTTGGGTGAACTAGGTGTTAGGTGTAAGAAGATTGTGGTAATCTTCTTGTTGAGGTGTTGAAGAGTGTGGTGCTCTTCAAGGGTGAAGATTGTGGTAATCTTCACAAGGTGCCGTTGAAGATTGTGGTAATCTTGAGGAGATTGTGGTAATCTCCAAAGGTGGTGTTGAAGAAGAGTGTGGTGCTCTTCAAGGTGTTGTAAGTTGAATTTGTATTAATTTTGGTAATTAATAAAATTCTTTTTCTTTTCGAAATCCATCCCTGATATACTTTGGGGTGGTAGAGGATTAGGCCCTGGTGGGTTGAACCTCTTTAAATCGACGTGTGTTGTTTACATTCCGCACCTTCATTATTTTGTTTGAGCATTCGGTTTGAAAAAGAGGGCGAAATTGAAAAGATGGAGATAATCTATTCACCCCCCCCTCTAGATTATCGTAGCCGCTTGGACTTACAATTTTTATTCCAAAAATATCCATGTTGGCCGTCCACTTCAAGGGTATTATGGTAATTCCATATATTATTTTTTGTCCCAAATTTGATGATAATATATGAAATATATCAATCTCCAAAATAATTAGTGATCTCCTTGATCAATTGTAAGTCTCATGATCACTTAATTCTAAATCAAAATCTTAATTCTATAAGGTAAAAGTCTCTAAAATAAATAGTCTCTTAAAGTTCTAAGGTGACTAATAAATACAAAAATAATAATAATGATCAATCAAGTGATCATAATTGAGGAATAGAATTAATAAAGATCATGATCACAAGTAATTAAATAAAATGAAATAAGGTACAAAATATATGTATTATTAAAAATTACCCGTCAAAATGACGCGGTAAAATAGTCGATCAAAAGTATAAACGACAATAAGGATCAATTATAAGCTCGGAAAAATCGGGGCTTCACAGTTGCACATTCATTATCACACTTTGTTACTAGTATTGATTCTGATTTTTTTTCTTGCTAATGTATTTAAATACAAACTTAAACTCACCTCACATTTAACGATAAACATATTTCATAACTAAAACATATTAAAATTATATACTTTAAATGAGGTGGATTTAGCCATTTAAGTTTCCACCAACTTGTGTTCCCATCATATTTATAATTAAAATCTAACGGACATTTGAGGCACACATACAATTTACATGTTACTGAGGCTACATGGTTTTTGGGTTATGATCAGTTTAAATTATGACGCCTATAATTTGAATTATAAAAAAAATAAAAATTTGATGAACTTTATTACTCCCTCCTATACGAAATAACTGATGCTCTAGGAAAAACACATATATTAAGAAATGTATTAAAATGCTCAATATATCTTTAGTTAATCATAAATATAATTTTGTAAGAAAACAAATATAGACATTATTGTTAATAAGCATAGGAGTAAATGAGAAAATCATTTTTTCATTAATCTTGAATACATTAAATCGTCATTCTTTTTGAAGAAATTTTTATGTGCCAAAACACACGTAAAGAGGGAGTAATATATAAGTGGTCTTTTTCATTAATAATCAATGTGAACGAAATTATTATATTAATTATTTTAGAATGAAATTCTACATTCGATAAAGACACAAAAGTAAATGGAAAAATAGAAAAATGCAAAAAGAGGGAATAGCTAAATTAAAGGGAAATTAGGTAAAATACCCCCCAACAAGGGGGTATTAAGGAAAAATACCCCTTCATTATTAAACAATGAAAAATACCTCTTTTTCTTCCTGAAAAGTCTAAAATGCCCTTATATTTAAAAAAGCAAAAAAAAAAGGAAAAGAATATGAATAGGCGGGAACCCTTCATTTGCCCATTACTCTCTCTCTCCCTCTCACGTCCGACTCATCTTCCATTCTTCTCACCTTCCAAACCACGCCCGACTCACGTCCGACTCCACTGCTTTCTCTCTTCGACACGCGAACGTCCTCACGAGAAACTATTCCGACGAGCACCTGTTCCGACGAGTTGTTTGACGTCTCCGTTAGTGTTATCCATCGCGATTGTTTGACGTCTCCGTTTTTGAAAATCAAAGGTCATTCTTCGGTTGAAAAGGTTTGTTGTTTCATTTTCTTCTCTTATATGTTTATTTTAGTTAGTTTTTTTGAACCATTTTGGGTTTTGTTTTGAAAACAAAATAATAAACAGTTTAGGGTTTCGTTATATGACTCCAAACGAGATTTAACGTTAAATGATTCATGTTTTATGAGTTAATGGTGTGTTTAGGTTGGAATGTGCGTGTACTTGGCTTTAATTCCAACATTTTTTTGTTGCCCACCTATTAGCCATGTGCTTTGCCCACGGCGTTGCCCACATGAGTGCCCACGGCGTTGCCCACATGAGTGCCCACGTCGTTGCCCACTTCTTTCCCCACTTTGTGGAGTCTGTGATGTGTTGTGTGGAGTCCGTAAGAGTCTATAATGTGTTTTTAGGTTGGCATATGTATGGATTTGGGTGTTTTCATGAATTTTTAATCTTGCCCACCTATTTGCCTTGCAGTCTGCCTACATGTTTGCCTACTTGTATCTAACACTACTTTGTGGAGTCTGTGACGTGTTGTGTGGATTTTATGATCATATTCTCAGAGAGTCTATAATGTGTTTTTAGGTTGGAATATGTATGGACTTGGGTGTTTTTGATAATTTTTCATCTTGCCCACCTATTTGCCTTGCATTCTGCCCACATGTGTGCCTACTTGTACCTAACACTACTTTTCATTGTGCAGTTCAAGAAAGATGGCGCTTGTTCAAAATGAAAAGGACCAATTTCCAGCGAGATTAAGTGCTCGTTGCAATCTGAATGAGGAAGTAAACATAATAGTTGGTTTTTTGAGCGCTAGGAATAGACAAAGGTTCAGGGAATCGTGCTTTGGCCAATTCATGGATGTACAAATGCCCACTATTATAAAAAATTGTATAAGACACAGATCTAAAATTAGGCATCCCCACAATCCCGCGACAATCATGCCTACGAAAATGCCCACTATTTCAAAAATTGTATAAGACAAAGATCTAAAATTAGGAATGCCCACAATCCCGCCTTTCTGATTATTCCTACGCAATTGCCAACTATATTCAAAATTTGTATAAGACACATATGCTTAAGCAAATGTAAATATTAAACAGTTTAACAATCATAAACAATGTAAAAATCTCAAAACATTAAAGGGTTTACATGCCCACAATCCTGCCTACAATAATGCCTACGCAACTGCCCACTATTACAGACTTTCGTATAAGACACAGATGTCGTGCCCACAATCCTGCCCACACTCCTGCCTACCATTTTGCCCACACTCCTACCGACAATCATGCCTACGAAAATGCCCACTATTTCAAAAATTGTATAAGACACAGATCTAAAATTAGGAATGCCCACAATCCTGCCTACAATTATTCCTACGCAATTGCCAATTATATTCAAAATTTTGCATAAGACACATCTGCTTAAGCAAATGTAAATATTAAACAGTTTAACAATCATAAACAATGTAAAAATCTCAAAACATTAAAGGGTTTACATGCCCACAATCCTGCCTACAATAATGCCTACGCAATCGCCACTATTACAGACTTTCGTATAAGACACAGATATCATGCCCACAATCCTGCCTACACAAATGCCCACAATCCCGCTGCGCATCCGCTAAACAACCAATATTCATCACCCACACTTTCTAAGATTTGATGTTACTTCTCACCGGAATGGGTTTTAACTTGCATGTTTTGCGATTATGACCGGTGCCTTTACATCGGCCACACTTCCTTTTCATTTTTGCTCGCCCGGGACAATATCCTCGTTTTCCGTGGCCTACCGCTAGGGGCCGCATGATTGATCGAGGCAACACATTCAACTCGGATACTTCCTGGGGTATTCCGAGTCCACGTGGCCTACAGGGAAGATGGCCTCTGCATATGCGCTATTAGTGCATCGGTTGTGTAAAATTGAGAGCGAGTTCGTGCACTTGGCATTCCAACTTTCCTAGGCTCAGCCGCTAGTGCATGTGTACATGGTAATTGATCCACCGAACACATTACATGTGCACTTTCTTGCATTCAAATCGACCTCGGCATTCCTATCACTATCAAGTACATAGTAGGTGTAGTAATGCGATGTTTGGACATCCATCCTCCTACTCTTTTCATCCCGCTCTCGAACAATTTTCTCACCCAATCATTAATGGATATTTCATATTCACAGCCACATTACGCCGTCGCATACCACCTCATCAATATCATTAAGATTGCATCCAAAAGGGCCACCGGAGGGTATTCCCTAGATCCCCGAGCACGGCATTAAGACTCTCCGCGATATTGGTAGTCATGATGTTATATCTTCTACCCTAAAAAACACACGAGCCCATTGCTCCGTCCTCAATATTTTCGTTAAATGCCGGGTAGTTATATATATCACTAGATACAAAATATATCTCGTTCATGATATGTCGAAAATCGGATTCATTATATGTCTTAGCGGCACATAGAGTAGAGCCGATACATCGACATCCTTAAATTTGGCAACAACATTTTTGTCTTAGATGGTAGATGTAAATTCCATGGTCTACATCCTCCCAAAACATAGGGTCATTCTCAAGTTCTTCCATAGTCATATCAAAATATGGAAGTGAACTTGGTTTTCTTTTTGCAGCCCTTTTTAATTTATTGATCTTACGCTTTTTAGGTAAATGCGCACTTGGGAGGTGGCATAAAGCTCTTCAATGATAGGTTTTTTTAATTGGTAACATCACTTGATTGCTACTAGGCGACTCAAAGAGTGTTTTTTCTTCTTCTCTTATTTTCCTTCTAATCGAACAAACCTAATGACATAAAAGGCTTCTCGCTATTCATGCGAACAAGTAGCCTGACATCGTCATCATCGGTGACTGGACATGGTGGCAAAGGATCAACATGTTCATAGCCAAACCAACTCGTCAACTCTATTTCACACTCATATGGATTGAATTTAGAGAAAATATAAGCTTTCCGCAACAATTCAGCGTAAGTGAACTCTGAAGGGAAGAGAACAGTTTTGGAATGCTTCCATGTATACCTCCATCGGGATGTACTTATGTCACAATCCCAAACTCCATCCCATAAGAGCATTATATGAACCCCTGCAGCAAATAGATAGATATAAAAGATCAGTTTCGTTGTCCACCCACACAACTGCCCACATAAATACCCACCCAAGTGCCCACATCCTGTCCAGTTCACTTTGTCCTCCCAAACAAAATGACATTTGAATTTAACTGCCCACACAAACTGCCCACACAACTGCCCACATAAATACCCACCCAAGTGCCCACATCCTGTCCATTTCACTTGTCCACCCACAATTTTTGATATTTAACATAAATCGCCACCCAATTACTGCGGTTATGCCCACGTGTTTGCTCATCGATACAACTTGCGAAAAATCGAAACTCTTCAAATTATACCCATTTCAAAAATCGTGAAAATTGGTTAATTGAACCATTTTGCGAAAATGAAAATCATTAACATTACACGAAAGAACAATCAAAACTAACCTTTATCCATATTTTTGATCAAGAATCGAGATTTATTGTTTAACACAGTCCTCGATTTTGCCTCCTTCAAACGCGTCGCATTTACTAGGGTTAAGTAATTTTGAAGAAGAGCTCGAAAATCTTGTAATGTTGATCTCTTTGCTCGAAATGTTGAGAAGAGGCCAGAATGTAATGGTGAAACTAGGGTTTGTAATGGTGAAAAGGAAAGGCGCTTAAATTTAAAATTTCACTCCCGCCCATAAGTGCTCGCTTTTCCCTTTTTTTTTTGATTTTTTTAAATTAAAGGTAAAGTAGACATTTTAGGTAGGGAAAATGGGTAGATTTCATTAGTTAATAAAGTGGGGGTATTTTTCCTTAATACCCCCTCGTTGGTGGGGGTATTTTACCTAATTTCCCTAAATTAAAAGAGTTGGTACTAAAAACATTACAAAATTTCCATCTCATAACGAATTCTGAAAATCCGATTCACAAAACCGCAGTTTTTGACGTACAAATCTTTCTATTTTTCTTATTGCAGCAGCCGTTTACGATTCCCAGTTTTTCTTTGATTGCGCTGTAGTTTTTCCCAATTCGAATTCTCAGCAAAACCCTAAGACGGGCCTTGATTTCTATAATCTCCCGATTAATTTCGTCTTCTGCAAGCCCCTTTCCCCTGATTCAAAAAACCCCACGTCGAATTTTGCCGAAAGAATGCAAGCTTTTGGATGAATCAGTATTCTTCTCAACTAGGGTTTCCGCCTCAGTTGGGCCTTCAATTATGGGGGCTTTAACCAACAATAGGAAGCGAGGGGACGATTATTTCAAATCTCTTGTTCCACCATCATCCCCAATTGACCAATCATGCATTCACATTACTAAAAAGCCCAAGCTTTCAGTTTCTCCGTATCAAAATACGCCAGACAACAGTCGGTACGCATCGTCAAACTCTATTGTTTCAAGACTTTCTCAGTACCCAGATAGGAAATCGGGGTTTTCCAGAGAAGTTCATGCCCCAGTAAGGAATTCAAGATTTGGGCCCTTTTCTTCTGCTAAGAATTCTGGAATTATTGCTAGTTCTAAGGAAAGTCCAGCTGATAAAATGGGGGTATTCAGTGTATTTTCTCGGTTATCTAGATATGAAAAGGTTAAGGATGTAGCAATAAGAAGTTTGAGGTATGCGTTTACGGGGAAACAGAAGGAAAAGGAGGTGATTGAGGTTGATAGTGAAGATGAGAACCAAGATGATGTTGCTGATGATTCTAGCATCGAGGAGGTGGAGATTGTGGATTTTGTAGGAAGTAAGAGGAAGGGCGGACGAGGGGATGTGGAGAATTCACAGAAACTGAATGTCAAGATGGTGGAAAAGGTAGTGCGGTCTTTCGATTCTTCTATGGTTACGGATGCAAGTAATGCAGTTGCAAAGGCAGCTGACTGGGAGAAGAATGTTTTTATGCAGTTGGACCAGATGCCAGATGATTCTGGGGTGCCTCGGTATAAGAGGTTGTATGATCAGATAAATAAAAGAGATGGTAAACTGGCTAGCTTAAAGTTTGACATAGAATTAAATGAAAAGCGCATTCAATGGTTTCATTTATTACGGCCTCAGAAGAAAGAAGAGCAAATTAAGGTGACTTTTTCTTGTTTTTTTTCTGGGGAAGTTCATACATTTGCAATTTTGTATTTGTATTTAGTCACGTGTCACTATTCGCGATGACCTAACTATACAATGATAATAGGTTTTCATTTATTTGCAGGACGTGGCCAAAGAATGTTTTGTGCCTCTTACTGAGGAGGAAGAGAGTGAAGTTTCTTATGCGTTGTCCAATTTCAATAGGTATTGTATTGTATTTCCTCTTCAATTGAACTGGATGTCTTTGTTCTACTTATTTACAATGCTCTTGTCTCCACTTAACCCTTAGGAGAAAAGTTTTGGTGACTCATGAGAATTCCAATATTGATATAAGTGGAGAAAAATTACAGTGTTTGAGACCTGGGGCATGGCTTAATGATGAGGTAATTTGTCTTTATTTGCATGGATAAATTCAAAATATTTATGTGGAGATGCTGAAGCTGTCATTGGAAGGTTATGATGCGATTTGTGTGTGTTACTCCTTATTTTGCAGGTCATTAATTTGTATCTTGAATTATTGAAAGAAAGGGAGAAAAGGGCTCCACAGAAATTTTTGAAATGCCATTTCTTCAACACCTTCTTTTATAAGAAGGTTAGTTAGCTCATTGCTCTCAATTCCACTCTCTACACTTCATTTTCTGACTATTATGTTCAAAGTGTTTTAAGCATTAGCTACAATGATACGACTTTGTTCCTTTTCTTTTACAATGTTCACTTTACACACTGGATTCACATTATAATCTATCTCATTGCTTCTATACTCTAGGAAGAGCACTTACTGCCCCTAATATTCGGAAATGCATATCTTGTCCATTTTCATGCAATTGACGAATTTGCTTAGGGTCGACACTTGAACAACAATTAGCCTGCAGCTTATGCTGATATTCCCTCTATTCTGAACAAAATAACCTCTGATTACTATTTTTAGTCAAACTGGGGTTATATTAAAGTCAGAATTTTGACCAGTTGGCGTGTTTTATCCAAAAAACAATTTAAATGCAGTATGAAAGTTTGAATATATCCATCCCACTTTGCTTGTGATTTATGACTCTAGTTGTAGCCAATAAATATTGAAATTTTGACATCACTATTTTGCACTAGAGCGAAGATAGGTTGCTGTTTTAAACAGAAATGGTTATGATTGCTGCTTGCATAATTTTCCTTAATTACAAATGCTGATCATAATCATTTTCTTTTATCAAAGAAATCCAACCAAAATTGTATTTGTGTCATGGTCACATTGTGGTAACTTTTTGGCATTAATTGTGTACACTTTATGTTTCTTTCACGTACGTCACTGCATAGTTAACAAAAGCGGGCCTAGGCAAGTGGTGAAGATCTGTTGCCTAGCTGGAAGGCCGGGCGATAAAAATTATTAAGCCACCACCTGGGTCGCCTAGGCATCACTTTTGGTGAAGTGATAGATGATGCAAAGGTGACACCATTTTTTTGCTGGGCGATCAAAATTATATTTTTTAGTTTCCTCTCTTTTTTAGGAAAACAAATTTAAGAAGGGTTTTTAGTAAATAACCCGTAAACCCTAAAGAAATACCGCGCCTCCTTCAGTCTTCCCAGTCCAAACACCGCCACGCCTCCTTCCACTGGCAAGCAAGTCCAATCTACCAGACGGAGATTTTTTCTATTTTCAGCAGATTTTTTCAGCTTTTGTTTACTAAAATTCAATTAAATTTAACAACTCTTATGAGTACAGGTAGTTGTTTTTTGTATGTTTTATAAACATGCTTTTATTGACGTCAGTTTTTAATTCAATGATTTTTCTTTTTCATTTTTTTTGGCGGAGATTCTGTTTTTTTGGCTGAAATTCGGTTTGTAATTCAATTATTATTTTGGCTGAAAATCTGTTTTTTTTTGGCTGAAATATTGTGATGTTGTCTTGTTGACATTATTGACTATTTGACTTGTGCTTTTGTTGCTTGATGTTTCATATAGTTTATTATTGTTTGATATGATTTATTATTTCTTGCAGTTGGTTTTTAGAAGAATCTAAGTATATTGAATGTTTTCTAGTTGTTGTCGCCTTGCATGTCCAGGTCATCGCCTTTTGCCCCCTAGGCTGTTGGCCTCTAGGCAATGAATTGTCGCCTTGGCGTCACCTATCGCATTAATAACAATGCTTCATTGTGATAGATCTATTCGTTCGTTGAAACAGCTAATTACTGGTCTTAACTTTATTATTTGTAATTGATCATTTGTCTTTCTGAGCCTGTACATTTTCTGACTTCTGCATTTTGTTTGTTGAGACAGCATTATTTCCACATCTAAGTTCTATGCCCTTGCTATTTTGTCATTTGTTCTTTTCCAGCTGATCAGTGGTAGGGGTGGCTACAATTTTCAATCAGTTCGAAGATGGACTACACAAAGAAAGCTTGGATATAGTCTTCTAGAGTGTGACAAAGTACAGTTTCAAGCAATTTACTTTTTCATGTTCACGTCTCTACCAAAATTTCCCATTTTTCCTTTTTATTTGCAGAATTTACCTCATTCATGTTTCAATTTTTGTAGATTTTTGTGCCCATCCACAAAGAAGTTCATTGGTGTTTAGCAATTATCAACAAGAAGGACGAAAAGTTTCAGTATCTTGATTCACTCAAAGGAGTTGATTCTCAAGTTCTGAATGTACTGGTATGCATGTTTTTTTGTTAGTCTGGTCAAAGATATCTTTCATTGCTTTCTTTTAGATTTACATACTTGCATTTCTATTTTCATACTTCTCATAAGCATTCAGGTGTGTGTTGTATGTAATAGATTGCATTATCCATGTGGGGTGGGGAGGGGGGGTTCGTTTGCTACTTGGATGATGGATCTCATCGTAGTGCTTTGTGGGTGGTGACTCTTAATTGCTTTGATATTTTTCTGACATCAATGTTGAGAAAATAAGATGAAGAGAGAAGCAGGAAAGGGGAGAGTGAAGGGGAGAGTGAAATTGAATACCTAGGGTTTTGAATTTCCTTTTATTCTCTAATGATTCTTGGTCTACTCAAGTTATTTATGGATGAGATCCGCGACAAATAGATGGAATCAGAAATTTTTACATGACTTTTTAAGATGTCACATAACCATTACAGCATGTTTCTGTCTCTCATCATGCATATATTATGTCTAGTAATTATATTTACTACTCAATTTCCGTTCGTGCTCTAAGGTGTGCAAGCTCCTTTTAATTTTAATTTTGGTGCTCTTGCAATCTCAATCTCACTTTTCGTGCTCCCTCACCGTGTTGCTTAGGTACAGAGTTGTTTAACCTTTTTCTCTTTAAGTGGCACACAGGCAATTTGTCATTTATTTTCTTTCCGTTCTGAGGCAGGGGAAGAATAGACGTTTGAATGGATATGTTAAAAGTATATGTTATATTAGTTTTTAATAATACTAGGATAATAATAGAGTGAGACAACCCTTCTTAGAATGGGGAGCAGTATTGTTCCATCTCATGACAAAATTGCCACATGCGTGTTCATTGCATTCTGTATTTGGAATTCGATAATCTCCAAGGACTCACATTCCATATTTTTATATGGTTTCCAGTGCTTCTTGATGTATTGACTCGTGCACATTTTTCCTGCAAGCTGGGTTTTGTATTTCTTTGTTGTAGTGTGACTCATATGTAGTTCTGAAATGCAGGCCAGATACTTTGTTGATGAGGTGAAAGACAAGTGTGGAAAAGACATTAATGTAAGTTCGTGGGAGCGAGAACTGGTCGAGGAACTTCCAGAGCAGGCAAATGGGTATTATGCGACACTTTCTAATATATGCTTTTTAATGGTTAGGAATTAGGAATATTAAATTTTGAAAGATTATTCTTAAATATAAAATGAAATCTAATTTTGAGGAATTAATGTGGCTTGAACTAGCTCCCGAGCCATAGCATCATCTCGTCATACTTTGCTGGTTTACTGAAAGGATCAGAGTTCTGAGTTGGTGTGGAGTGTGTGTTAGTTTTACTTAATTTGTCAATCGAATGTTAAGTTTTCCCAAGCTTTCTTCTGGACTCTTCACTTCCCATTGATGTCAGTCTCTGCCCAATAAATGTCATTACTAGAACTGTGTTATTACATAATAAAGTTGCTTGAAAAAAGTCCCAGGATTTGAGCACTTGTGAGGCATCTGTTTTTTTTTTTTTTTTTTTTTTTTCAGGGTATAAATGGTTATAGAAAATGCCTTGAGCCAATAGATTTAATGTACTCTACTGTTTTGACAAATGACATGCTCTTTAAACATCTGGAAATTCTTGTACCTAGGTTATAGAACTGATTCTTGCACATTAAGCAACATACAATTAGTTCTTACTTCTCTTGAATATAATCATCACCAATTCCTGATTTTTTTGACTTGTCTGATGAGCTACTCAAAGCACTCGAGTCTCAACACTATGCTTTTTATCGGTTAAATCCAATTTTGTGTTTTTGGGACACTGTTATGGAGAAATTGTATGTTCAGTTGATATGGTCCCTATTACTTTGTCCTCTCCTCCTTTCCAAATGGAAGGCTTCATTTGGATGGAAGGATTTGAGCTATGGATTTTAAATCCATAATAAGAAATTCATTGAGGTTGTTTGGATGGAGTCATTTTATAATGGATTTCAAATCCTTGGAAGCTATTTTTGGAGTCATTTTGGAGGATTTCAAATCCTTCCTATTTGGAGTCATTTGAAATCATTCCCTAAATCCCCTCCCTAAATCCAAATCCTCCCATCCAAATGCAACCTAAGATTAATTTATTTCTTTCTTTCTTCTTCGATGCTTTGCCAGTATTATTTTGATTAATAGAAAAACTGTTTTTCGTCACTTTTAAAATCTAGTGTAATTGTTATTAACATGAAAACTGATCTTATACCTAGTTATGATTAACACGTGGAAAATATAATTGTTAGCTTAGTCTCCTTTTTCAATTATTGGATCTCATGAAGTCTTTCTCTAATAGTTTATCCAATTTAATTACAATAAAATCTTATTCCCAGACCAATTAAGATTTTATTTTATTGTCATTATCAACTATGACCAATGTATTTTGTTTGGTTTGGATAAACTTGTTTGTGAAGTGTAGTACAATAGGAGGTTATCCTCAACCTTTTTGTGTTTCTGCACCAAAAAATATTAATTTCCTCTAGCTGTTGAATGAATCAAGTTTTAATTGTGATGAAACTGCTCCTTTGAACAGGTTTGACTGTGGCGTGTTCATGATCAAATATGCTGACTTCTATAGCAGAGACATTGGACTATGTTTTAGCCAGGTAAGCCTTGTACTTAAGCTGAGTCTAGTATACAAAAGTAACTACAGCCTCATTTCTGTTATTTTTTATGTTGGTGGCTGACAACTACCTAGTGGGCGAACATAATCTTGCATTGTGTTGTCTTAGTAAAATTCAAATGCTGAATCCAGATTGCTGGTTTTTATACCTGATGATGACTTCACGAGTTGCATATGAGAGAAAGTATGAAGAAACTTTTGAACACCAGAGTTGCAGCTTCATTTTTTTGTTTTTTTGTTTTTGCTTCCATGTGAATTCAACTAAAAGTAACAGAAAGCATGCTAAATGATTGGTGTTGTATGTTTTCATGTTGAAATCAGTCATTGTCTCGTTTATTAAATTATATACTTGTTCACTGTCCGGAAGATTTTGTGGAGAACAAGAGCAGCTTGAACTATGTACACTTAATGTCGTCATGAAATTTATTTTTTATCGTTTGCAAGGTTTATATTTGAGTGGCAGTGATAAGATGGCATTACCTTAATGATTCATTTCTTCTGGTTGTCATGCACTTTGTTTTTCTTTTTTTTTCTCTTGAGCCATTAGAGATCCATCATATATTTTCTTCATCAATGCTGGTCATTGTGTAATAGATTCCTTTGATTTGTGTGTGAAACTGGACTTGGTTTATCAAGTAATTTAGCAGGCCTTTTAGATTTTTTATTTTTCCATGAAGAAAGAGTAGAGCGTATACCTCATTGTCCCATGCGTGATTTTCTTTTGTTATCTAAAGATTGGAAATTGCTTCATATACCTGTAATGAATTGATGTGTTGAATACGTGATTTCTACTGAAAACTGCGCTCCTTTCCCATGTTTTTTGGTACCTGAGGCTGAAATTCTTCTTCTTTATTAACCTATTTAGTTCTTTTCTATCCTTTCTTGTTATAGGAAGATATGCCATATTTTAGGCGCAGGACAGCTAAGGAGATTTTGAAATTGAGAGCTGAGTGATGAAACATGTTGAGATCAGATTGTTATCTTATAAGACACGAATTCTGTTGAGCACGTCGATGGATCTCGTGATAACAATCATGATGAATTGTTGCTAGTTTATCTCAGCTTCAGTTGCTGGCATTTGGAAAAATCCGCACTCTTGCTTGCTTGTGATACTCAGCAAACGTGCGAGACAGGTATATTAATCTGTACATGTATCGGTGCTGAGTGATTGAACTTAATGTTCACCTGGTTCTACACAATTATTCTTTTAATATTCCTTTTTTTTCTTTTTTTTTTTTTTTTTTGGGTTTTTCTTTAGAAAGATGTGTCTATAGTAAATTCACAGTTGTTTCATTCTCATGGATGTATTTATTTCCTTAGGAAATGTGAATCCATCTTTCAAGTGAGAATTGATTTTGTTGTCATTGTGATACTGTACTGGGAATTATGAATTGAATTTTTGTTCCAGTTGAAAAATTCATGTCAAATGTCCTGAAGAATTTGTTCCCCTCATCTGAGTGAACAAATTCTGGTTATATTGTTACAGAAGTGACAACATTCACAATGCATGTCTGGAGGAGAAATTATTTTGTTACTTGTTATTAGATTCTTGATGGTGATGGCCCAACTAATTGCACAGGAATATTCCAAGATTGTTATGAAAGAGGATAGAAAAATTAAAAATAAATTGCATTTAGCAGTTTGATGAATAAAGTTTTCATGACAAACCCGTCAGCTTTTCCTGTCCATTGGACATTTCTGACTCGAATTTCTGGTGAGTTGCCTTGGTGTCGTAAAGATGCCTCAAAATGTTCTTTTTCCATCTCTAAGTCAGAATGGCAAGAGTATCTGGTTGATGGAGGAGTTAGCTTGATGTCTGAAAGAATGCTATTATTCATTTTCTTACACATCAATGAATCGAGGAATTGCATATATATGCCCTGCAGGCCGAATATAAAGCGGGGCAATTATAATTTGGGATAATTACAAATACTACTTTTGAGGTTTAGTCTAATTAACAAAAATTCCCATTATGTTTCAAAATCAGGCCTTAGTGGGGGAGGCGAAGGGTTCTTGAGAGGGAATTTATAATTTTTAAGAGATAACGGGTTAGATTAAACTTCAGGGGTAGATTATTATTCATTGGACTTAGTGGTATCGCCTCTCTCCTTAGTGGGGGAGGTCAAGGGGTCGACCCAATGGGTGTGTGCGTTTTGGAAAATGTCGAAAAAAAAGAAAGGTAAAAGAGTGAAAATCATGTTAAAAATAAAGGAATTGACAAAAATAAGTTTCAATCCAGCCAGGGGAGAGCTACGAGTGCCCCATTTATACGCTCAACGTTATAAAAATGGTTGTCCACGTGGCAAAGCAAGAATATGAAACAGCGTGAAAAGCAACAACAAATACTCGAACAAGAAAAAGATGGGACTCATTTCAGATACATCTTCATATATAGATTTGAGTCTATGAACGATTTAAAGCAAGCGCCCAAAAATAAGGAAACAGTTGAAGCTCAAAATGAGAAATGTACAGTATCCAATTATAAACACATTCTGGTTAAAAAGTTCACAAAGGAGAAAATATACAGTCCCCACCAAGTAATCTAAACAAGACTTCCCGTTTAATAGTTGCAACACTATAGTTCACATTAGATGCGTGATAGTTGCAGCACCACTGTTCACTTTAGATGTGATGAAGCACACACGAAAAATATCGATTCACGATATTTTCTTCAACGGTTCTTATCTTTTTATCTCTTCGTTTCTTCTGCTTCACAAATACAAACTTCACCAGGCGTTTTTTATATGTATTATACTTGACAGTAATAGTACCGTATAATGGTACAAGTAAACAGAGAACATTATAACTTTGGCTGGTAAGTGTATGCTCTAACGGAGTACCCTTTTTCGACTCAGTATTTCCTGTTCCTTCAGCCGATGCTGGAACCTTGCAAGGCGAGCTTGAAGGCTGACAAGACTGGCTGCTTTGGCGCGAGAGCACGAAACTCAATTGTGAAACATAATTGTCAATATGGCTGCCCGGCTGATCAACTTCTGCCAATAGTTTCATTTCCTGGCATACGAAGCAAACATATTACCCTTTGGACAAACACACCTCAAAACTAGATCATTTCTCTACTTCAATAGTTTAGCCAAACCCTAGTACTATCAACTTTTCAAGTTTTTTTGCCAAACCTCATTCACTTGTCAGGTCATTTATTTCATTGACATAGAAATGAGTATTCCATTGCAAAATCGATAATATGAACATCCTTGAAATGAAGGTTGATAAGTAAAGAAGGAAATAAAGAGAGGAGAATTATTACTTCTCGAACTATCTCCATAGTATCTTCAATCTCCTTTCTATGGGCTGCAATGAGGGCCTCCTCTTCCTACATAGACAAAATATTTAGATACAAGATCAACATGCATTTAAAGACTTCTGATGCAAATAAATACATAAATAAAAGAAACACTAAATTAATTAGGGATAATTACAAAACTACCCCTGAGTTACAAAAAAACCCAGGGATGTTTGAAAACTACCAAAAAAAAACCTCGAGGTTTGATCGTGTTAAATGTAAGGGGATAATTGCAATATTTTTACAAATGTAAAAGAGAGGTGTTTGAAATGTTTATGCTTATGAAGGGGTAAAGTGTAATACAGAATCAAACCTCACGGAGTTTTTTGTAATTTTCAAAAACCTGTGGATTTTTTTGTAATTAACCCAAACCTCATGGGTAAATTTTGTAATTATCCCAATTAATTATTAAGAAGAGAGTTCCAAACCAACCTGAAGTATCTCATTGATACTCCCATCACGAGGTGGCTCAGGTTCATACTGTTTAGCACCACTACTAGTTGCATTAGAATTGTTTACAGTTTGCTGCTTATAAATACTAGATGACATATCTGAATTATCAGAGTCCTTTTTCGGCCCATGTCCCGGCTTTTCGATTTTTTCATCCCTGTAAGCTTTTTGCCGTGGTGGAGACACTTTCTGCACCTTCTCTTCGACATCGGTTGAACTCTGTGAGTATCCCGTTGAGAATGTCTTCTGACTGGGAGGACCTCTAAAAGCATTTTTAACATCAAGTGGCCGCTCCTTTTCACCAGCACTCACCTCACTTTCCTCACGGACATTAAAGTTAGAATTGGAGGAAAAACAGGAGGGAAGTTTCTCATCATTGAAAGATGAAGTTTCCTTCTCTACAAGCCTTCTACTTGTATCCACTACTTTAGATAATTGATGTTGCTCATAAACATCCTCTGTCTCAGCAGTAACAGGCAAAGTAGGAGCTGACGAAGATTCCTTGGCAATAGGTGGCAATGAGCTAGCCTGATCCTTTCTTGGGTTCCCACTTTTGGAAAGACTTTTAACCCTGTAAAAATATAGCCATTTAGCTTAAGCCATGTGAAAATCACTCAATGGAATCACAATGAGAAAGAAAACAGTCTCACCTATCAGCATATCTCAAAGTATTGAGAGTATGCTCACATGATCCAGCATTCGGAGAGATGCAAGAGATCATAACAGTCCTTGAATTGCCAACAAATGAGTCACGAAGCACCTCAGTAAGTTTGCTTCCACGGAATGGGATGTGAATCTGGTCATTGTCAAGAGCACGAATACACTCCTTGAGTGCCAATAGACTTTTGTTGATTTCTGCTCCTTCAATCCTGTATTCCGACAAAAACATTGAAAACTGCTAAGACTATGTGTTAGGAAAAAGGATGAAAGGAACTAATAACAAGTCATTCAATCAAGTATCAGAATAATCTCCCTGCAGAAAAGGTAGAAAAGGATGGGGGAGTGTTGAAAAGACAAAATTATGATAGTTCCATGAATGAAATTGATGATTCAAGTCTGACAATATATTTCTTCAGAAGAGAATCTAAATGACCTTCATTAAAAACCTGCATAACAGCTGGTACTATCTTCTAATGGCGTAAACAACTGCAGCCAAGTACTAGATCGCTTTTTCTTCCTTTTTTCCCCTTTATTTTTGGTAACATATTAAAAAAAATTAAATTAAATTAAAGATTAAGAACCATGATCTCAAACTTCAGCATGCGACCAGTGTTGTTAAACACTACACAACCAAAAAATAATTTCTCACTGATAGGGTGGTTATCTGAATTATTTTCTATAAATACCAGATAAGTGCATAGGAGATCATGTTTTTACTCAATCAAAACATGTATTTCCATTATTTCCAGAAACTTGGTACTTCAGCACAACTCACAGTCTTAGCTCATGTATGGGGCGCTAAACAATGTCATCAATCAACTCTCAGCATAATGGTTGAAAAGGAAATTATGAAAAGGACAGAGAAACATTGTTGCACGAACATCCATCGAAGTATGCAAGATTAGCTCGAGATTCGAACTGATATTGGTGAATAATTACAGGTTTGTTAAACCCTATATGTAGTCCATTGATGAAAAAAATATAAGCATGTAACTTTTTTTCAGAACATACCTAGAGAACTCAAAGAGTTACTACACTTGCAACTAATAAAAAACAATTCATCAAAAGAACATTAGAGCTAAGGAAAGGGTGTTATGCAAAACACAGAAGCCACTGCCTGTGGGTGACGGCAGAAACTAATACCTTGTTTGTCGATCATTATCTGTAGTGTCGGCTCCTCTCTCACTACCAGCAAGATCAATAAAAGAAATCTTGCCAACAACCTTTCCGCTCCTGGATTCATTTCCTTCATTAATGTTATTATTATTATTTCTCTTAGATTCTTTCACCTCAGGATGCTTCTTCACAACCAGTTGCAAAATTGCGTGCGATCTTGAAGACTCTTCATTAGCACCAGTAGAACCTGTACTTCTAGCGGCATTTCCCCTCTCAATATATTCTTTCACTATATGCACATCTGATACTTCAAACTCCTGCAATCCAACAATACAAACTTGTTGTCTGCCATCTTCTCTCATACATAATTTCCTACATAAGAAGAATCCAAACATTAAAAAAAATTTAGGGGAAGAGAGGGGGGGGAGAGATTTCTATTAGTGATGATTGCTTTCACATATCTGCAGATCCACTATAGGACACGAGGAAGCCAACATCAGAAAGAGTCATTTTGTTCGTAGAGTATAGAAGATGCATTACATAAACTCAGTTGTTTATGTAAAGAGATGTTCCAACGTCATTATTAGCGAAGACTCAATTCATTATGAACTTCAATACAAGATGAAGGAAACAAAGTCAGAATACTAACTTCCTATCGCTCAGAAGATCAAAAAGTTTTCCCCCGTATATCTCAAAATAGCTAAGCCACAATTTAAATCTTTGATTACGATAAACCGGCTGACGCAGCAATCTAACAAGGTCTTCTGCTGCTCTAAGAGGCAACGGCTGCATTGTGTATGTCTTGCCACTCCCTGAGGAAAAAAAAAAAAAAAAAAGGGAAATGGTTACAAGTATTTCAATTATCTACATAACTTACAGGACCGAAATCAGAGTGATAAACATATAACATAACTGCAAGGAAAAAATTCAGAGTTCAGTTTCTAACTACAACCAAGCAGCACTGAACTACTGTCTAGACCAAAATGACTTATACCAAAAAAATCAATAAAAAGTGCTCATAGTTAGTTCAATAACAACACATCATATCATTGTTCATTCTCTCTTTTTATAGCTCAAAGATTAGTGATCAGAGGTGCCAAAATTCGATTTGACTTGTGACAGAATTACAGCAAAAGTTGTTGGAAGTTCACCCAATAAATTATTTTGAATCCTCATGTACCATTGCGTACATATAATTGATGACTTAAAATAGGAATATAGCATGATAAAAAATAACCTTTTCATGTAAAATATCCCAATTCCAATTCTAAACCATAATCTGCAAAGCCACTGTCAATGGAATTCATTTCCTTACTAAGACCAGTTTCCTAGGGATAGTTATGCTTTCAGCTGCTTCCTAAAAAAACACAGGAAAATAGAAACTCCCTAGTTTTCTAGCTGCTTAGAAGAGCGAAGATTTGGCAGCAAGTTTTTAATATACAACTTAATATGATTCAAGAATGGTGTTATCAACAGATTGAGTATAATACATTACATCAAGTTGAACATCCATCCAGGAGGTACGGAAGAGCCAAGAGGATGAGGTGATGGTTGCACAGAACAACCAAATGATGTTGTAGCACCACAAAATACAAGATGTAGTTATGACATTACTAGATCAGTGAAGAAAACAGTTTTTCTGTTGGAGAGACGAGGAATAGATAACACAATGCTAGTGCACATGATAAAAGACTAGATGCATATTTTATTCGTGGAGCCTTTACGATCTACACAGAGAAGTGGGCCTTGGTTGAAGCATGTCACGAAATTATAAGGAACATCATCTTTCTGTGACATGATAAAAGACTAGATATATGCATATTTTATCAGTGGAACCTCAAATAGTTTATAATTTATACAGTGAAGTGTGGCTTGGTTGAAGCATGTCACTAAAGTATAAGGAACGGCAGCTTTCTGTGACACCACAAAGTATAAAACAATGAGATACAACCAGAAAGGAAAGTCGGCACACCTGTTTGACCATATGCAAAACAAGTAGCTTTGGTACGTTGAAAAATGATGGGTATAATTGGCTCCACAGTATTACGGTATACCTGGTTAGACATGTAGAAGAATCTCAGTGAGAACAAATAAACAGAAAAGGAAACTGTCAGTAAAATCCCCACTTACTCCCAACCTCTGCCTTCTAACTGGCAAACTTACAACTGTGCCCAGTTGAAATTCTAAAATTGAAAACCAACATGATATGAAGTGGATGTTAGTTTCCTAAAACAAACTATGATTAAGGAAGGTATTACCTCATCATTTGTCACATGCTCATCTAGAACCGCATCAAAACAAAACTCATGTTTCTCCACATATGCAGTCAGGTCGACCTTTATCATGATTTCCAAATGACGTTCCCCATGTCAGATAAGTAAAGAAAAAATAACAAACTCAGATCCGTACTAAAAAAACCTCAAAAACATAACAAGAAAAGTTTAACTAAATGCAAAAAAATCCAGACCTTTAACTTGGGTTCGTGGACAGTTAAATAGGCATCATCACACACAGTGACAATATCATCCTCTTTGAAAACTTCCTTCTTGTTCAAAGGCCTCTTCCGAACCTGTACTCAAATGAGAGATACACATTTTTATTAGTATTTTCATAGTTAATACAGCCATTACACCAAATACTATGCAGTTCGCAGGTAATCGAGAACAACATTGAGACTCAGCATACCACAACTTTAATCTTAGCCACATTGTTTTCCCTCGCGCTGTTTTCTTTTTCATTAGCAGATAATCCAGCAGGAGCTTCTGCATCTGTTTGCCCTCTCTGCTGCCTGCTGGCTATCCCATCAAAGTCACTTTCAAACGCTTTGGTCACAGCCGGCATGAAAGGAGATGGCTCAAATGGCTCTGAGATAACATGCTGAAAAGATTTAAATAAAATTATTATTATTAGCCTGAACCCTCCTAGATTCAAAAAGTAGAATACAATATCAAAGTAAATAAAGTGTGGCATACATCAGATAAGAGCTCCGTGTCATCCATAGAATGTAGATCCAAAAGTCCAGCTCCAAAATCCCCCCTAAACTCAGGAGAATAAAATCCCTCTGATGGAGCAAATACACCTGAACTTTGGGCACTTGGGGTATAAGGCTCAGAAACAGTTTCACCATTAAAGTTGAGATTCCTCATTAATTTGAAAAGCCTCTGTTTCTCTTCTGCAGACTGTGGACCATAGCCCTTCATATATCATCAAACACTCCCAATTAATCATGAATTCAACGGTTAATGCATGCAGAAGCAATTAAAAATCCTTTTTCCATTATCTTCCTCCTCATGCAAAAAAAAAAAAAGGGGAAAAAAACAAGGAAAAGGAAAAGAGGGAAAAGAAAAAGGGAAAAGAAGCTTAAAGAAGTATCCTACCAAGACAGAAGTGATGGTGGTATGGTTAAACAGAGCATTACTTGAGAATAAATGCCACATAAATTCTGCTTAAGATGTATGATGGTATAATACCTAACACTCAAAAATCTGTTTCAGCATTATGAAGTTTTACATTCTCTTCCAACATCCTGTACATCAATTCAAGCACAGAGTGCCACTAATGCCCACAAAAGTTACAGTAACTGATACTAAAGTTCTAAATTCCACATTCTATTTTCCCAATGAAAATACAGAATGTAACTGTGGCACAAAATATAGTTCAGCAAAAAATAGATATTTTCATACTGATGAAAGGAAACAGTATAGAAAGACATAATGTTTACCTGCATTAGAAGGTTAGGGAGCATGCGATGGTCGACTGCATTAGATGACATTGGAGAGGCCAGATGCTGTAATCCCGCAGACTGGAGCCACCGCGCCATCACGGCATCCCCGCATCTCCACTGGACACCCCTGGTCCTGCATTCTCGTAGAGAGCGGTGGCTGCCGCCGCGCTGCTCTGCTGCATCTGGCCACCCACGTGGCGCATCGATCTCTTTTGCGGAGCCAATTTTCAAGATCTACTTCTTCCACACTTCAAAAGAGAAAAACACAGAAATACTCAACGAATCACCAAGGATTGATAATCCCACTACTGATCAAAATTCGCAAATTAACAGAAGTTCCTGACGGCATAAAACAATGGATAAACAAAAATGGACAAATTCAGGAGAAAAAAAACATACAAAGAGGAGAAAAATAGAAATCAAAGCAACACATTCACGTGCTTCCCACAAGCAAAAACCGCAATCCAATGCAATTGAATCCCTCAATTTCCCACCGATAATATCCGATTTCCCAAATCCTTCAACCGAAAATGTTACCCTTAAAAAATAATCATTGAAACAGAAACAAATGCCTTTCAATTAGAAATTACAGAAAATCAAGTAATTAAATAGTAAACTGATTTCATATCGTCGTACCTGAATCAAAATCAATTGAACATGAAATGTGGACAGATCTGAGAGTTTTCTTAAGAAAAATGAACCCTAAAAACTTTTGGTTGGCAAACTTTTTCCAAGATTTTTGTTGAGATTGCTTGAGAGAGTGGAATGGAGCGTCAGACAATGATGATTATATATGTCTATACGTATTTATGTGTATGTATTTCTCTTTTGCTTTAACTTTGTTGACAGAGAAATTATATATATTTGCATTTATATATATATATATATATATATATATATCTGCAAAAGTATCTCATAATAATGGGTGGTGTAATTTTTTGAAATAACGATTGATTAAACGGTTCATTTTGAAAATTAACAATCGGACAATTTTGCCCTTAAAACTTACTTTCAGATTTGAAAATAATATTTAAGCATTTATGATCATTATTATTCTTTGATAATTATCATAATAACTATTTACTATCTGCACATTGTAATATTAACACGTTTCAAGTATTCAGTGTTACTTAAAGAGAACTTTTAACACAATTTTGAATGCTTTTACAAATTAAAAAATTGTATTTGTGTGCACATACTGTACATAAAAGAGAAGGTAAATTTATGGCTTTTATATTAGCTGGTAAAGATTAGAATTACTAATCATATTGAATAGGAACATTCAATCATTCACTACTACTTGAACCAAGATAAATAGGCATTTTTCATTATTGACACCACCAAACTTCACTGTCCTTTGAAATGAATTATTTTGGTAACTTTTTTTTGACTTGCTCTTTTACTTTTATACCACTCACCCTTAAAAAAATTTAACTTTCAAACTACTTTCATGGCGTTGACTTTGATTATGGAAATTACTTATTGACATTGTCTAGCTTGTAAAAATCACCACTTTGATCTCATCTCGCTTAAAATTACCGGAATCTCTCGGATCCACCTTGTCTTTTTATATGGGTCTCGACCCGACCCAAAAGTCCGGGTTGGGTTGCTTGCGATCCCTCCACTGTCGATGAGGCGAGTCAGCCACCCAAATCACGACACGTGTATGGAGATCTGCGCATCACGGTAAATAATATTATAAATACGACACAAAAATCAATGTAAAATGTAACTTGTCATTACTTTTAGCTTATAAGTATCTCATTACCTAATTTGACTTAAGCATATGTGAGCCTTAGTTGGGGCCACCCAACTAGCAATGTGTGATGTTTTTTTGTTATCTTCAACAAAACACCTTACTATTGTTTTTTATCGCAACCGGAGGTCAAGTACATCTGATTTAGGAAATCACACTTACATGAACATTTATATTTTCCTCATATATCTACTTTATATGCTAAAAGAAAAAACAAAGTTGACACATATCATCACCTCATTATTCTTGGACATTTATCAACTTCTCAGTTCTCATCTTCTCATTCCACATGCATAGCCTTCACATTTATCTATGTAATTCTATCTAAAAAATTAAAAGATAACAAATTTGATTTAGATTCTAAAAGATAAATAATATAACCAAAATAAAGGATTTGCTTATAATTAGTTGGGAAAAATCAATGCTGATCAAATCTATCCGAATATATTTTTACTGAGAAATACTCTATTAATTCATAATACATATTTTTGAATTTAAAAAATAATAAATTTAAGAGATAATAATTAATCCAAAAATCAAATATTCTATCTACACTATCTTTTAAATTTATAATATTATAATAATTTTATTTTGGACAAATCTCGTGTATCACATAGTGATTTATTAATCGAGAATAACACAAACTGACTATCTTTTTAACTCAAAATTTCCTAATATAACTCCTATGTGGGTAGCAAATTAATCATTATAACCTTGTCGCGATGAAGTCAAATTAGGCAAATATTTTAATTCCAATAGAAGAAATTAAGAACTAGTCTCTTAGAAAATACCCCATAAAGAAAGATAGGTACATAATAATTAGTCTAGAGAGAATTAATTAAGTAAATAAATTGCTGCTTTTGCATAGTGCTTACTGCTTAGGCGGCAATTCAGGTGAACATGAACGAAAATAATAAGGACAAGTGAAAAAAACAGTAGTGTGGGAGCCGACCAAACCTGATTTGGGCACAAGCCCATGTCTTGTGATTTCTCTTAAGGTTTAATTGCAATTTCGGGCCTATAAGTATGATGGTGTAACAATTTTGGTCACATAAATAAAAGGTCACTATAAGATATCAAGCAATTTTAGCGTTTGGTTGGTCCTATAAGTATTTTGTGTAGATTTTAGTCAAAATATCTAACTCAACATCTTAACCTATGGTATCGTAACTGCACAAAAAATCAAAATTTATAGGACCAAAATTGCTACATAGGTTATTTTTACAAGACCAAATATGTCACCCATTTTGATTTACAACTTATAGGACCAAAATTATGCAAATCAAAATTCATGGGACCAAAATTGCTATAATGACGTGAGGACCACGATCTTACATGACCAAATATGTCGCCCCATTATATTTAAGGGACCAAAATTACAATTAAGCCTTTCTCTTAACTCCACCCTAGGAACAGCGGAAATTACATTTATGCCCTTCAAGGATGTATTATATTATTATAGGGTCCCTGAATTTGATGATCCTCCAAGTGATGGCAGCACAGAGTCCCAAAAACTTGCAGTTGGGAGCTGACAATATTGCTTTTCCAAGTTGGCAAGGGATAATTACTCTCACTTGCTTGCCTTGTGACAAAAAAACAGTCACCTTGGATACTGCTGGTGATTGAGACACATTCATGTGTTTCAAATTGTATTCAATCATCTAACTCATGGGGAATTTTTACAGTGAAACAACTGTCTGATTTTGCTTTGTATGAGCTGTTCATTTCAACCCCATGTTTTAGATTTTAGTCCAATTTACCCCCTACAATTATGGGGTCAGGATCCTCCCCATATGGGTGTGGTGTCGGATAATGAAATTCGTCAAACACTTGCAATATGAATGTAAATGTTGCATCATTCATTTATTTAACGTAAGGATGTCAATGGGTCTGGGTCTTAGATCCGCTCCATTTGGGACGAGTTTTAACAGTATAAATGGGTATGAGTTTGGGTTTATATTTCCAGACTCTGACCCAACCCATTCGTATTTTCTATTATTTATAGTGTATTATGTATTTTAATGATATTTTTTTAAAAAAAATATACATTTTATAATATATTTTATTAAAATATATATTTTAAATATGTTTTAAATTATTAAACGAGTCTAATGGACCTAGTGGGTCTATCCATCGGGTCGGATTTGGGGCGAATTTGATGTGGGTCCTTGCAATTCTTAGAGGGTGGGGTCCTAGGTCTAGGCGAACCCGACTCGGTCCCAACCCATTGACATTCCTATATGGTGGCATGTTATGACATTCATCTAATTTGCAATACAATTTGGATCCACATAATTTTTCATACAATATTTTTTCTTACATATAAAGCATGTACAAATTTCAAAATAAATATATATAATAATAATCATAATTAATTATCGTGGAGAATAGGAGATCTAATTGAACTATAAATTTATGTATATATATAATATTTTTGTTCATATAAACTAGAGGGGAAAAGTCTTTCCAACTCCACTCGCCTTTTCTAATTCTCCCAAATTACAAAATTTAAGTAACAATTACATCAAAATTATAGTCTTTTTAGGAGGCCTTTATATAGTTTATTGTCATATTGCACAACAGAGGTCCACAAAATGCAGAATTAGACACTACCAACTGATTCATTTCAAGGCATTATCATGCATCTACTAAGATTTGGACCCCTACCATTTAAAAACAATTATATGTAGTTCAATTTGAGCATTTATTATTGTACTCTATTGATTAATTAAAACTTTTGTGCACGTGAAGTGGTCTGTCAAGAAGTCCACAAACTATACCAAAGCATTAATCTCCATAGGATTTTACTTCTCGTAGATCACCCAAGGATGATCTAAACTTAGGGTGTAATTTGTTAGTTTTCATTTTTGTAAGTATGCATTGATCTAACCTTATAATAACCCATTGGGTTAAATCATAGGCAATTTCTATCAATATTCAATAGTTATCCAAAAAAAATGGAGTAGACAAAATTATCCGTATTCACTTACTTGATATAGAAAATAAGAAAATAATAAATACCATTGTATTTAATAATAATAATACTGACAAATCCACCCTGCAACCATTGTCTTATAAATAATAAACTATAATTTTTATAATTTAAATAAATCACCAATATTAGTATTGAAAATTCATAATACCAACAATTATATTATAATTAATTTGTATTTTTAGATTTACTTCGCTTTGTTTATAGTTTATATACTTTATAGTAAATATTAAGAATGTATACTTTATAGTTTATATAGTTTATAGTTTATAGTAAATACTAAGAATGTATACTTTATAGTTTATATTAAGAATGTATACTTTATAGTTTATATACTTTATATACTGTAACATAGTAAATATTAACCTGACTTTTTTAAGGAATTAACCACTAGAGTCCAAATGTTAAAGAATTCCATGATATATCATCACAAAATATATGGCACAAAACAATATTCATGTAAAGACAAGTGTGACCTTAATTTGGACTTTGCATAATATATTCTCTACCTTATAATTTAAAATTAATTTACCTGTCGTTGGGATGTCCAAATGGAAGCCAAAAAACACTGTATCGAATTGTCACATGGATTTTAGTACTATGAGTTTAATTCGGTTTTGCCTGCCGAATTAGTGTGAATATTAATTTTATCCGATACAGTACTTGTTTTGTGCAAATAATGTAATTCTTGTAGAAAGTTGTATAAATACTGTAATTTACATGAAATTCCAACCTTGTGGTCCCCATACGGCCACACAATTTGACTTTAACCTCTATAAATTTTTCCTAATATGTAAAATAATCTTAAATATCAATCACATTACCAAAAATTTCACAAGTTGTAAAAAATAAAATTTCGCCACTATTCAATTAAAAAAATAAAATTTGGACAGAAATAAAGGTCATCCAATCACAGTCTTATTTCCAAAATTAGCCGGGTGAAACTTGAAAATTTGAATCATAAAAAAATGATTTTAATAGTTGCTATGCCTTCTTCAGATGCAGCCTAATTTATCATGCCTTGCAGTACACTTCTTTTTTGTGATCTTGCTTTAACTTAAAGTATCTAAAAATTATCATCCCAATATTTGAATTAAAGTCCCCATCATTACTTGACTTGCTTGCTTTGAGCTATTTCTTAACCATCCATTTTTCATACTTTGGTGAATAAAATAACATTTTCTACTATGACATTCAACTTTATTTGACATGGACGTATGAACTTAGACCAACTCACATGGATTTTTAATCACCATAACATAAAATCATTGGTTTAGTACATTATACATAATAATTCAAGTTTCTTGGCTTTTTGTTTGGATTTCAAACGTGTAGGGATGCTAGACTGAGTTGCTTAATTTGTACAAGGTATGTTTAGCACGACTAAATTAGTTTTTTGAATCCATATACCAGCTGTACAAGTATTTTGTTTCATAATATCTAAACAATTTTGACTTTTTTTTGGCAAAAACTTTTGTGGCACAGTTGCACCACATGAAAAAAAATATTTTTAAGTATAAAAAAATAATACATTGTCGAACATTTTTTTTTATTTTTATCTTAAAAGTATTTTTTTCTTTAAAAAGTATTCTTTAATTTTTTCATCACATAATGCGACTGTCTCATAGAAAACGTACTCATTTTTTTTTGTCCTTTGGATATCACATATCTAAATAGATTATGTGACAATTATTGATGGGTTCAATCCAATTTTAAAGAGACCTAAGTAATAGAGGATCAATTACTTATAAAAAGAAGTCCCCTTCAAAAAAAAATTATTTATAAAAAGAAGTCCAACATGGTGTTCTTACAGTGGGCTTAACGGGCGTGTACAATGGCATAGCCAGGATAGTATAGTAGGTTGGACCGATACACAAAAGTGGGGTGGACCGAATAGAAAAGTCATGAAAAATCATATTAATTTCAACTAATATATTTTTTACAAAAAATTTTGCTTAGTAAAAGTTTTTTAATAAAAAATAGGGGGCCTGGATTGGTTCCCTAGCTACGCCAATGGGCGTGTACGGCCTATACACCACACAACATCGTCTAATAACCCAAATGTTAAACTTTGTAACTTTGTAAATAGCACATCAAACCTCATTTCCAATGCATAAAATTCATTCTAATTTTATAGTCTTGTGAATTATGATTCTTTTTTTGCTCTTTGATCTAACTTGAGCATCATACATTTTTCATTCGATATTCTAACGATTTAGTGTGTTACAGTCTTGTAGGCAGTGATCCAACTTAATTATTGACTGCTTAAAGACTTGAAAAATAAAGTGATATTCTATCGATACTAATTCTCAATCATTATATTTGAGACAAATATGAAATCACACAAAACCTTGGCTTTTTTTAACTCATTTAAAACTTCCATGTCTAATATTCAAGGAAGTATTTTTTTGGCAACATACCTGAAGATAGGAAGACACTACACTTGAAGTTTAATTAAACTATTTTGATTGACAAAGTCACTATCGGAAAAATGCAATAACTACATAATCTTCCTCGATGATTGGTCAAAATATAGATTGTTATCTCACCTTTTGAAAATGTTAGCAAATATGGGTCGAAACTAGAATCACATATTTGTACATATAAGGTAGATCGAGTATACCTATTTGCAGCGGAATTGTCGATCCACTTAGCCAGGATTGAGCCCGTCTACAAGCCTCCTTTTGATCCATGATTAAGCCATCTACAACCCTTTCTCGATCTAACCACGAACAACGAACGAATCCCGTAGATTGATTGAACCATGAACAAGATCACGAACCGCCTTTCTCGTTGGTGTAAATAATTACTAGAATTATTTATTTGGATGTGCACAACTTAAACCCTTGGAGACTTTGGTGATGCTCCAAGAAGAAAACCGTAGAGAGAAAATCTTAGGAGAGAGATTATTCTTATTTTTTTATGTAGGGGACGATTTTCATAATTCCACTGATATTGTAGGGAAAGATATCAATATATATCTCAATCTCATATCACAGTTAGAGTTCTAATGGGAGAGGTTTCTAGATAAACCTCATCTGAATAGGACTCCCTATTATCTCAAATATGGATGCAACCTAATTGCACCCAATATCTCCCACTCATACATATTTGACTCGACTCATTTGAATCACATCCTCATAGTTATCATCTCACGTCTCTTCTTTCATACAGGAATAAGGCGTGCGACCAAGCGAGAAAGCAAATGTGAGGAGAGTTATATTAAGTCATCACCAAACTAACATAACCCTACAACTCAATAACTCGCTATGTACCCCAAACCAAGTGGTCGCACCTAGTCAAGCATCTCTAGATCCCTCAATGAAATAAATAGAACATGCTCGACTCACTCAAATATGTTTCACTACTACAAAACACCTATTTTACATCGGTTCTGGGGCACATTCTACATCGGTTTTCGAACCGGTGTAGAATCAGGCGTAGTGGAAAATATGATATTTCTACATCGGTAACATTCTACATCGGTTTCATTGTTAACCGATGTAGAATGCTATGAAAAGAGTGATGAATTCCAAAAACTGTACATCGGGTTTTCATATAACCGATGTAGGAAGATGACATTCTACATCGGTTTCTTCAACAACCGATGTAAAACTTGTTTTCTTTTTTCAGATTTTACAAGATAATACACCCTGCCAAAGACACCTATATATATAAATATATAAATATTAAAACAATACGCTGTCTCACAACCCAACAACAATACAACAATAATAAACCAAAACACCATATATCAACAATAGGACAATAATTAAACAAAAATGCCATATACTAATAATACAACAAATTGCAATATTAAATCAATCATTTAACAATAAAATGGATCATTACGTTCTACAATACAATATATAAAATCCTTTCAACACAATATACAAGGTGATGAAAACAAGATAACTTAGTTGCTTCAAAATACCATATGCCAACTTGGTAGTTTGGATTCTTCTTTATAAATCAACCTACAAGAAAATCCAGAAAATACCAATATTGTAAGAACAATCAACTATATAAGAACCATCATTTAAAAATACTCAACCAAATATAACCCATAGGTAGATTGTTTTTTAAATGGTAAACTAAGAAAAAACACATTAATTCAAGAAACAAATTAAGGGGGAAAATTAAATTTTAAACAATCTACATTTTAGCGCTGCAACGGGATAATCTTATACAACAACAACAAAGTTATTTCCAACCAAAATTTCGGAATCTAGAACTGCAGCTCTAGTTTCTAACTAACTTGGTGTAGTAACTATAGATTATAGGACTGCAACATCATTCCTCCAATCACTTATTTTTGATAAATTACATCAACATATTATATTCTTCAAAGGCCTTTGTTCAAGACATAATACAATATCTCCTAACTGAAACAGATTTTGAAGCATTATCGAACAATTTTCTGATAAATACAAAATACATGTAGGACATTTTCCCTACATCGCCACCTCCGGGCCTCCCGACCACATCCTGTCGTCCACCCCAAACTCACCGAAAAAAACTGAGAATAAAAGAAAGAAACTAAAAGGGAAAGAGATCAGTTGAGAACTAGAGAAGATCACTATTTTCTCGAACGTAGGGCTACAACTGACAAGGCATTGTGATAGTACTGTTGCATCGCAAAAGTACATCGGAGTCGAGTGTCCCACATTACCATCCGCATAACCTGATCAACAACTTATGCTTCCTCTCTCTCGCTCTTCTAGCCATTTTATGAACGACTCCAAGGACTTCACAAATGTTTGCCTATAACAACAAAATACAAGTATACAACCACAATGTATGAAAAGCTCTTGAGGTGAAGTAAAACAAAACGAAAACAAAAACGAGAGAGAGAAGCAATACCACAAATTAAGTGTTCAATATACACTTCACACATGATTTTAGGCCATGAGTAGTTCCCTTTTAGGAGAATAATATTCCAAGGATAATCGAAAATCAAGAAAAAAATCTAAAGACCTTTGAGTTATATGGAAATAAAACATATTATGCTGGCAGTCATGGTAATTTGACTGGATTAAGGCTTGGTCTTCAATTCAAACAAATAGAAGTCTCTCCTGTAAGTTATTCTTCAGTTCAGATTCATTAATTTTTTCAATATAATATCTACGTATAATGAACCAACTTATTTGGCAAATGTCACAGACATAGTTCGATTGGCTATAATGATCATTAATCATATTGAATAGTACATAAAAAAATTCTGATGTTTTGTCCTGTATTCCCAATCATCAAGGTCGCCAATGAAACAAGTTATCAACAAATATAGCAATATAGAAGAGAGCTATGATGGCCTGCTCGATGAATAAAAGAATGCAAATAATCATCTCTTCCAAAATATATAGTGCTCACACATACTACCAAAAGTTCTTTACTGCTAGCAACATAAAAAAGAAAATTATATCCTCTTGCATTTGAACACATCCACTAACAGTCTAACACCAATAAAACTTTTTGCAGTCCACAAATCATTCAACCAATTCACTAACATTATTAACCATCACAGTTTGAATATGATCAAGGAACTTAACCAAATTCTTGAACCGAGAGCATCACTCGTCATCATCTCATACTTTTTGGAAAAATCACTCTAGCTTAAATCAACGGCAAACCTATATCAAAATTTGTTTCTTAATTAATTGTAAAATAGTCCAAGTAAGACAGAATTAATTGTAAATCACTCTAGGTTAAATCAACGGCAAACCTTGTTCATGAGTTTCCACATGTTGTCTCACACAAATAGTTTCTTTAAGTTCACATTTCACTGTTTAATATTTTAAATGATAATTACCAAGGATAGAATTATCGTAAAAAAATAAGTTGGCCAACAATAACAATGAATCCAGACAGTGTATTCCATCCTTTTCACTAATCAAGGTACCTGACATTTACTAATTTAGAGATTAGCCTATCCATTTACTAATCAAGGTACCTGACATTTTCTGTTGGATCAGTAATTACATAACATATTAATCTCTAATTAGCACCATTTAGAAACACTAAAATTCACCACCAAGCACCCAAAACCATCAAATTCACATGAGAATGCGAATAAAAGCTGGATTCAAAAGGAATTTGACATAAAAAAAAATTGATTAACCAAAAGAATAAAAAGAAAAAGAAAAAATACTTTCATCTTTATTTGAGAAAATAGAGTTGAACAATTTCGTGAAGCACAAGATTTTATTTTATCTTATACCCAAACGATAGGCAACAAAGTTTTATAACTGATGCACTGTGAACAAATAATTTGTTGTTTAAGCCACAATAAAACTAATAGTTCTATAATGAGGCTAAAGTTAGAGAAGATGATTATGAAATGACCTATTAACAGGAAAAAAAATACTTCTTTATATCTGATAGTACAATTGATCAAGTTTGAGAAACAAGAATTTTCTTATTCAAACGAAATGCCACATAGTTTTAACTAATATTTCTGCGTACAAATAATTTTCCATTTTCAGCCACACAGATTAACACACTCATTGGAAACAATAATACAGACATTAGGCAATACAATGCCACTGAAATCAACATCATAATACATCAAGTTCAAGTAATATAAATCCAAGGGTATATATACCGTGGAAACACTCATACTGATCGTCAATAGCATAAATTATAGCTTGATCAAATAAAAAAGATGACATATATTTTGTAGGGAATATCGGTAGGGATCATGAAAATTAACTTTAGACTTTTCTTTTCCTCAGTTTAAGAAGACAAAACACTTTGCTCCATGTATAAAAACCTGTCTTTTTCAAAAAACTAATGCCCAGGAAGGCAACAGGTCCCATGCAAAGAGTAAAGAGATATTAGCATCAAGTTGACATGACTAAAATGATACCCATGACCCAGGAAGTTTCTCATTCACAGCGACACCCATTACCATTACTTTACTTCTTAGAATAAGAATAACACTCCAGATCTGAAATCCATACACATAAGTAACTCGAAGGTTCCAAGCGATAAGGCTGGCATCAAGTTAATTATCATGAAGAAAGGGCTACAGTACCTTTATTGCCTCATCCAACTGATTTTCATTTTCTTTTTTCTTCTGCTCCTTTTGTTAGAGAACCAACTTGAATCACTCGGACAAGAAATCATCCCTGAGAAGAGGCTCGTGAGTGATTCCAAGATCAGGCTAGCAAAAACCAATTTAAGCTAAAAACAATTGACGTGCATAAAAGTTTATTCGATCCATTAATCACATCAAACAAAATTCTCCGACCAAGGACCCGGAATAGTAATGGCAGAAACAAATGACACCAGTGTAGCACTTGATACCAGATGCTTAACACTATATTGGTAAGAAAAATTCGCCATATGGAGTTCATAAATTTTTTGTTTTAATAATGAAAACCATATACAAAGAGCCCCTGATCTACAAGTTTCAAGTAACTCGAACCAAATAAATAATATTCATAGTTGATCGACTAAATATTGTACAAGTCAACACCGACAAAACACATAAAGACCTCATAATCGTCAGATGACTAATATACATAATACAAGAACTTCACCTTTTCTTCCCGATCTTTTCCTTATTTTCCTTCTTTTTTTATTTATCTCTTTCCCTCCTTCTTGACTACATCACGGCCATCAAGCTCAACAAGGCTCTCAACACAAGCTTGACAAAGATAAAACACAAAAGGGATACCATCGACATCGACATTATCAACGGTTTTCTTTCTTAAATCATACCAAACAGGTCTCTTATCATCACAATTTAACAGTACCTTATCACCATCCCTCGAATAAACTAACGTCTTCACAAAATCGTTCCGTTCAATCGCCAGAGGACTAGTTGTCAGCAACTTAATCCAAGATTCTTTCACTCCATAATCTTTCATCACCCAAATAACAACTTCTATGCTAACCTAACTGAAAACGAATATAAAAACCAAATTCAAAAGGAAAAAAGAATCAATCCCACGAATATAACCAACCACCAAAGCACATATGAATTAAAATTACGACGAAATTAAAAAAAAAGGCAGATTGAGAAGTGGAGGTACCAGGTCATATTTCCATGGAAGTTGCAATGAACAACTAAAGGTAGGTTTCACAAAGACTTAGTTAGAACATTCTTAGCCCATTGAAGTGTATTATCCTAAAATGTAAAAGTACCCATCCCAGTCCATTAATTGATCTTTTGGTTCTACCCTTACTTCACACAAGCATATGAACAAACACCTTAAAGGCAACCATCTCTGGGATTTCACAGAAAAATACACTGTTGCTTGGAATGGTTGAATCGATAGAATCGCTTCAATAATCTTTTAAACCCTAACAATATTCAAATATATTTCTTTTACAAATTGCATATACATTCACATAAATTTAAAAGAAAGCAATGATCTCAATAAATTAAAATTGTCGAAAAAGCATCGACTTACCATGGACAATTCTGCAAGAAATCTAGAAACAAAAGAGAAGTAACGGGTTCCAATTAAACACCTGAAAAGAGGAATTCCCAACCTTTCTATCCTTCCTCGTCCAAAAAAAGAAAAACAAAGTCGCGTACGATGGCTTGGAAGAGTCCGCCGGTGTTTGTATAAACGAACAACTTCCCTAACTTTTTGTACGAACGGCGTGCTTCATCCCGAAAGAAGCGCCCGACCTTGACCTCGGGATCGGTTAAAGTCGTAGGCATCGAAATCGAGGACGTTTTGTGCTTCGATTGGTCGCCGAGGACCCAACAATGATGAAGAGGATGTCAAGCTTGCTGTGATTTGAAGTCGTGGAGCTAATTAGGGTTTCAAAGTCTGATTTAGGGTTTCAAAGTTTGATTTCGAGGTGTGGACGTGGGTGATAATGAGTTGGCGATTGAATTTCCGAGTGAGAACTTGATGCCGACGATTATTACGTTAGCGCCGTGGGAGATTTGAGATTAGACACGGAAAGTGAGTGGAGATGAAGAACGGTTGAATGATATGAGAGAGAGAAGGATATGAGAGAGAGAGAGAACAAGAAGGGTAAGAAAAGATTTGGGAAATATCTACGTCGTTCGTATTACACCCGATGTAGGATTTTCTCAAAATTTACAATTATGCCACCGGATTTATTTTTACATCGGTTCGTTAAAAACCGATTTAAACTTTGATGTAAATTCTATTTTTTGTAGTAGTGTTACATCGGTTCTATATAAGAACCGATGTAAAGTTCTTATTTAATTAACAATTATGCCACCGGGTGTTTATTTACATCGGTTCATTGGTGAACCGATGTAAACCGCTGATGTAAAAGCTCTATTTTGTAGTAGTTTCTATATTCATGACTAGTCAAACACATTTCGACAAAGTCGCCCGGCTATGAATCATAGAACATAAGTGCGTTACCAAACTTAATTCTTCCTTTGGCCCCACATGCCAATTAGCTTGGTCTTGATGTGACTTTCCTAGACATGCTCGGCTGCATCAATCACACATGGCCATTAGATACATGCTAAAGTAGCGTCATCAAGCTTACAAGTTACACCTCATGACATGGTCCAAAGTCCCAAAGGGTACAAGAAAATAATACGGGCTCACACAATGACGAGGACCCATCCAATACTTTCCCATGACGGTCGCCTCAAAGCACATGTAGTATGAATACATGCTATGATGGAGCTCTCACTCAATTTAGGCATGTCACGCTCTAGACATCATACAAATCTTAGTCCGATCCGCTATTCAAGCGCTCGACCACAGCGTCTACTCGTAGTCACTCCCAAAGTGTCATACGATAGCTCGCACATTCGGCTACAAATTAAACAGGATTTTATGAAGTTTGGACATACTTCATAATCGATCAACTCGGATCTCATCTTAACCCCTAGTTAAGGCGACTGTTAATTATACTTAATAACTTTCCTCACTGCTCTAGCGCGAAGGCGATCATTCTCAAATCTCCTCATGCGACACAATCTTTTAAGTCTCATCCCGCTCGTTCTCTTAGCGCCAGGGCGATTGCCCGTGTGAGAGGGCCAATCAAAGCCTGGTGACAACTCACAAGTTCAGTACCAAACACATAATGAGAATCCAACATATCTCATTAATCACAATATGTTCTCAAAGGCCACATAATCAATTTTACTTAATCCCTAACGACTCACATGCCTTTGGAGCATATCTCCAAACAAAGGCTCGTAAAAGGGATGAGCGCCCACACCGCTCGTAAGTATGCCTGAGAACAATATTAACCATGCGCAAAAACTCTTAAGTGAAGTAAAGCCTCGAGTAAATATGTTTGGTCTACCATCCATGTTTGGCGCCCAAACCATACACCAAAGTGGTTTTACTATCACAAAGACAACAAAATTGTTAGAGAATTTTTTTAACCGCAAGTGTACGGTGTCAAGTTTTAATATAGAGTAGTAGGGTTGTCGAATCCACAGGGAATAATTATCGAATTATTACTAAGTACTATAATATAGTAGTCTAACTTTATTTAGAAATTCAATATATGATGGAGTTGATTATACTAAAACTACTAAAAATAAATCAAGAATATGAAAATATCAATGAGTTTATCCAAATGATTAAATGAATTCTAGAGGTATGATGAATCTAGTTATCCCTTATGTTGTCAATATGGTTTATCAATCATCAATTACCAATTTATAAGTCAAGATTTCTACAATAATCACTCCCTCTCTCAAGTGCCAAATGATTTTAGATTCAATTGGGAAATCAATATCTCTATAAAAATCACCAATTAAAATCTCAATAAAACTATCAATCTTGAAAAAAGACTTCAAAGGATTCACAAATCTCTCAATTCTATGAAATCCTAGGTTATGCTATTCCAAGGTCATGTATTCAATTACCTTTCTCAAGTGTCAAATCAAATACACCAAACAATCTAAATTATTGATCAAGTAATTTAGAAGCAATAGATCCAAATAGCACAAATAAATTGATAGATCTAGATTGACAAACCACAATCTCAAAACATAAGTTCAAACATAGATTACATCATTCCTCTAGAATTATAGAGTTTAGCTCATGATTAAAGAAAATGAATCCATGAAAATACAATAATACATCTTACAAGATATGAAGAAAGCAACAAAATAAGAACAAGAGTAGAGGGATCTTCTCTATTTCTAGATGATAGAAGCCTCCAATCTTCTTCTCCAAATTCTTCTCAAGATGCCCAAATCCTTATTCCTTGTCTTGTAGCTGTTTTTATTCTCTTCCCAAGGGTTCCAAGATGCCCCATTTCAAGCCCCAAGGCTAGTATTTATATGCCACAAAAATCCAAGAAAGGGAGTAGGTAAGCATAGGAAATTCCGCCGCCCCTGGCACAAGGGCGCTGGGGCATGGGCGCTACGACGCCCAAAACTTCCACATAATTTTTCCGGCTGCCAGAATGCGGGCGTTAAGCCGCAGCGCGCCACCCGCATCATTAATTTCTTCCGCACGGCGCGCTGCGAAATGCCGGGCGTTGGCGCGCAGCGCCACCCGCATCATAAATTTCTTCCGCCGGGCTGCGGCTAGCAGCCGCCACATGCTCGCTCCAAACTCGCACACACTTCGTCACGGTCTTTGTGGCACCAGTAGCAGGCTTCGGCCGCAGTCACCCGCCCGTCCTTGGGTCAAAGTGCGATTTTTCCTTTTTCAAACGCGATTTCTTCTTTCTTCGCGCCGTTTTTCATCGTTTTCTTCATTTCTGGCTACCAAATCTGAGTGACTCTTCATCGACACTATTTGAAATAAATTGGACTCTAAAGACTCTAAAAACACCCAAAATAAAACCTAATTCTAATCTCCATGGTCCTACTTGCGTAGTAAATAGCTTTAAAAATTCTATCTCGCCTTTAACCAAGAACGGCACCCACTGCATAATCACTTGCATCGCACATAAGCTCAAATGGTTGAGTCCAATCCGCACTATCATAATTGAGCCAAACGAGTGCCTTTTTTATCCTGCTCAAATGCCTGCAAACACAACTCATCAAAGCAAAAGATAGCATCTTTTTCAAGGAGATTACAAAGTGGTTTAACAATTTTTGAAAAATCTTTTATAAATCTCCTATAAAATCCTGCATGCCCTAAAAAGCTTCTTATGCCTTTCACATTTGAAGGTGGGGATAGCTTTTCAATAGCCACAACTTTCGCCCTGTCAACTTCCAAACCTGTACAAGAAATACGATGCCCAAGTACAATCCCTTCTTTGACCATAAAGTGACATTTTTCCCAATTAAGTACAAGATTAGTTTCCTCACAACGTTGCAAAACCAGGAGATAAGTTATGCAAACAATGGTCAAAAGAAGTACCAAAAAGCAAAAAATCGTCCATAAAAATCTCCATGATTTCCTCAACCATACCATGAAAAATCGCCATCATACACCTCAAAAAGTAGCGGTGCATTACATAATCCAAATGGCATCCTGCGAAATGCAAAAGTACCATATGGACATGTAAAAGTGGTTTTTCTTGATCCTCGGGGCAATGGCGATTTGATTGTACCCTGAATAGCCATCAAGAAAACAATAGTATTCGTAACCTGCCAACCTGTCCAACATTTGATCAATAAAGGGGAGGGGAAAATGATCCTTACGAGTAGCTTTATTTAATTTCCTATAATCAATACATACTCGCCATCATGTGACAGTTCGTGTAGAAATTAATTCATTGTTATCATTTTTCACAACTGTCATACCTCCCTTTTTAGGAATAACCTGTACCGGACTCACCCATGAACTATCAGAAATGGCATAAATAATACCTGCCTTTAGCCACTTTAAAACCTCATTTCTCACAACTTCTTTCATTGCGGGATTAAGTCGTCTTTGATGCTCAATAGATGGTTTATAAGATTCTTCCATTAAAATTTTGTGCATTACAATGGAAGGACTTATACCTTTCAAATCAGAAATATACCAACCCAAAGCCGACTTATGTTCACGAAGCACACGCAGTAACTTATCTAATTCGGATGAAGATAATGAAGCAGAAACAATTACCGGGTAAGTTTTATCTTTTCCCAAAAATGCATATTGAAGATGTTCCGGAAGTTCCTTTAGTTCTAAAGTATCTTTCGGAATATTTTCAATTGGCATTTTCTAATGCTTCATTTTGTTTTTCTTTTACAATTTCTTTAGCCTCAAGGGAAAGAATAAACTCAAGCAAGTAAATATCATCATTATCTTCCTCATCACATTTCATTATTGAATTAATCAAACAATGTTATAACGGATCTTTTAAATCTTGTTTTATAACTTCCGTTTGATCACATTGTTCGATCGTATCAATAAAATGACATGTGTGAGGTTCTTCTTGAAATTTCATTGCTTTATAAATGTTAAACAAGACTTCCTCATCATCATTTACCCGTAATGTTAACTCTCCTCGTTGCACGCCAATTAGAGCTCGTCCCGCTGAAAAGGTCTTCCAAGAATCAATGGCATTTCATGATCTTCTTCCATATCCAACACCACAAAATCCGCGGAAATATGAATTTATCTACTTTGATCAACACATCTTCAATCACTCCTCTTGGGTAGGTGAGTGATCTATCGGCTAATTGCAATGTGATGGTGGATGGCGTTATTTCTCCAAGGCCAAGTTTCCCGAAACAGATAACGGCATAAGATTAATGCTAGCACCTAAATCACAAAGAGCTTTATTAAAATAAGAATCACCAATAGTGCAAGGGATAGTGAAACTCCCCGGATCTCTTAATTTTTGTGGTAGCTTTCTTTGCAAAATGGCGCTACACTCTTCTGTGAGATTGACCGTCTCGTATGCCTCCAACCTTCTCTTTCTCGACATCACATCCTTCATGAATTTTGCATAGTTTGGCATTTGCTCAAGTGCATCGGCAAAAGGGATATTGATGTGAATTTTTTTGAATATTTCCAAAAACTTGGAAAATTGAGCGTCCAATTTTTTCTTCTGAAATCTCTGTGGAAAAGGAAGAGAGTTTGGTAACACATTATCAGAATTGGAAATTGGTTTTACCTCATTTTTCGCACTTTATGATGGCTTGTCAATGCCCTCTTCATTGTGGAGTGTTTCAGAGCTTGCTTCTGGTTCATTGGTGGCGTGAGTAGGCATCTTTGGTTCATCATATTTCGTTCCACTTCTCAACTTAATGGCCTTGCAATGCTCACGTGGGTTCACCTCGGTGTTACTTGGAAACGTATCAAATTTCTGTTGTGAATTAATAGCCGTGGCCAATTGACCCACATGTGTCCCCAAAGATTTGAGATGACTTTCAATTGTTGTAACCCTTGAACCCAAATTTTCTATGTTAGAATCGACCTTGTTCATCCTTGCTCTTGATTCTACAAGGAATGAACTAAGTAATTCCTCCAAAGATGGCTTTTGTTCTCCCACATGTGTACTCGTACTTGCTTGATTCTGATATCCCGGAGGTGGTTGCAACACATTTCTCATATTGCTATACGAGAAATTTTCATGATTGCAAAGTCCCGGATGATAATGCGTCGGTAATTGATTCCCTCGATTGTTGAAACCCCGATTGTTCACAAAATTCGCTTGCTCCGTATCGGGATTCACAATTTCTTGACTTATCTCCATGATCGCTTCCTCGGTTGTTGTTTTCCACCCGAATTTAGAGTAGCAATTTGCTTTGACAAAGCGGAAATTTGAGAGGCCAATGCGGACATAGTATCAAGTTCAAGAACACCAACTTTTCTTGGCATAGATCTTTCGAAGGCCATTGATAACTATTGGCGACCATTTCTTCGAGTAAAAGCATGGCTTCACTTGGAGTTTTAGCCATTAATGTACCTCCTCCGCGCAAAGATCTATAATAGTTCTTGAATGCCCATTCATACCATTGTAGAAATCAACCTTTTGCCAACTGCATACCCGTGTTGTGGACACCTCCTCAATAATTCTTTAAATCGCTCCCAAGCTTCGTAGAGTGGCTCAAAGTCGAGTTGATGAATTGAGCAATCTCACTTTCCAGTTGAAGTGTCTTGCTAGGTGGAAAGAATTTTGCCATGAATTTTTCAGTGAGATCATTCCAACTAGTGATACTTCCAGGTGGGAAGGTTTGAAGCCACTGTCTAGCTTTATCACGAAGTGAAAACGGAAATAACCTCAACCGAATAGCTTCATCGGGGACCCCATTCATTTTGATAGTGTCACATATCTCGAGAAAAATAGCCAAATGAGCATTCGGTCGTCTTACGGCACTACCCCCAAAACTGATTTTGTGCAACCATGTTTATTAGGGCCGGCTTCAATTCAAAATTATTCGCATTGATAGGTTGGCGAACAATGCCCGAATAGTTTTGATTCGTGGTTGGTCGAAAATAGTCCCGAATGGCCCTTTCCGGTGGTGCAACAATAGGTATGCGTTCTTCATCATCACCAATTCCAGCCATTTTTGTGAATTCGATTCTTCGTGCGGCTCTAATCTTTTGAAGCGTTTTTTCAATTTCTGGATCAAATAAGATTAAATTAGCACTTTTATTTTTTTGCATCAACAAAAAAAACACAAAATTGACAATGACCCTATTGTAACAAAAAAAAATAAAAAACCAATCTAAATTAAAGGAAAACTACTAAGTAATAATATTAGCGCAAATAAGATGAATTATTCCCCGGCAACGGCGCCAAAAACTTGTTAGAGAATTTTTTTTAACCGCAAGTGTACGGTGTCAAGTTTTAATATAGAGTAGTAGGGTTGTCGAATCCACAGGGAATAATTATCGAATTATTACTAAGTACTATAATATAGTAGTCTAACTTTATTTAGAAATTCAATATATGATGGAGTTGATTATACTAAAACTACTAAAAATAAATCAAGAATATGAAAATATCAATGAGTTTATCCAAATGATTAAATGAATTCTAGAGGTATGATGAATCTAGTTATCCCTTATGTTGTCAATATGGTTTATCAATCATCAATTACCAATTTATAAGTCAAGATTTCTACAATAATCATTCCCTCTCTCAAGTGCCAAATGATTTTAGATTCAATTGGGAAATCAATATCTCTATAAAAATCACCAATTAAAATCTCAATAAAAACTATGAATCTTGATAAAAGACTTCAAAGGATTCACAAATCTCTCAATTCTATGAAATTCTAGGTTATGCTATTCCAAGGTCATGTATTCAATTACCTTTCTCAAGTGTCAAATCAAATACACCAAACAATCTAAATTATTGATCAAGTAATTTAGAAGCAATAGATCCAAATAGCACAAATAAATTGATAGATCTAGATTGACAAACCACAATCTCAAAACATAAGTTCAAACATAGATTACATCATTCCTCTAGAATTATAGAGTTTAGCTCATGATTAAAAGAAAAGTGAATCCATGAAAATACAATAATACATCTTACAAGATATGAAGAAAGCAACAAAATAAGAACAAGAGTAGAGGGATCTTCTCTATTTCTAGATGATAGAAGCCTCCAATCTTCTTCTCCAAATTCTTCTCAAGATGCCCAAATCCTTCTTCCTTGTCTTGTAGCTGTTTTTATTCTCTTCCCAAGGGTTCCAAGATGCCCCATTTCAAGCCCCAAGGCTAGTATTTATATGCCACAAAAATCTAAGAAAGAGAGTAGGTAAGCATAGGAAATTCCGCCCCGGGCGCTGCGGCGCCCAAAACTTCCACACATAATTGTCGCCCGCGCCGCAGCGCCACATGCTCAAGCTTCCAAACTCGCACACCTGTCACGGCGCCGTGGCGCCGCCCTCCTGGGTCAAAGTGCGATTTTTCCTTTTTCAAACGCGATTTGTTCTTTCTTCGCGCCGTTTTCCATCGTTTTCTTCATTTCTCGGCTACCAAATCTGTAGTGACTCTTCATCGACACTATTTGAAATAAATTGGACTCTAAAGACTCTAAAAACACCCAAAATAAAACCAAATTCTAATCTAAAATACTCAAATAAGTTGGTAAAATACCAACTTAACAAAAATACATCATGGATGTTCACGCAATGCGCATCATTTCAAGATGCCAAATTTGCCTCTAGCAAATCATAGACCAATCTATTAAGATATCTAAGTATCCATTTATCGGCATCACAATAGCGCATGGATCACTTCGATATCCACTCACCAATCACACTGTTAAGTACTTGACTTATTGAGTACGCACATAGCGCACATGAGACATTCAATAGTACTTACCAAATTAGCTAGCATTTCTTTTCATCTTCCGAATATATCGTTTCTTGACTAAGAATATGATCTTTCACCATGGAGTGCAAAGACAACCAACACTAAGTGGCGATAACTCCATGTTGTTTCCAGTCATCACATTTTTGCCATATGCAGTGAGATACAACTCTTGACATATGTTCAGTGAATTAATTGACCATCGTGGGCCTATCAAAATGATAGCTCGATGAAATCGATGATGATTCAAGTCAAGTCGAGCTTGATCGCAAATCAATGCGCTCTTACTCCACTCTTGAATTCAAATGGCGGGTGATCCACACATTTCCTTATTCAACTTTCACTGAACTATGTCAGCATCAATCATCCAAGACAACACTAGATGAAAGTAGCAATAATAGATAACATATCAGGCGAATTGAGGCAATCTCACCACTTAGGGAGAACATCTCAAAACTAATTTACGCTCTTCTAACAGGCGTAAATATTTCGTCCTTAGTCGAGCTACACACATGTTAATCAACCCATATATATTGCACTTGACCTTCCGAAACCACATGTTTCAAATGTTTTTGCATCTAGACAGAAGATTAACAAGCTCTTAGACTTTATTCTTAGTCATTCGACTCATATTTTCCTTCGCATCAACTATCCACTTAGGCCATCAAGTGAAGTCACATGTTCTATTGACTCATCAACACCTACAAAGGTAATTGTGAAGGATACTCACTCAATCTCATATAGATGATGTGGAATATTTCATATTCACTTCTTTTACTCGTGGAATTTGAGAATCCTTTGCGTGTGAGACACTAGCTCCCACTGACTTAGTGTCGCTCACACTATCCCAGCGATTACTAGATGAGTATAAAATACAACATCCTCGCTAGAGAAACGAGCGCCTCCTAAGGATCTTGCAACTCGCATAGTTTTAAGATCTCTTTAACATCACAAATGCTCAATAAATCCCTTTGAAGGGAAACCTAAATCGTGCGACTTGATTCTCCACTTGAGAACACGTATTCTCGAACTTACATAGGCATAAACCCACTAATTTGGGCTTGTTACCAAACTAAAGCTCATACATGGTTGAAGAATCATTTGGAAACACATATTTTATGATGTAGGCAGCAACAAAACACACAAATCAATTTGCGCCATCATAAATATAAATATTTTGAAGTGATTGTCCCCCTTCTTCGCGAGCTCATATAGCTGCAAAGTATTTAGAACCATCATTCATCTTGCAATTTTATTTCCTCCAACTGTGTGTCCAAACTAATTAGACACATTATTTTTCGCTCCCTATTAGCACATCTACATCTGTTAAGAATCGCTCAAAGCAATTTGGCGCTTCTAACTGATGAGAGTGAGAATGTACTAACTTATAGCGTAAATAGCAATGAAAGAAAATATAATGCGTTAATTTGTGCCTCCCACTCATAAGTCTGCACTCAATTTAGTGGACTTAGCTTTATAGGAAAAAATAGTCATCATTCATTCTTCCAGCAAGCTTATCCCGCTTGAAAAAAAATTATGCAGAGGTAGATTGACCTTAGCGAGTTAGACAATAAAGCCTCCTCTAGCTAATACAGTCGTCCTCCTAACCTCACGTACCACGATATCATTAGAAGATCTAAAAGAAATACTATCTAAAGCCAAGCATCACAAAGAAAAGATAGACAAGTCCTCTCACTCAACGAATATCTTACAAGTGCATTTATCCGAGTAAGACTATATCGACACATCAATTTGCTCACACCAACTGTTGAGCTTGAGGTGACTCTTTATAGCCTCCTCTTGTGCGCTCTATAGCTGCACAACCCGATAATAGCCATGCACATTTACTCAATCTCAAAACCACATGCTAAGTCAACCAATATCTACAATCCACCCATGGAGAGATTTGGAAATATTAGCGAAAAAATAAGAGAGCAAATAATTAGTCAAACTTCATCTCAGTACAATTACGAGCGAAGTTACCAATCTCATAAGTGCACTTAATAATTGTTGAAACTTAATTGCCTCATCCAATAAGGTGACACGACTTATTGTCACTTTATGGATCAATCTATAGTTCTAGTTTTAGCTTTTGCTCTTGTCAAGCTTCATTATGCTTGTCCCAATATTCACCCGAGTTGGTTTATATCGGTCAGCACAATCTCATAAGTGCACTTAATAATTGTTGAAACTTAATTGTCTCATCCAATAAGGTGACACGACTTATTGTCACTTTATGGATCAATCTATAGTTCTAGTTTTAGCTTTTGCTCTTGTCAAGCTTCATTATGCTTGTCCCAATATTCACCCGAGTTGGTTTATATCGGTCAGCACAAGCGACAAGTGCACTCACTTGTGTATTTCTCAACCTTTTATAATCAACCTCTAGATAGGCGATTTTCATTAATAATACACACAAGTAACTAACATCCTTAGTTCAACTCAAATAGCGAATTTGGATAACTAGAGTTTTTACTTGGGAATAAGCTCATATTCCAAAAATAGAGCTTAAACTCTATTATTAAATTTGCAGCTTAAACAAATAAAAGCGCAAAATTAATTCTTGATCCATAAGTATATCATCGAAATCTCAACTGCGATTATTTCGGGCAATTAAGTTCTTATATTTGCGGCTTAAACAAATAAAGCGCAAATACTTTCTTTAATCCATAAAAATATTGTCCGCGCCTAAGCCGCGACAATACTGGATACTTTGTCTATTTTCATGCTAAATTGGCTAAACTAAAGTAGGTGAGTTTGGTCTAAAAATACATTTCAATAATTTGCGCAAATAATTAGGTACTGATCTAAAATTTTATTCTGGATCCAAGTAATATTTATTATTTTCTTCAATTCAATGAGATAAAAAATTTGCCACAAAGACTAGTAATCATTTCCCACCGAATTGAAGATCACAATAAAAATTACTGATACATGAATAAAATTATCAAAGTCCATAAATACATCATGCATGCATCCATGCGATATAAGTAATTACGAAAATATATATATATATATATAGCCCCCATGGGCGACATTGACATATGGTGCATCATGTGGAGATAATTTAGACCTATGGTGGTAAAACAAAAAAAATATCTTTGTAAAAAATTGATGTTACATAGCCTCCAAAAATCGGCTCAATAAATACATGCCTCGAAAAATAAAAAAAATTACATATTTTCAAGGCCTACTACATCAATCTAGAATAAGTAAAAAACATAAATGAGGATACCAAATTACCACCATTGTCAAAAATTAACTCTCACAAAAAAATATAAAACATAAAACTGTAAACATTCACATAATGAGCACCCATATGTCAATGTCCATTCATTCCCAACACATGATAATCCATATCACATCAGCAAAATAAATTGCAGCACAAAAAAAATTGTATCACATAAGCAATTAATAAAGCATGCAACTTATAAATAAAAAAAATCACATAGAATATTTTTGTTTGCACCTCAATGCGCAAAAATATAATTTTTTTCACGCACCTTATGCGAAAAAAATATTTTTCATTCACCAATGTGCAAAAATAATTTTCCCATGCATCACAATGCACAAAAATATTAATTTGTTGCAAGCATCTTAATGCGCAAAAAATTTTTCTTTTTCATGCACCTAATGCGAAAGAAAAAAAATTCACTACTACATATGTACAATAAACAATTATTCATGCATCATATTGCACAATAATAATTTTGCAAGCATTCTCATGCGCAAAAATAATTTTTGCAAGCACTAAATTGCGCAAAATATTTTTACATGCATTAAGACTATAACAAATAAATAATGCACAAAAATAATGTTGCAAGCGTCCCAACGCGCAAAAAATAACTTGTTATCCAATTTCTAAATAAATAGAAACACATGCTGGGATAATAATACGAAATCCTCTTGGTCTAGTGGTGAACATGTAATAGATTTATCAAATTAATCGTCTTCTCGAGATCTACAATTTGAAACTAATATTGCATATATAAAAACGGAAAAATCAAATTCGAATTTTTTTAATAAAAATCAAATCCCACATGTTATCAAACTCAAGCACATCAAATAGGCGAGAACGAGCCATAATGGCTCTGATACCACAGTTAGCAAATATGGGTCGAAACTAGAATCACATATTTGCACATATAAGGTGGATCGAGTATACCTATTTGCAGCGGAATTGTCGATCCACTTAGCCAGGATTGAGCCCGTCTACAAGTCTCCTTTTGATCCATGATTAAGCCATCTACAAGCCTTTCTCGATCTAACCACGAACAACGAACGAATCCCGTAGATTGATTGAACCACGAACAAGATCACGAACCGCCTTTCTCGTTGGTGTAAATATACTAGAATTATTTACTTGGATGTGCACACCTTAAACCCTTGGAGACTTTGGTGATGCTCTAAGAAGAAAACCGTAGAGAGAAAATCTTAGGAGAGAGATTATTCTTATTTTTTTATGTAGGGGACGATTTTCATAATTCCCCTGATATTGTAGGGAAAGATATCAATATATATCTCAATCCCATATCTCAGTTAGAGTCCTAATGGGAGAGGTTTCTAGATAAACCTCATCTGAATAGGACTCCCTATTATCTCAAATATGGATGCAACCTAATTGCACCCAATAAAAAACAAATACGTTCATTTTCCCAGATATTAACTACAGTTGAAAATTTCTAACGTTTTTAATGAGATGACCTTTTTTCCCATTTTGTATAAATTGCACAATTAGACTTCATATGGTTTATCTTATAAAATAATAAAATATCAATATATCAAATTTCTGAAACCATAAATCAGGCTAGATGTTCAAATGTAAATTTAGGTCCATAATAATATACTTAGAAATAAATTTGGACAAATCTTTCCTCCCTATTATTCACAAACATCATACTTGCTCAAGTTAACTTGGAGAAATGGGGTTCTTGGGCACTAGAAATTGATTAACTGTTCATATTATGGTGCAATAATGACGTGGCGCGTAATTATTTTAAAAAATAAATATATGAAAATATGTGTAATCAATTATCTAAATACTAGTAATCTTAATTAAAATCTTTTTTTTTTATTTACAATGAGAATAGTATGGGAGAAGACACACACAATCAGATGAAATTGAATCCCGATCAACCACCCTCATAATACAAAACTCTACCACTAGCTAATATTATTAATGAGTTGTCCGATAAACCAAGTTCAAGGAGGAGATTATTCGTGTTGTGAGCCAAAAAACAAACAAAAAGCTTGATAATAACTATATATGGATTAGTTATTATTTAATTAACTTGGGCTATAATAATCCTATAGAGCCCATGAAAACCTAAGAGCCCAAGGCCCCAGCCCATGAAGATCTTCATATCATATCACCCTATAAATGCCCCAACCTTATTAAAGGTATGCAATTCATTCAACCAAATGAGAGATCTCAAGTTTCCAGGATCTTCTCTTTGTTCTAGAATTGACATGAGTGTCGCAAGGTTTTCTTCGGGAAAATTTTGGGCACTCTTAACGCTTGTTTTGTGATATAGACAGTGACCCGGTGTACAATTCGCATTCACGGGAGTTCGATTACTTGGAGAGAGATCACATCAATTATATATAATAATTTCAAACGTTTATCATATGCTAGAAATATCAAATCTCAAGGAAACTTACTACAAATTGGATAAATTACAGTGGAATCTATATATATATATATATATATAATAGCAGAAGTCCAGAACTTTTATTTTCCCGCTCTTTTTGCTTATTATATTAGGAAACAATTGTAAACATTATAAATGATAATTATTATAAATTCTTATGCTAGGAAAATATTATAAGAAAATCGTTGTAATTATATAAATTATGAAAATATTATAAGAAAAGATTGTAAATGGTATTCCTACTTTATATGTATATAAATTAGGAAAATATCATAAATGGTATTCATATTTTATATGTATAAAAATTAGAAAAATGTTATTTACTGGTATTCCTACTTTATACCAAAAGTGAGTCTATAGTATCAATTCTATCTATATATAATATATAGATTTTAAAAATTATAAATAGTATTTCACCATAATTAATATTAGTATATGTCAGTTCTTCTTAAATATATATTACAATGATGTGTTGATTCTATACATCATATCTTTATCAAATATATTGTTTATTTGTTTCAATGGTGTCGATGCAATTTTGTACAATATAATATTAATTAATCAAGTTTTAAATATTGATGACTATTAAAACTTTCCTAAAATGTTTAATAATAGTTAAAATAGACGAATTATGATTTTATGTATCTTTTACCATTGAATTAACAATTGATTTTGTGTTTAGAGATTTTTTTGGCAGCTTATTATTTATGTTAAATCCTCTTATATTTATACTACTTAAATTGCATTAGAGAAACACTTTGATATTGTTAATCCTAAATTCGAAGCATAACCACCAAATATGTCTTCATCTTCAGTTTTTCCTCTATTTTCGTTTTCATCAAGTGTCCTGCCAACATCGACAGTATTGAACTCGAATTCTGCAATAAACAAGAGTTTTTATATAAACTATATTGTAGATTTGTATGGACAATATTTAGTGAGTTTCATTTTTTTCTAAGTTGTTTTTTATATGATTTGTTTATTTTTTTTATTATTCCTCATACTAACATATTTTTTGTCAATATATTTTGTGTCAACATTTTATGTGTCAACATACATTTTCTGTTCATATATATAAACTTCTACCTCCGCCAATATTTTTTTTGGTTATTAGTTTTATAGTTTTGATTCGGCAACAAACTTCTATCTACTTATTGTAATGGCTTCTTATATTGTTCAATTAGAGATTCATTACAAATTGTAATTACATTAATTTTTTTGTGTCAACCTCTTCCATGCAAATTCGGCAGTCAATTTAATGGTCTTATACCATTAAATTGTGACATGCATAATGTGGACGAACATACTTGGACGATCAAAATGGTCAGCCCATATGGCGCGTTCTATTTTATGGATGAATGGAGCAAATTCGTCTATGATAATGAAATTTCAGGTGGTGAAGTGTTGATTTTCTCTTATCGTGCAACCACATTTTTTATGTGTCAATATTTTCAAATGATGATTCATGTGAGAGAATCGATGTATACCCGACTATACATGTATTTGATATCAATTCAGGTAATATATTATAATTTAAATCATATATATATACAATATTTTTGTTTAATGATAAATTAGATGATTAATTGATCAATTTGATTAATACGTGTGCAACAGGCAACGATGATTCTGACGATGATGACATTAAGGTGGATGTTGTTGAGAATCCGACTTTTCGATTGATTCTCTCAAAGTCACATACAAAAAACCTCAATTGGTAAGTATTACTCATATATATATATATATATATATATATATATTAACAAAAAAATCTCACCACTAAATAAACATAAGATATCGCGAACTTACACAAACACACACACACACACACACACACACACACATATATATATATATTTGATCAACAGTCTATACCTATGAAGTTTTGGAACGATTTTATCAAGGGCGCTCACAAAGAACAAAATGATGCAATTATATGGCATAATGGAAGACAATATTGTGTCGGATTAAAACAAGAGAAATCCAGGATTTTCATGCAACGTGGTTGCCAAAATTATAATTGTTTTATACAATTAATAAATTAATGATATTTAATCCTATAGATACAATAAGTATTAATTATTTTTCTAATCAATCTTATAGATACAACGAACTATTGATTGAAATTTTTTAAAACTGAGCCTTGGTAAAACAATTGGCGGTATCTAATTGTACTTTTATTCATAGACAATAATATCTATTAATATTTTATTAATCGAATTTGACAATACTATGTGAGCGGATAAATGACAAGATGTTTAAGAAAAAAAATGAGAAAATCGCACTTTAAGATTAAAGATTTATTAATCTAGAAAATATATAATGTATTACTTTTTAATAAAAAAGACAATAATTGGCCAGTGGGGCATTTTTTCTAGGGCTGGCAAATCGTTCGTGCTGGGCTGTTATCGGGCCGACACGATAACGGCACGATAAGCCCAAACACGAACACGACACGATAAGATTAACGGGCCTGAAATTTAAGCCCGATCACGACACGTTAAAAGCACAAAAAACACGGCACGACACGATAAGCACGATAAGAAAAATTGTCAAATTTATTTAGGTAAGCCCGTTAACAAATAAAACTTATGATTTTTTTATATTCTTTATATTTAATACCTAAAACATATTCTAATAAATTTTTAATAAAAATAGTCAAGTAAAAATAATCAATTATTATTAAATTACCCATATAAATAATTAATTATTAATAATTAAAAAAATTATCATGCCTTATTGTGTTTATCGTGCCAGCTCGATAACATCCCGATTTTTATCGTGTCTTGTCGTGCTAGCCCGATAACGGCCCGAACCCGATAAGGCTCAGCCCAAACCCTATAATTTTGTGTCGTGTTTGTGTCGGTCAATCGTGTCGTGTCTCAAATTGCCACCCCTAATTTTTTCCATTTACAAGGGAATATAATTGTATAATTGGACAACAACATATTAGCTTAAGAAAAACAATTGATTGAAAAATTTATAAAACTCAAAATGGTATCAAATATTTATTGCTCGGAAATATTATATATATCTCTTTCATATATTGATTGAAATATTTTTTTTCTGCTGCCAAATTCCATTTATATTTAAATTAATTTTGGATTATGGACTTTTTTATGGATGATTTCGAAAATATTTTATTATTAATAAGATGTTTGATTTTTATATCATGCTTTTGAAGAAATATCTGAATTTTTATTTCATATTGATTCAACTGTTGTTGCAATATTTATTTATTATATTTGTTTTTTGAAATATTGGTATTTTCAGAAGTGTGAATAATTACTAATTAAGTTCAGTCTAGAAAAATAAATTATCTTCTAATTGGTCCACTGATCAACATTGGTGTTAAATTTGATGATAATTTACTTAATTAAGAATAATTAACAACTCTAATTACATCGAATAAAATTAGTATATATATGACATAATTAAGGCAACTCAATCAGAATAAAAAAAAGAAAATATATAAAATAAGATACAATTTTGGACAAACCAATCAAAATATTATCCTAACCAATGCATATTTTGGAGTCAATGGAAAGAATATTTAGTAACATAAATATTTTATTGGCTAATTATTTTTTCGGTTATGATTGTAATATTTTTTGAGATTTGAAGATTTTAAAATTCTTCAATCCTATAATTGTCCTATTCAATCAATAAATTGACTGTAATAATTACTATAAATACAATAATTAGTTATTATTGTATTTATTCAATCTATAGATACCATCGACTATTGTTTGAAAGAATTTTAAAACTAAGCCATTGGTAAAACAATTGAGAGTATCTATTTATATTTTTTAATCGAATTTGATTATGCTACACACAACGGATAATTGAGGAGAAGTTTAACAAAAATTAAGGAATTGTACCTTATGATTAAAGATTTGTCAATTTAGAAAAAATGTATTAACTTAAAACAAAAAGATAATAATTGTCAATGGGAGTTTTTTTTTTAATTTCCAAGGGTGCACAAATTTATGATTGGACAACAATATATTACCTTAATTAAGAAAAACAACTAATTAAAATATTTACAAAACTAAAAAAGGTAACAAATATTTGATTGTTTGAAAACTGTACATATCTATCTCTTTCATAGCTTGATATAAGATTAATAAAACTAATTAAATTGGCATTAAATAAATTGACAGGATCAATCAATACTACAATTGTCCTATAAAATCAATAATATAATTACTTAATTGGTATCTGTAATCAATTAGTATTTATTATTATTTTTATAGTTTATTAACTATAGCGCTAAAAAGCAATTATAGAATTGATGGTGCTTTACTTTGGTAAATAAATAAATCAATATTGGAAGATGAAATAATCAATTGGTGCGACCAATGTATGTTTTGGAGTTATCCAAAATTGACGGTATTTTGCTTTGATAAGTCAATAGAAAGATTTTTTGTAATGAAAATAATGTATTGTCAACTCAATATATGATAATTAATAATTATATTGTCAACCAATGCCAATAAATAAATTATTGTAAAATCAATTATATAATCATTTATATATGATTAATCGTTGATGTTACATTTTAAAATAAACTTCCCAGATAAAATTTTTTGGTTGTCAAACTTCTCAGTGTATTCTATGATTTCTTTTGATTGATGAGCGATTCACATCAATCCATAGTTGATCAAAATGAGAAACTCATGGGATTTACATACATCCATTGAAAATAAATGTCAAAGAATAAATATTGATGTCAATTGTACTGTTTGTATACCATGTTTCAGTTGTATCATGTTTATGTTCGTAAGTTTTTTAGTGGATTACTATGATATTACTATAAAATTTATGTTAATACTACTAACGTTTATATCAATGACATAATAGTTCATTTTAAATTTTATTCACGATTTTTTCTACCATATTATTTGAATAATATCTCAATTTATATTTTTGATCAACAATGCGAAGTATTCATTTTTTTCAATAGTATAAGTATAATATAAAAATACATGTCTCACAAATTATATATAATTGTTTATAGAGAGGTGTGTGAGAAAGAAAGGGATATATAAAACAATAATTTAGAAATGCATAAATTGAGGGATAATTCCTTACGAGTTGAATTAGACATTTAAGTTTATAGTTGAAAATATAAAATTGATAGATAAATTTTTGTTTTTAATAACCTTATACGAATATTACTATTAAAATAAAGTAATAAATATCAGTTCATGTTAATAGATATTATAAACCAATAATATTAAAATAAAAATATACGTGCAACGCATGGGGTGAATTACTAGTTTGTATAATAATAAACAAACTTCAATGTTGTCTTCTAAATTTGGACAAATATTGGGGAATTCAAGACTTAATTCATTCTTTGTAGAGGAAAATGACGTGTATAATAAGCAGTCGAGTTATATGTAAGATGACAACCACTATTTTCCAGGAGCGCACTGGGTAAATTCTCGTAATCGACGTAATAGCCTGCAAACTAGGTCAACCAAGTAAACTACACAACTCAATTCTCAGGCTTAACGTAATAGCCTGCAAATTAGGTCAATCAAGTATATCGCACTAGGCAAACTTTGCGCAACATGCTCGACCAAGTGGACCAAAGATGAGAATTCGAAATTTAGACTTTCAACCTCAAGAACCCACACTACACCACTAGGCCACTCTACAAGAGCGGTCTACCAATACTTTGACCATTTCAAATGGGGTCTATGTGTTAGAAAATTTATTGTATAGATTTTGATGATGCTTAGAAATATTTGTATTAGGAAGTTGACATACCCCATTTTTGTATGTAAATTCTACTTTGTAATAGATAGAATATTAGTTGAGTAAAATAAAAACTAAGTTTTGTAGAAGACTTGTTGAAGAGTACAAAGAAGAATCAGCTGGTCGCAACTGAGTTGATCAGAAGACCTTCAGTCAAGTACATCAGCTAAGTTTTTCAGAAGACTTACAACAGAGCCAACCCAAGGAATGATGGATATGACTCAATTCAAAGGGGTATAACAGCTGAAGGACTCAAAGACAACTGAAAAGAGTCTGTTGCATTGAAACCAAGAAACTTACCTAATTTGGTAATGAAGATAGACCTGCAACTTTAAAGTGTTCCTGCTGAAAAAGTGCAAGAAGAATAAGCAAATGGAAAGCGTACAAAACTTTGACATCTTTTTAGAGACATGCAGATATCAGATAAACAAGGTTGGGTCAACATCAAAGTTGCGGAAACAAGACAAACTAACGAACACTAAGTAAGAGTTTGAGATTTTGTCTATCTCTTCAATGGACAAAATTCAAACTCCTACTATAGAAGACTGAGGAATTTTTCAGAGAGAAATAGATATCGTTTATACAAGCAAACAAAAGTGCAAGACACATAACTGAGAAGCAATATTCAAGTGAAAAGCAAGAACTGCAAATACTCTCTCTCAAGCCAAATTAGAAAATCCTCAAGCCAAAACCGAAGACACTTCATCCAACACTCTCACGTGGGAAGATCGACGTTGTTCATCAAATTGAAGAAGAAAAACACTTGTGAAAACAAAGGGGTCTATTCTTCCAAGTATTGAAAGAAGTTCAGTGAGGCTCAAGGTCGAACCTGATTTGAATATGAAGGAGTGTTGTGTGATCAATCCTTGAAAAAGAGTAATACAAAATCCTTCAAATAATCCTTTCAACAACACGTACAATCCTGGGTGGCGAGAACATCATAATTTCAGTTGGGGTAATAAAGGCCAGCCAAGGCCTAATCCCAATTTTAATCCACATACGTCTCTCGGATTCCAGCCGCTCCAAGAGAAGCCTAACTTGGAAAAACTCATGGCAAAGTTTGTGCAATCAACAGACGCCCGATTCTAAGCAGTGGAGACATCATTGAGAAATCAAGAGGCATCTACCTATAACTTGGAGAATCAGATAGGTAAAATTGCAAAGCTTATCTTAGAGCGACCACGAGGGAGTTTTTTGAGTAACACAGAACCAAATCTGCGAGAATACGTGAAGACAATTACCATTAGTTTTCCACATGAGCATGATAATGCTAACACTCTCATGCAAAAATGCGTGAAAGATGACAAACCTAAAGAAAAGCCCAAGAAGAATATGGTTGAAGAATACAAGCCCAATATCCCTTACCCAAGGCGAACCAAAGAACATAGAAATGAGGACCAGTTCGGTAAGTACTTTGAGTTATTCAAACAGATTATATACCAATATTCCATTTGTTCAAACTCTTTCACATATGCCAAAACATGCAAGGGATCTAAATGACCTCATTTCCAATAAAGATAAACTTAGTTAACACAAAATTAAGGACCCCGGGAATTTTTACTATTCCTTGTCATATCGGTAGGTTATTTATTGATAGAACCTTAGCTGATTTAGGGGTCAGTATTAATTTGATGTCTTATGAAACATACAAACATACGGGATTAGGTGAACCAAAACCTACTAAGATGTGTATTCAGTTAGCTAATAGATCTACCAAGCATCCTAGAGGTATCATTGAAGATGTTCTAGTTAAGATTGATAAATTCACATTCTCAGTTGATTTTGTTATTCTTGATATGCATGGTGATGTAGAGATTCCCTTAATTCTTGGGCGTCCCTTTTTGGCTACTGCAAAATCATTCATTGATGTGCATACTAGAAAATCAATTTTGAGAGTAGGGGATGAACAAGTTAGCTTTAAAATTCCTGCTGCTATTGATAAAGATATTACTTGTTCTTTTGCCAACTCAATTTCTTTGCATGATGTGAAATCCATAAAGCTCTTGGAGAAAAGTGTTGTTCACGGCACATATAAACCCACGAAAAATCTCCTTCTTAGGAAGCTTATGCCCAAAAATAGGACCCAAAAAGTCAAAAGTCATCTTTTGAAGATTCATATTCAAGGTGGTAATACTAAACGCAAAAAGGGTTACAATAATCTCGAAGCTCCACCCGACTAATCTCAATTTTTAGGTAAAATGGTCCAACTATACGACTTTAAAGAAGCGCTACCCAGAAGATAACACGATGTTTCATGTGCGTTTTTTTTATATTCTTTCAAAATAGTCACAAGTCCTTAGAGTCATTTGTAAATCACATTTTTGTTGTTTTTAGGTCATTTTTATATATAAAAAACTCCAAATGTTTTTCTTTATTGTCTTAATTGGGAAGATTTGAGCTTTCACGGTATTTGAGTTGTGTGTTGTTTATGTCTGATTAGGTATGAATATGCCGATAAAGATCTCTTACTAAATAATTCAATGGTCGCTCTACACTGATTTCACTCTTATAGCAAGGTTATGTTTTTCCTTTCCCCTCTTTTTCCTTCATTCTAATTTATTTGTTTTTTTGTGTGTTTTGCATATGCGTGTGTGTTCATCTCTTTCTTTTACATTGAGGACAATATGAACCTTTAAGTTAGAGGTGAATGTAATTGCATATTTAGAATGATTGTGTGGTTGTTTTTAAATTGAGTTTGTTGATATGAGATATGATTTTTCCAGAAAACAAATTGAGTATTTGTTAGTCAATAATTTGGCCCAATTACACATGAATTAGCTTTATAATTTATATTTTAAATGCAAAGCAATTGATTGTCTTGAATAAATTGACATGGATATGGGTTGAATTTAGACAAGACTTTTAACCTCTGTTGTAAAAATCTCCGCCTAGCCCCGATTAATTCCCGCTTTTTTCATCAGGCTAGGGCCCTTGTCCGCCTACGATTTTTTTCACCTAGGCCCTAATCCCGCTTTGGCTCGCCAGCGCTAGCGCTAGGCCCCGCCCCGCTAGCGAACGCCTAGCGATTTTTACAACATTGCTTTTAACACTATGATACTTGATTTGTTAAGACATATATGATGATTCTTAGGGCTATGAAAGTCCGAGAACTCTTGATTTAGTGGTGGTTAGCTATTTGTTAAACCAAGCCAAAGAACCAAAAAGAGAAAAAAGAAAAAAAAAAAGAGAATGGCAAAAAAAGGACCAATCGAGGTTATACTCCTCTATTTTTGTTACTTAGTAACTAGGAGGATTCACGAGCCCTATGTTTATCTTTTACGTAAAACGGCAACACAAATATGAGTATTGGGAACCGCCCTAGGAGTTTTTGAACTAAAATTCAAAATTTAAATCTAGTGGAAGCATGCCCTGAACGTCCTAAAAAAAGAAAAAAAAAAGAAAAAAATGTATATTTACTTGCATTTCTCATCCAATAAAGTTCAATATGCTTGGTTATATGACCAGTAGACTAACTGCAAAAAGTTGATTGAGTTCTTATATTTTCATGGCTTTGTTGGATTGAAGTTGTGCATAACTATCAGTATTTATAGATTGATGAGTTCAAGTTTGAATCACACCTGTTGATATTAATGTTTTTACTTGATAATCGATCGCTTTGCAAAACTATATTTTTACCTAATTTTTACTGCTTATGCTCAATGTGTTGAGAAAAATGATATTCCTTGTGTGCTGTAATGTATTGAATCCCTCATTATGGTTTTGTGTTTTGCTTGAGACAAGCAAAATTCTAAGTTGGAGGTAGTTTGATAAGTGTCTTTTTATGCATGTTTTTTGTGTTTATTTGAGTAGGATTTGAGTTATTTTATTGTTAATTTCGTAAATTTTTGATTATGCACAGTTCATATTACTGTGATGTGCTTTTATTGGTGTAGATTATTGATCATCCAGAGCTAGTTTTTGTGAATTTCGGGCCATTGTTTCATGTCAAAACATATCATGAGGTTTATGAATGCAAAAACGTTCGAAATCCCAAGCTAAACACATCATTTTGGGATTTTTCGAGCCGAACACGGCCCGAGTGTGTTTTTTTATATTGCCATGTTAAAAATGAACAAAAAAGAGCAAAAACATGACCATGTCATACCAAACACGACCATGCCGTGCTTTTTTAAATGACCGTGTTCTGGAGGGTGCCAAAACACGTATAAAACATGGCCAGACTGTGTTTTTAAGCATGACCGTGCTGCACAATAGTTTCTGTCCGATTTTTCACGGATATTTTGGGAAAACACTTCAACCAAGCATTTTGACAACTCTTGTACACTTTTGACACCCAGTTTTGCTGAACAAAGTCTTCTTTTCACCAATAATCTTGCATAAAACAATCATTCAACAACCCAACTTATGAAATGGAGCATTAAACTATCAAAAGATGACATTATTAGGGAATACTTTTACCAAAATAATGTCAATAAAAACCCAATAATGGGGTTGAGGTTGGGCATTCATAGATCCATTCATTGAATTCATTCACATACATAAAAGTTCATATTTTAGAGAGAGCAATCTACATATTGTGAGAAGAGAGGGAAAGTAAAATTGGGGATTAAAGAGTTTGGAAGAGAAGGCTTGGAGCAACATCATTGGAGACAATCAAGAAAGAATTCCATTTGAGATTTTAAGAAAAGATAAGTACACCATATCTATAACATTTAAATGTTCTTGTGTAGCTTATTCTTTTGTCAAAAAATCATGTGTAGCTAAATTCTTAGTGTTTGAATGTAATGAACTATAGAATGGATTTATGATTAAGGCTTGTATATTTTTAATATAATCTTCATGTTTTATGCGATTCACTTATATTATGCTTTGTTCATTTGAGTTAATATTTCCGATATATTTATTTGAATTTTATTCCTCATTGGGAAATCAAGAGATTTATGGTGAGAAAGAACCAATTTAAGTGAAAGGAGTTGCATGCAATTCTAGATATAGGACGCCGTAAATCTTCTGGATTAGGGTCAAATCTAATATGAGAATTCATAAATCGTTATAATGCAATCTTGGGGGTTTTAAATAGAAAGAGATTTTGGTTAATCAACTTGAGATTAAGAGTTTTTAACCTTGAAAGAGGGTTTAACTTAAATTGGAATTTTTGTGGTCCATGAAGCATGAGATTATGTTAAAAAGGGATGGTAATTGCTTAAGGTTTCATGGTTGTATTTATTTTTGTTAAATTCACAAAACATTCTGGAGGGATCTACATTTAAACGCATTTATATCTCTTGATCCCATATTTTACAATCTTCCTTTATTCAATTATTTATAATTTGTTGATTAATTAGATTCTTAATTTTCTTATTTTTACAAACAAACTTCTGAAAATTTATAGATTAGATAACAAAAAAACGGTAATTGCTAGTACTCGTAATCCTCTTGGGAATAACACTCGATACTCAGTAAACTAAACTATAAAATGATAGATGCACTTGCCTAAGGTTTTTAGAATAGCTTTCGAGCCATCAAAGTCTGACACAATATTGAATTGTGCATTATACACATAAGTGCTCGGTAAGGATTTACCAAACGCAAATGGAGAAACTTATGAAAGTCCACTGCCTTATATATGAGTAGGAACCATAGAATTTTCCCTAATCAGAGAGTTAATTAATTCACGAACCCTCCATCATTTTTGTAGACATTTCCTCCAATGCTATCGGGGTGTTACCAAATCCAAAATTCATCTTCTTAAGAGTAACAAACACAAATATCAATAGAGACGAAAAGGCATCTCACGTCATGGTCATTTCTAATCTTCTTACGATGAACATCTTTTATATCAATATCAACAATAGAATGGATAATAATATACCCCCTGTATCTTAATCGACCTTCATGCTATCCTGCATAGTCTCCATGAGGTCCGAAAAATAATTATCCCTATCATGAATAACTATTTTCTCATCTTCTCCGCCGAAATATTTGATTCTTTGATGATGTCCACCGTATCGAACTACCAAATTATGACAATTCATCTGCAAAAAAATAATAAACAAATAATAAATAACAATCCTCTAGAAAATAGACATGTTTTTAAAAAAGTCCACATAATTTCTACTTATCACGATATGCATAAATTCATGGTACATATGGGTTCACAATATATACTCAATCAAATCTCGGTATGTATATTTTCTCGATTATATGCAATTTTATTGTATACTTGTTGACATCACGGTGATAGAAACTCAGTTTCACTATTTTTTTCAAGAACAAGTAAAATACTAACCTCACATATTTATTCTGTATATAACTTCACGCTAATGTATACACTTAATGGTATTAGTCTCATTCACTTCATGGAATATAGGGCTTCACGGTACGTAGTTTATAATTTCTTGCTTTAATATATGATGAGCGTGAATATAATAATTAATCCATGAACTTATTCATACCGTGGACTTATGCATATAACTTATTTATACTGTGAACTTGACCCTATAGCCGTGAAAGTATAAATATTGTGAACTTATGCAAAAATATGCACCACCAACATCAAACTAACCGCGAACGATCGATCTAACATACCGTGATTTAACCAGTTCTTCAATATCCATATCATGATATTATATTTCAAGTCATATAGTGAGCATTTTCATAAAATAAATTACCAAAAATCATAAAAAAAAAAAACGATATTAATCTCGAACACTTACACCAAAGAAGAATACTACAAAGTTTATTCACGAAAAAATAAATATGTGATGTGAAAATTCTTGTTTCTACAATCATCCAAGTCCGGATATAAGTATATAGCATATATATCTTCCAGTTTATGGGCAGAGGCAACGACTATGAGAAGCTGTGTGAGGATGGATAAAGAAAAAAAGTGATATGAAAATATGAGAGTTAACCCAGCAATTTGAATATGTCACTTGAGTATTGTTGGTTGGGCAATTAATACAAATTAATGAAAGTAGATATGTATTGTATGATATTGTGTGTTGAAGAGACAAAAAGACTAAGATTAACCATGGTGTTGGTATAAAATAAGGGTAAAAATGTAAAAACACACTCTTTTTGTGTAAAACAGAGCTGTTATGAAAAATTGATGAAAAAGAGTTTTGTGCATCTGTTTGTGCACTTTGGGCAATTTTCACAAGCTTTTAACCACAATGACTCACCATAACCATCCATGCAAGTAATTTTTTCAAGAATGCAAAAAAGCATAGCCCTCAAAATATCAAACAAAACATTCCATTCCCTAAGAATCAGGAAAATTACATACATAGTCCTCAGAATTCCAACAAACTCAACACAGTCCTCAGAAACATAACAGAAATTCAATCCCATGTCCCTTTATAAAGACTACCCAAAGCTACATACACATGTTTATCCAGTCGAAGAACGAAAATAAAATAAAATAAAGTCGGATTAGCATCTCTTGTTGTCATATTTATTCAAATAAGACAGCAAAAAAAGATGGGTGATAAACAAGTGATGCTAATCGCGGTAGATGATAGCGAACACAGCTTTTACGCTCTCGATTGGGTTCTCACTCACTTTTTCACGCCACCATCTGATGCTAAATTCAAACTAATTGTCATCCATGCCAGACCTTCTCCCACTTCTGTTATAGGGCTTGCCGGACCTGGTACTTTTTCTTAATTATTTATCAAGGAATAATTACAAAAACTACCCCTGAGGTTTCAATAAATTACAAAAAAACCCTACACTATTGTTTGAAAATTACGAAAAAATAGAAAAAACCAAGTTTAATTTTGTGTTAAATGGGTAATTGCAATATTTTTACAAATGTCAGGGGGGTTTGAAAATTGAAATGTTTTTGCTTATAAAAGTTGGTAAAGTGTAATACATAATCGAACATCATGGGATCTTTTGTAATTTTCATGAACTTGTGGTTCTTTTTGTAATTACCCAAACCTCAGGGGTTGTTTTGTAATAATTACTTTATACATGAAGGGATAATTACAAATAGTACCATGAGGTTTAGCCTAATTTAAAAAAAAAACAATTGTCTTTTAAAGTTACAAATACCCCTCTAAGGTATTACAAACACCCTCTTTCGGTTCGTATTTATCTAACAAATACCGATGTTGAGGAATTGTAATATTGAAAGATACTTGATTTTGTTTGTTTGTTTTTTTTTTTTTTTATTAGGCTAAACCTGATGATAGTTTTTGTAATTATCCCTATATATGAAATATGACCGTATACACATGAAAAATGCTACTAGAGTTTTTGGCTTTCTTGCAATGTTAAAGTTGTCTACTATTCTGCATTTCAGTATTGCTGATCATTTTATTTATTGATTTTAAGAGTGCATATATATTGGCATTTAAGTTTTGGTTAAGGAGTTATTAGGGATGTAATATTTGGTTATTTATTCTGTGATATAGCTGCCACCGATGTGCTGCCAATTGTGGAAGCAGATTTAAAATATCAAGCAGAAAAGGTCATTGCAAGAGCAAAAGAGGCCTGCAACACCAAATCGGTGAGACAAAGATTTATCATGGAGTTAACTTTCAAATAAGAAAAATAATTACAGCCACCTTTTTTTTTTATTTGGGCTGCATAGTTAACTAGGAACATAGTAAATTCCTAACTCGAGTTCCGAGAAGAAGAAAAGGGGAGGAAAAAAAAAGAATGGGAGCAACTATTTGAAATAGGAAACAAATTATATAAACGGAATCTATACTACGGGTAGATGAGTTTAGCATTTGGAATTTCTCAAAACCAATTTCAAATGAATGAAAAATTAATGCATAAATAAACCACTTCAATGCATTTTATATGGAAATATGAATCACATCCCACATTGGAAACATGGAGTAAGTTTAGCTTCCTTATATAGAATTTCACCATAATAAAGAATAATCATGAGCCCAAGCCTGGACACTGCACACTTGTCGCATGGAGCGCTTGAGGCCATCTCCAAGAGGAGATGTAAAATGGCGCTGGGCGCCATTTACTGCTGCTAACCCTTCCCAGCAGTGCGCTAGTTTTTGCGCTACTTTAGCATTCGCTACAGTGTAGCGCCAAATATGGCGCTGCACTGTAGCAGCGCTATTAATTTTTTTTTATTGCTTTTTTTTTTGTAATTTGTTTTGGGTTTTATTTAACTTTGAACATTATAATTATATTATATTTCAATTGATCTAATAAGAATAATACTAAAATTGATTTAATTATATGTGATAATTTTTTAAACAATATAATATGTAATTTTATGAATTGTTATTTCAATTTTGCATTAATTTCATTAAATTTAATATTATTTTATTTGTTTAATTTTAAAAATAAAATATTTATATATTATATTCAATAAAATTATTATTTAATATTTTTATCAATTATGATGTAATAAAATTAATATTAAATAAATAAAATAAGGAATCTTATAGAATATTTTTTTTTGTGTAAATAGTATTGCAAACTGCTGGAGATGAAATGTAGATTCTGCACTAAAATAGTGCAATTTCTACATCAAAATAGTGCAAACTACTGGAGATGGTCTGAGAAACGCGCTTTGTTTTAATCAAAAGACATGATTGGACGATCCAAATCGAATTGGGGCACACAAAATTCATTAAATAAGACCCCTATTTTCGAGTACTTCACTTCTTTTCTGCAAAAATCAGCACTTATTTTTCAAAGCTTCTTGTTATATTGCTATCACTAGAAATAAGTCTTTGTTCAAAGCTTCTTGTTATATTGATAACACCGTGAGCGTAACAATTTCATCTTAAAGAGAAAGACTAACCCTTGCCTCGACTTTTCATATTATACCATATTACTCTGCTCAGATTTATTTAGTCATTCGATATACACCTACCATACATCACCCAACAAGAACATGTGTTGGCACACAACCATGAATATGCAAACATAAATTAACAATGTTTTATATAGTCTTTAATTTCTTGGTTGTTTACAGGTAAATGCAGAATTTGTAGTGACCGAAGGTGATGCTAGAAATGTAGCGTGTCAAGCCGTTGAAAAATATCATGCATCTATGTTGGTTCTTGGCAGCCATGGCTATGGAGCTTTCAAACGGTATTTATTTTCTCCGTACGAAAAAATATAATTGAATCACAAACAATTACCTTACAAATTCTCAACTTTGTTGCCATTAATGTTGGACTAATAAATATACTTTTGCAGAGCTGTTTTAGGTAGTGTTAGCGATTACTGCTCCCACCATGCTCACTGCTCCGTGATGATCGTGAAAAAGCCCAAGCAAAAGCATTAACCCGATTTCTTCCTCAGTTACAACACTACAAAACTGATAAGAGGTTTTATTGATAGTCAAATAAACTCAAATCACTAGAACTCCTCTTTTTTTCCTGAGGGATATGTTTAGGTCATATGCACTCAGTTGTTACTAGTAGAGAGAGAATGTTTTATATCTTATGCACTCAAGACTCAGTTATGGTTTTGCAGTGTTAGAGAATATGTATTTTACTAAATGAAAATATACTTACTACACGCAAGAAACATATATTTTTTTGGTCATATGTTTTTTTGGTCTTTTGTCTATTTATTTATTTGGTATGGTTCTCAGTTCTCACCATGTTATGTCAAAATAAACGATTAACATTACAACAAATCACGTCAACAAAAATGAAAAGAGAATAACTAAAAGGGTTTAACTACAAAAAACTACCCACAAAAATTGAGCCTAATCACAAAAAAATCTCAGTTATATTTTAAAATTACGAATACGCCTTGACATTTGTTTTTATCTTACAAATTGTCCCTTCAATGCATTCTCAGGAGGAGATATTTGTAACTTAAAAAAAAATAGAATTTTTTGTAATTAGACTAAACTTCAGGGGTGGTTTTGTAATTATCCCCAACCAAAATGGATCTTTTCAATACTTGTTCATAACCTTTAAAATTCCCCCATAAGACATTGAAGCTAAATACATATATTGCATCAAAAAGTACTCCATACGCATCTAGAAAGCGTAAACAAAAAAGAAATTAGGCTGATATAATGCAAAAGGGTCATCATCTTTTATGCCACCAACCTTTATACCATAAATAAAAAGATGGAGAGGAGAATCTTTGGGTGGGCATCATCCAGATGCCTTTGAAGGGTATCTTTCAAGCATATACTTCAAAAGTGCTCATCCTGGAAGCAGTACAGTCTCAAGAATAATATTAGAAACACACAAGGACCAGAGACTAATTCAAATTAGTCTTCAATCCAGTCAAAACTCAAATTACTTGCAGAAGAAATTAAAATTATCATCCAAAAATGAAAATTAGCAAACATAATACCAAGTTTCAGAAGTACTAATATCATATGAAAACCAACATCATAAAAAATACTATGGCTAGAGAAACAACGTCCCCGCTTCAGGTCAGTTGATCATTTTCCAGCCACTTAACACTTAATTTCCTTCAAACCATGGGCAAAGTACAAGAATGTCGGATCGACAGCACCTTCCTTGTAGTAAGCAAAAACCAGGGTGCTGTCGTCATGCATGCTCTCTCCCACAAAACTACAAAACAAAGAACGAACAAAAAAAAAAACATTCACCATCCTAATCAATAAAGGTTCTTAGGACACAACATGCACAAACAAGCTAGTTATAGACATAATATAGGATTAATTGCAAAAATACCCTTGAGGTTCAATCTAAAAAAAAAACCCGGCTATCTTTCAAAATTACAAATCCCCACTTGGTATTTGTTTCTATTTCACAAATTAGATTCAAGAGTGGGTATCCATAATTTTGAAAAATAACTAGATTTTTTTGTAATTATTCTAAATCTCGAGGGTAGTTAAATTTATACAAGTGCAAGAAAACAAGAATTCTTACAATTGGAGGTCTTTGATCTTAGAAAGCAAGTACTTGGTTGCCCCCTCAATGGTCTTCTTAAAGTGCTCTTGTTTCTCGCCTTCCAGCTTGGCTGTCAACAGCTTGATGTACTTTTTGATGTAGGCAACAAATTGCTTCTTATCGAAGGGAGGTTGCTCCTATAAAATACTTGTTTTAGACCCAAAAATCCAAAACTTTATATCCACACGGGGTAGATAGTAAATATAAGACTATGCAAAAACGAACCTGAAGCCTGAAAGTGTCAACAATGTCAACCACTTTTACCGCTTGGTCATCAACTCCTTCATCCTCTTCACCACCTTCCGCAGACGGGTTTGCACCAATATCCACATCCACGGATCCGGTGACCACCCACTGTGATTCACAAGAAAAATTCCAATTCCAAAAGAAAGCAGGTCACAAAGGGCTACTAAATATAAAAACATGTTATGTATTGCATTAACAATCTTGTGAGGTGGAAAAATCTAACCTTGCCCTCTACTTCCCACAATGCTCCATTCTCTATTTCCTTGTACGGAAAAGAGTCCGAGAGCAATTCATCACCTACAATTATACACAATATGTATTTAACAACCACCAAAAACAGTACGTATTTAACAATTTCGGGCAAGATATATGAAGCATCAAACAGTATCTCTTATATAGTGAGAAGATAAACTAATATCCGTGAAAATAGTTAATGGAAGATAACATCAAGCATGTTTTATGAGTAAACTTTTTCTGAAAAGCACTCCTGTCATATCACACAAAAGGAATGAAACTAATAAATGTGTCTGTAGCAGAAATAACACCGAATTTTTTTAGCAAATATCATATTTGATCTTCGAAACCCATCTAACACTCCCAACAAAAAACTACAGCAGAACTGCGAGGAAAATCACAGAAAATCACTCTATATATACGAAAATTTGATCTTTGCTGCCAGAACAATTGTAGCAACAAGACATAAAATTTGATATCTAAATCTTATATAAATCAGCGATGAAACACCACCAGTTTTTACAATGTCTAAATCAATAACCCATAAATTAATTACCCAAATTGTACACAGAAACATAGCAACGACGAAATTTATATTTGTACTAAATCTCCAGCAAAGAACATCCATCTAGCCTTTAATTCCCAACCCAAAAAAGGCCAGCAAAAACATTAAACCTTCAGGTATGTACCTATGTACCAAACCCTTACTACTGATCAGAGAATAAAAGACAATACTTTTAAATCAAACATCAAATAATAAATCAGATGAAATCAAACAGGATAATTGCATACAACTAACCACAAAAGGCAACAGATCTAGAAACTAACAACACAGTCACCCCAGATCAAGAACAACCCACATAAAAAAACATAAATCCAAAAAACAGATCTTTCTATAAGCAGCAAACAGAAAAAAAAAAATTCAAACAAAAGGAGAAAAAAAGTATTCCACGTACAAATTAAAATTTCAAACAAACGAGAAAAAGTTACCTGTAAGCAAATCTTGATAGACCAACATGATTACAGAAATTTCAGCTCTCGATCGACTACAATGGAAAGAAAACAAGAGACTCGGAAGCCGGAGAGAGCGAGAGAGGGTCCAATTATGAGTAGAGAGCAATTATATATACGGCGAGGGTTTTGGGGAAGAAGAGATTGAATAGAACACGGGGCCTAATTGGGCTTGACTCATTGCCCCAATAAGTTAGTTTAGGATACAGACCAAAAGATGGGCTTGGGCTTTTTAGTTTAGGTGGCCCTCGTCTGTGCCCTTTATTTTGGATCATAATCGAAATATCAGTATTTCATATAACCTATGAAGCACTTACACGAATATGGGACACGAATATGATACGACACGGATACAGAAATACGGCATATTTTGAAATTTAAGGATATGGGTACACTATATAAATAAATATAAAAATTATATATTTTATATTATTAGAAATACAAATGTACTAATTGCAGTTAAAAAAAATATTTCGAACATAAAAAACTAAAATTTCACAAGTATTCAAATCTGAAAAGTGATAACTAACATAGACACACAAAAAAATGCTGAAAATAAACATTAGAATAAATTCTATATATTTCCATGTGTATATATATCCACGAAGTATCGAACAAAGTATCGTATCAGATACGTATTCGGTATTAGTACGACATCATCGGAAAAGTGTCCGTGCCTCCCAGCATATAACTCATTGATATGCAATAGAACCTAGATTTCGCTTAGAATTTTATTTAGGGTAAATCTCACTTTACCCCTCTATACTCTTATTGAATCTCACTTTATCCCCTTATACTTTCAATTGTATCATTTTACCCCCTTGTACTCTTAATTTGTTTCACTTTGCCCCATTATACTATTAGAATATTATTTTATATTCATATTCCTTTATGAAATGACCATCTTATCCTCATCTGTTAGTTTTAGAAAAATAATAAATTGTTTTAAAAGTATTTAATATTAATAAACTTGTACTTATTTTTTTTAACTAATTGAAAAATTAATAATAATATTTTATATATTTAATAAAAATGATTGTAATATATATTATATAATTTTAAGTTTGTGATGAATAATAAATGTAATTAATTAAGTTGTGAAAGTTAATTTGAAATGAGAACTTTGTTAAATAAAAAAAATGTCATTTTAGTGGTTAATGTTTTAATACTAAAATGAATATTCTTAAATTTAACATAATTTCTATTAAATATGTCTTTATAATTATCTATATTATTTAAAATTATATGATTATAACTCGTCAATAATGAAAAACTTAATTCAAATAGTTTACTTATATCACAAAATATTATTTAAAATATAATACACATTTTTTAGATTTATGATGGAAACTTAGAATATAGTTATTTAATAGAAACTATATTAAATTTAGGGTTAATTATAAAAAGTACCCTTGAGGTTTGACCTAATTACAAAAAAAACCGGCTATTTTTTGAAATCACAAAAAATACCTCTGAGGTTTATTTTGTCTAACATTTAACCCCTTCATAAGCAAAAAAAATTTAAAATTCTCCTTCATATTTATAAAATTATTGCAGTATACCCCTTAATTTTAACACCGAATCAAACCTCAGGTGTACTTTTTGTAATTTTGAAAGTTAGTTGGGTTTTTTTTTGTAATTAGATCACACCTCAGGGGTACTTTTTGTAATTATCCCTTAAATTTATTTTATAGCAAATAAATTTTCCAAAAGAATAAACATATGAATTGAATGTCATGAAATTAATTTAAATTCAATAGTAGGGACAATTAGGTTATATAATAAAGGAATATGAGGATAAAATATATTTTAATTGTATAAAGGAATAAAGTAATACAAATTGAGAGTACAAGGGGGTAAAGTGATACAATTGAAAGTACAAAGGGGTAAAATGAGATTCAATGACAGTATAGGGGGTAAAGTGAGATTTACCCTTTTATTTATTCTACAAAAGTTGGTAGTAACATACTTATAGAAAGGAAACATATGTTATACTCGCTCGCAGAAGATGAAAAGGAAACAAGAACCACCAAAATTGTGTTTTGGCACTATCATGCATTTATGTTGGTTCTCAGCTACAAACTTTCAAACAGTATAGTACTATATTTTTCCAATTTCTTGATAGTTTGTTTAGGTCAAATCGTTGAAATATACTCGAGTGCCGTAGTTGCAAGGAATGATGATCTTGTAATTACCGGTGCAATTTTGCGGGTTTTTTTGAAACGGAAAAAGAGAAAATTGTCTTATTTGATTTCCCAAATAATAATTTCAAATCACAGTTCTATTAAATAAAATCAAATGTGTGGTTTTAGGCATAGGGGGCCACTTGTTGCTGGAAGAGCGATTTTAATAAATGAAAATATTAGAATGTCCAACAAACGTAATACGTAGAAGATTTAGTTTGTTTATATGATCAAGATAGTTTTGCAAATAGAATGCAGCTTGCATTAGTTTTTAATTCAATTACATTTAAAATATAATGCATTTTAATGATATGTTACATTGAATGCAAACACATGATGTATATTTGTAACATTAAAGAAAAAATTTAAAATGCATTTTATTTGGAATTTAAAATGCTAATCTAAATTTGTTCTTCACCAATTTAAATTTTAATATATTGACCGTCTAATTATTCAACTAAAGAAGACGAAAAATCTTCTATTTTAACGCTAAAATTTTATAAGAGCAATAACAACGTTATTCTAAAATCACAACTGAACCAATAAGGCGATACAATTTTTAATCGGATGGGTTTTGAAAACTTATAACCATCCCTAATAATTACAAAAACTACCCCTAGAGTATGGGTGTAAAAGAAGCGAATTTTTTTTATTCGATTTGGTATTCAAATTCGTATATTGATATTCGAATTCGAAAAATTAGAATACGAATACAAATAAGAATATTTATGTATATTCACATATTATGTGAATACAAATTTGAATGTCATTATATTCGGTTCGACTTTCAAGTATTCGAAAGAATATTCAAATATTATTACATATAATTATATGTATATATATATACTTATCACTTTTATGTAATCTTTATATATATAAGTATATAATTATTTATGCAGTTTATTAATATATAATAAACCTTGTATTCACTTATAAACGTCCGAACTAATAAGCCCATATATAAGTATATTTTTGTAATATATTCTTGATGAACTCAACAAACGATAATAGTCTTTTTGTTTGTTCACGTATGTGGTGATTAATATGTTAATATATTTGATAATTTCATGACTCGAAGTTATTATTTAGATTATAACTATTATTGCAATCTTATCAGATATTATAAGAAAAAAATAAAGACAGGTTATGAGTTCGAATACAATATTTGAATTGATTGTTATGTATTCGAATATATTTTTAAATAAGAATAAGTCAGTTTTTATATTCGAATATTAAAAGAATACTAGTAAGAATATTCTCTAAATGAGCCTAATGAAAATAGAATATCATGATATTTGACTTGATTCGATTCATTACACCCTTACCCTAGAGTTTTACTCAATTACGAAAAAATCAATTATTTTTGAATTTTTTTTAAAAACTCAATTACAAATACCCTTGAAGTTTATATTTCTTATACACATTACCCTCTCCATGGGTCCATTTTTTAAAAGGGTAAGTCTCAACTTGTCTGAGCGTCTAACGGATCTAGTATGTTAGACGGATTCAAATACCCACTCCACAATCAATTCAATTATTGACCCGCACATTCCCTCAAAAAAAAATTTTATTGACCCGCACAACCACTAACACCACATCTGTTGACTGCAGCTAATATATTTTAGGAGGACTACTAATACTTTTTGAGAGAACCACTAATACTTTTCATATGAAAAACTAATATTTTTAGGGGCTACTAAAAGAACTGTTCAATGGGATTATTAATACTTTTTAACGGTACTACTGATACTTTTAGGGAGGATTATTAATATTTTTCAAAGGAAAAAACTAATATTTTTAAGGGGGGCCATAATATATTTTTCATGATGACAATTGATACTTTGGGGGGAAAACTAATACTTTTATAAGGAACTACTAATACTTTAATGAGAAAAACTAGTACTTTTTAGGGAAAAAACTAAAATACCTTTACTAGAAAAAACATGATACTTTTCAATAAGATTATTAATACGTTTTAGTAGGAATACTAATACTTTTGATGGAAAAAATCAATATTTTTCATGAGTATTATTAAAAAAATTATTCAAGTGGATTGCTAATGTTTTTCAGCGGTTTACTAATACTTTTTAGAGGAAAAATAATACTTTTAATGGTACTACGTCAATGCCTAATGTTATAAAAATACCACCGGTCTAGTGATATTATGCCAGTACCCCCAAAATATTACAAAAATACCATCGTATTTAAAATTATAAAAATGCCACCACCTATTGTATACGAGTCGTTTGGGATACGTCTAATGAATTTGGACCCGTTAGACCGTCTGATAGAAGTTTTTTTCTTTTTAAAAATAGAAACAACTGATGTCATCTTAATAAGCAACTTTCCATGCTATTACAACTCACCATAAACAAAAAGATAAAGGAGAATCTATAAGTGGAAACAATGTGCATCTCACATGCAGAAAGTGATGCCCACTGTAGAGAACTTTATACTGGATATCAATATTTTACTTTCAAACACTCAACTTGGAACAATCATGACTTAAAAATCTAGAAACAAAGGATCAGAGACTAACTCAAATTGCGGATCAATCGGTAAAAACTGCTACTAATTACTTATATTCTAAAATGAAAACGCGCAATAAATGAAGTTCCAAAAATAGCAACAAATGTCTCTTAGGCCATCTCCAACCACGATTCTATTTTTGTGTAGCTTTTGCATTGAAATAGTGTTTGCACCAAACTTAATACTCATCTCAAACCATCTACTTCAAATTTTGCACTAACAAGAATATTATTTCAATATTCCTTATTATTTCAATTCAAGAATTATTTTATTAAAAATCAATTATGTATTAACATAGTATTATAAATATATATTTAGTAAAATGAACTTTATTATTATATTTAATATATACTTTATTAAATAATATGCATTAAAAATTTATTATTTGATAGCAAGACTTAAATAGAGAACTTAAATGTGGCATTCCGGTAGATAAATTAAAAAGTCTAATTACTAATACAATCATAATCGACAACTAAATTATAATTTGATAGTTATTTAGTTCTCTGAATTGGTATGTTCCTCCCACAAAAGATCAATTAATACATTTCAAAGTGCAATATGGGCTTCTTTATCCTTGATTCGTTTGGTCGAGCTAGAAACTGTTCAAATCGAATATTTTAATCCAACACCATCTCTACATTCGGAGTTGGTGCTTCTATCGCATCTTGAATTTGTGTATCAAGATTGCGTTCATCCTCGATGATCATGTTATGGATTATTATACATGCAATCATATCATGTAAATCATTTTTTCTCCAAAAAACATGTTGGTGCAGCCACAATTGCAAATCGTGATTGTAAAACTCCAAATGCACGTTCTACGTCTTTTCTGCATGATTCTTATTTCATTGCGAAATATTTTTTTTGGACCACGTGGATCATGGATATTTTTCACAAGAGTTGACCATTTTGGGTAAATAATATCAGCTAGATAATAACCCATGTTATGTTCTTTTCCTTGAATCACGAAGTTCACGGGAGGAGCGATATCTTTAGCGAGGTTTGAAAATAGATGAGATGCCTCCGAAACATTAATGTCATTATTTGATCTGGGCATTCCGAAGTGTGAATGTCATATCCAAAGATCATAATCAGCTATAACTTCCAGAATAATGGTTGGGCTTCCACTTCAACCAAGATATTGTCATGCCCATGCAGTTGGACAATTTTTTCATCACCAATGCATACAATTTAAACTACCCAACATTCCTGGAAATCCACATTCTTTACCAACATGTAATAGCCTAGTAGTATCATTGTCAATAGAATATCTTAGATATTGCTCTCCAAATACTTCAATAACATCACGGCAAAATTGTTTCACATACTCCATTGCAGTAGACTCGCCAATTTTGATATACTCATCAATTGCATCTGCTGGTAGAGCATATGCAAGCATTCGTAGCGCGGCTGTTATTTTTTGAAAAAGTGACAATCTGTGTCCCAAATGCATGCCTTCTCTGTAAGAAATAGTTGTCATGATTTCTTACGTGTGCTAAACGAAGGAATAAACTTTGAGACATGTGGAATCGTCTGCGAAATGTCACTTCAAACATATCTTGGATTTTCAGCAAAATAATCATTGAACAAATTACGATCAACAATTTCTCGATCACGATTCACTATTATATCTCGGAATAGAGCCTCTATGATTAGTTTGAGACTCTTGATGGTTGAGTAATTGAGCGAGGATGTTGTTGTTTCTTGCCACAATACGAGTTATGATTTCTTCTTCTGTATTGATGGCCTCAAGCTCCTTCTTATACATATCCTCATCATTAGAAAATGAAGACAATGGACCACCAATATTGAATTCATTATTTTGAATGAAGAAACTAAGGGTGCATTTGGATGGGGAGATTTGGGAGGGGATTTGGGATGAGGGATTTGAAATCCTTAGCTAAATCCACACCACTGTTTGGCATATAAATCCAAATCAATGGATTTCAAATCCCTCTTTAAGTTTTAGTTCATTTTCAAAGGATTTCAAATCCCTCCTAAAACCTAGTCATTTGAAATCCATTCTTTTTTTCCCTTTATGCTCACTTGCATATTCACACACATTTACACACACTGCACACATTTACACACACTACACACATTACATATATTTACACACACTGCACACACATCTACACACACATTTACATACACTGCATACTTTTACACACACTACACACACTGCACACTTTTACACACACTACACACATTTACACACACTGCACACACATCTACACACACATTTACACACGCTGCATACTTTTACATATACTACACACACATTTACACACACACACACACTCACACTCACACATACTTTCCTTACATACGCACACGCATTATCATCACACATATATTTAGACATAATAAAAGTTATATATTTCATATTTTTATTAGTGTATAAAATTATAATTATTTAAAAAATAATAAGATTATATTTTTATTTTTATTTATTAAATATCAATTAAGAAAATAAATAGAGCTTCTAATTTTTTTTTATCAAAACTTACGATGGATTTGAAATCCTTACACAAATTCATATCATCCAAACAAGAGGTGGATTTCAAATCCAATGACTTTGAAATCCATTCATTTAAAATCCCTTAGAATTTCAAATTCCTCCATCCAAATGGGCCCTAAAGAATTTTTTTTATTATTATTGTGAATGATAAATGATATGTTTGGATGCAAAATTTAATGAAGATGGTTTTGAAATGCATAAATGGTTCAAGATAAGATAGGAAAATCTTGTTGGTTTGATCCAAACCATTTAAATGGATTGCCCACAATCTCAACCATCCATTTAAAGAAAGATAGGAAAATCTTATTGGTTTGATCTTGACGATTTAAATGGATTGCCCACAATCTCAACCATCCATTTAAAGATTAAGGATGGTGATGGGGCGAGTTGGGGCAGGTCGGCCAGGACCCAGACCCGCCCCGTGCCTAAGACGGGGTGGACGGGTCGACCCGTTCTATCCCGTTTTATATTAAATTAAATAAAAAAAATGAAAAAAATATATTTATAAAATATTATTTACAAAATTTATTATTATCAATTTATAAATATTAGATATAACATAAAAACTATATTATAATATACATTATATATGTAAAATATATATTAAAATATATTCTAAAAATAAAAATACTAGGCGGGCGGGTACCCGCGGGGCGAAATTGAGCAAAATTGATACCCAAACCCACCCTGCCCCATGGGCCGGGTCGAAATTGTCATCTAAAGATAAGATATGAAAATCTTGTTGGTTTGATCTTTGACCATTCTGTGGATTACAATCAATCTCGACCATCTATTTGTTATCTAAAAATCACAACATTCATTATTAATTGGCCTAGAAATATCGTATAACAACATGAATCAAAATACACAGATTCAAGTATTTTTTAGAATCCAACTACTATCATTTTTCCTCATTTCACCCAATTAATTCAATGGCTTCAAACTCTAGAAGTGCTTCTTACACTCGTGAACCTACACCTATGTCATATTTTTCTTGATGTTTCTCAAAATAAATTATCGGTATAAACCAGTTCAGGGATCGATTCTGGTTTCGATTTGAAGAATTACAATACTTCTAAACCATACACCACAATGCAAGAAAGAAACAAAAGATCGTTGCAGTGTCGTATGCAAGTTATCATGCACGCAATTGGTAAACTAAGAGGTTGCATCCAACAAATTGAAAATCTTAATCCAAATGGTGCTTCAGAGCAAGACGTTATAATATGTAATTTTTAGTTTTAACAATTATTGTTAATAAATAATGCAGCTAAATCAAGCCAAGGAATTACTGATGCAAGATAAGAACTACAAGAAAGGATTCAAGTTTGATCATATTTGGCCCTTCCTGAAGGATATGGAAAAATTTACCACAATTGATGGCGACAATTCATCATAGTCAGATAGACAACCACCAAAGTCTCCTGGATTGTTGTCATTTTCTCTGAACTTAAGTGAGACAATGTTGATGTTTCTGCATCACGACAACTTATTGGGGTCAAAAAAGCCAAATTAAAGAGGAAAAAAGACTACTCAATTTTAGCCATTGCAGATGCGACAAGAGATGAAATGCAACAACTTGTGGGTTTATTATCAGATAAATCCATTGATTGACAACAAAATTATGATATTTAAATGAAAAGGCTAGAATTGCCTGAACAACAGGAAGATAATAAAATTCAATTAAAAGACTTGGATTATATTTCTGACCCCAAGATACGAGAGTATTTCAGAAATTAACAGATGAAGATTTGGCCGAGAAAGGGCTCAAAAAAAATAATTGAGATCTCATAATCCTTCTTCTCCACTTGGCCAGTACTTTTAAGATCTTGGAGGATCCGCATCTGATCTACCGCATTATTAAAAAATTAATTAATTAATGTATTATTATTTATCTATATTAGTTTTACTTTAAAATATACGATTTTAATGCAATGTAATTCTTGTTTTTATAAGTTTAATTGTCTTGATTAAATTTTATAACTTGCTACAAATAATAATTTTACTAATTCATAATTTACATTAAAATAAATGAATTTTATTAAAATTATTTACAGAAATTATCTATAGAATCATGATAATAAATCAAAATTTTATTTCTTTTTTAATACACAAAATACAATTCATTAATTTAAAACAAAAAAAAAGAAGATTTGGTGTTATCTACAGTGATGCGCCAGAATTGGCGCATCACTATTCACAATTTTAAAATTGCGCAGTTGATAGCGCATGATTGGAGGACCAATTTTCTCCAAATTGGAGTTGGGATGGGGTTTGAAGTTGCCATTGGAGATGGCCTTATCATACAATGCTTGGATGATTCAAAAAGTTCCATGAGAGTAGATAATATTGGGTACAATTTTTAAAGGTAGATGACACTTCAGGACTTGAACTTTTTACACATCTTCGAAATGCTTTGGTAAATCTTGAACTTAATATTGATGATATAAGAGGTCAAGGGTATGACAATGAATCTAATATGAAAGGAAGAAATAAATGAGTTCTAGAAAGACTATTTGAAGTAAATTCGAGAGCTTTTTATACTCTTTGTGGTTGTCATAGTCTTAATTTGACATTATGCGATATGACAAACTCTTGTGCTAGAGCTATGTCTTTTTTTGGAGTGATATATCCAACGCATTTATACATTTGTTTCTACTTCTACCAAGTGATGAAAATTTTTTAAAGATCGTGTGAAGGGTTTGACTGTTAAGCCATTGTCACAAACATGTTGGGAAAGTCATGTTGAGAGTGTCAAAGTTATAAAAGAACAAATTGTGCAAATACGAGATGCTAGGGATGGCAATGGGGTGGGTCGGCCAAGACCCAGACCCGCCCCGTGCCGAGAACGGGGCGTGGCGGTCGACCCGCCACGGGTCGCGGGACAGGGCAGGTCGACTCGTTCTGCCCCGTTTTAAATTAAATTAAATTAAAAAAATTGAAAAAATATACATTTACAAAATATTATTTACAAAACTTATTATTATAAATTTATAAATATTAAATATAATATAAGAATACATAAAAATTATATTATAATATATATTATATATGCAAAAAATATATTAAAATATATTTTAAAACTAAAAATTCTAGGTGGGGCGGGTACCCGTGGAGCAAAAGTGAGACCCAGACCCGCCCCGGGGGCGGGGTGACTCAAACGGAGCGGGCCAGGACGGGTACCCACGAGTCGGGTCAAAATTGTCATCCCTACGAGATGCTCTACAAATTGTGCAAATAATAGATGCTCTACTTGACTTGACACATGATATCGAAGATCTTAGGACAAAGAGTGAAGCTGAATCATTGGCATTTTATGAATTGGAGAATTTTGAGTTCTTGGTGGGTGTGGTAATTTGGTATAAGATGTTATATGCGATCAACACGTGAGTAAATTTCTTCAATTTGACAACATGGATATTGATGTTGCAATTATTCTTTAGCAAGGACTTATTTCATTTCTTGAAGAATTTAGAGAAACTGGTTTTAATAAAACCATGGTTGAAGTTAAAAAAATGGCAAGTAAGATAGGCATTGAAACTGTATTCCGAGAAAAATGTATTATTAGAAGAAAGAAACAAATGATGAAAGCAACAACAAAGAAGTAACACAGTCAACAGAGGATACTTTCAGAACTAACTATTTTCTCTCTATAACCGATCAAGCTCGTTCTTCTATAGAAACCTGATTTGCACAGTTTGAAATATATATATGGGGAAACTTTTGGTTTGTGTTAAAATTGGAGAGGTTGCAACATGCTGATGCTGACAACTTGTTGAGGTCATGCAAAACTCTTCAAAATTTTCTGATGGCAATGGTGATACAACGTATTCTTATAATTTTTACAGGAAACAACGCTAAAATGACAAGATATCAGTAAGACGGTCGGACAAGAATGACGAATGTGAATAGACGAAACAAGGCACACGGTCAGCCTGCGTGGATTCACATGACCGTGTGAATGGCGCTCATGTATTTTTACACGCCCGTGGGACTTGTTCGAGGGAAGATTTCAGAGACGAAGTACACGACCAGAATGTGTGAGACTACACGACCGTGTGACTTGTTTGTGCGAAAAACAGAGAGCAAATTACACGGTCTGTCCGTGTCATTTCACATGGCCGTGTGGTCTACCAGTGATCTCTAAAAGCACCTATAAAAGGAGGACCAAGCTTTGGACGAAAATACAACTCCATACATATGAAAATACATCATCATAATATTCCATACATCAAAATACATTATGGTTACACAAATCTACATACTTCTGAGAGGAAACCGCTAATCAACGAAGAACACCACAAAACATTTCACATCTACGAAAGCACAAGGGTTCAAGACTTCGAAGAAGGATCTATCCTGACAAGAAGGGTTCTATACTTTTAGTTTAGATATATTGTTTGTACTTATTAGATGTAAAACCTTTTGATTTCAAGTTTGCTTGTGAATTTGTTTTCAAATACGTTGGGCTAAATATTTTTGATCCTAGCGCATAATCAAAATTGTGGATTCATATTGATTCATTATTGATTATTTTTCTTAATTGGTTTATGTATTCTATTATATGAATTCGAGTGCTTGTTTCGTGTAGATTACCTGATCAATAATTTGCATGTCATATTTGTTAGTTCATAATTTGGGAGGTGAGTTCTAATGAACGAAAAACGAACTCAGACATAATTTACCTGATCAAAAATTCGAATGTCATATTTGTTTGTGGGGAGTACTTCAATTCAAAGATCTAGTAAGAGTTAATAGTAATTGTTGAGTAGGGATACGAGCAATTGTTATTAATCAACTATTTATGCGCCACCCGAGAGGAAAAATAAACTAATTTAGGAATTGAATCCATAGATAAACATAAACTGGTTTTGATAAAACATTAATTGGAACTAATATTGAAAAAGCATGTTGATATTATGTATCTAGGGTTTCTTTCGTATTTGTTGAAAACTTGTGGAGTCCGGGTTTATAATAATTAAATATTTTTATTTGTTGACTTTGGATTTAGTTTAGATAAACAATTTTGTGAATTTCGACCGTTTCAATAAAATTAAAATATGATATTTACTATAGCCTAAGTGTTTCGTATTCAATCCTTGAGGAACACGACCTTGCTCGCTGCTATCTGCTAGCTACACTATACACTTGCAGTTTAGTAAAAAAAAATTCACGATTAGGCAATCCTCATCTCGGTTGGAGCATGCGCGGATATATGGTTCCCCAAGCTTACGCGTGCTTACGGGGATACAAATATATCATGCGGGAATTGGACATGCCCGTGATTGTAGATGGGTTCCACTCCTTATTCTATGTTAAGAAGTCTTGTGGAGACACCTTCTTCCATTCTTCCCTCGCCCCCAGTGCAAGTTCCTTATGGGGCTTCCTTTTCCTCGTGGGTTGTGGAAGAAGGACTTCTTCTATGTGAGGGACAATGGTTGGGAGTTCCCTCACGAATGGGTCTTTGAAGCCAAGTCGACCCAAGGCACTCCCGCTTCTCGCTTCCCACAAAGAGATGGCGGAAGTTTATAGATTTAAAGGATTGTTCAAGAGTCTACTGAAGAGTCTTACCCAAACTTGGCTTAATTAAAAAGGGTGGTTATTCTATTCTTGTATCCGGCTCAATCCTTTTAGTAAAAGATTGGGCTAATGTGAAAATAGGCGCAATTCATCTCTGAAAGGAAAGGAGATTGACCCCCTACTTGTTATTCTGTACATAAGGAGTCGTGCCTAATTCACTAATTCATGACGATTACGCTGTTTGGGCAGGCGCGTGTTCTGATGAGAAAAGCTCACCCCCATCAGATTTGTTTTATTTTTCTCCAATTAGGAGAGGCTGATAAGAAATTGTATCAGATGTTACTCCCTGCCCATCCATCAGAGAGATTAACCGTCCTAGCTAAGCTTTAACTCCTCGATTCAAGAAGAGCTCGGAGATAGTATGAGAATAAAAGGTTCATTTTTCTTATGGAGAGCAAGGGGAGGATAAAGTTTATCAATACCCATCGAGACTTTTCGACCGGCCCAGTTGCTGGTTGGTCGAGGCTCGTCCCCAGTCAATATTAGATCAAACAATAGGGGCCTTCCTAAGCGCTTTTAGTCACCCATTAGTCAAGAAGAAAATACAAAGAAATAAAGAAAAATAAGAAAGTTGATTATCATACTTATCTTTCATGTAGATTTGTTTGACAATGTCCTATGTTTGAAGAGATTAACTTGGCCGAGGCTATGTGGTTGAATAAATCCTTCTCTATCTGTTCCAGGTCAAGGGCTCATTCCCCCCTTCTTCAAACTTCAATTCGTATTTTTCATAGAGAAAGCTCTGATCAGGATTTGAGATTGTACTAGACTGAGCTGCCATAGTTGTTGAACTGTTCCATGGTGGCGCTTTCTACTAGGATAGGTTAAACATTTGGCTTGTCCTAAAGGTTTTTCCTTTTGCCTTCTTCTTTTCTTTGACTAGACTATACTAACTAGACTATGTAAGACCTATCATGACGTGCCTGCTATTTTCACAATAATAGCATAGTCAAGTAGCCCATAAAGCCTTTTTCTTGGAAAATAGATCGTGGGAGCAATTTATTTACATACTCGAACAAATAGAAAATTGAAGTGTAGAACTTTTTCACCCTTCTAGTTAATAAGAGTGAAAAGATTCATCCTAATAATCTTCATATGTTGTGGGAGTAAAGGCCATTAGGAAAGGAAAACGAACTATTTAAGTCCATAATCTTTCACCCTGGTCTGAGCCTCCATCCGTGGAAGCTTTGATGGTGTAGTTGCTAGACTCGAGTTCCACACCCACCTCTCCACTCGTGTATGTCTGTCTCCGATCTCCGGCCTATGGCTTTCGGGTCTTCTTCTTAAACCAAAGGAATACAACCAAGCCACCTAGTAAAGCTAATGATGAGATTACTTTGGGGAGCATATATAATTTATCTTTAGATATATATAAGATTCGAAATAGAAATCTTCCATAAGTCTAATCCCTAATCATGTGCAACACATGAATGACCAGCTGGCATTAGACAGGAAAGGGTTTCATCCGTCGGGTGCTACATCATGGGCGCATCGCTAATAATATTGTCAGCAGTATCTTCCAATCGATAATTATTAGTGACAACATTTAATGTAGTCGCTAAGATTGAATTTTTTTGCGACGATAGGTTTGTCACTATTAATTGTTCCCGCTAGCAATACTCAAATTTACACCAAATATTTTAGCGACGACCAACCGTCGTCGCATTTGTATGTAATAAGAGAAAATAATTATAGTGGCATGCAACTCGCCGCACATTCTAAATTATTAGCGACAACATTTAATTTTTGTGTTGTCACTAGATGTATTAGTATAGCGACCCACATTATTTTTACTTGTCACAACTCCTTTTTAGCAATGACATAACATATATATTGTGATTACTTTAATCTGTTGTTGGAACTCATCTCTCGAATTATGTCCACCATATTAAACATGTAAATTATTGATATGATAATTCACAATAATTAAGCGCAAAAAATCACAAATAGATAGGTAAAATAAGCTAATACGAAATAAACCAAATTGAATATAAAATAGATCTGCAGTCTACATCATGTACTATAATCGAAAGAAAATTAGCTAGACATATTCGTAATGTTGTTGCTCTTGTAGGTTGTTGGTGATGACATATATCATCGCTAATGGTTATGACTCCAATTACCCAATTTGTTGGAATTTTGATTTTCTACAACTATGAGTTTAAGGAAAAAAAAATACCTACTCGATATCTTGTTGTGTAAAAATATAACGACACCATTATTTATGTTATTTCTAAGTGCTAAGATTCAATGCAACTTGTGGTATACGAAATCAATTGGCAAAGTGTGTACATATATATATTTATATCTACGTACATCTATATGTAGGATTGGACTTGTGGATAACAATTATAGTTTTTTAATTGAAGTGAAAGTTAGATGACATTCTCCATTCTAAATAATATTTTTAATGCTATTTTGGCACATACTTTAAGCCTCCTATTGATTTCATCAAATTTTTATGTCATTTGGATCTATTCATTTAGTTCATTTTATATATTATTTAATTATTATTTATGATAAGTATTCATTCATATTTCAATAAATCATATATAAATCAATGTATCCTTTGTTTTTTCTGGTAGACTGCATTGGCACAAAATTCAATTACAAAGGGGACATGAGATGTCCAAATTGTAGGGTTACACAAAATGGCGATTGGCTATTTGTGAAGATGAGGAATTTGATGATTACGACTCTCCATTAAATTTACATGTAAGTTTAAATTTCTTCAAGCTAAAACAAGAACTTGTGGCTTCACTTAAAATATTTTTCTAATGATATTTGCTAAACTTTATAAATATCTATTGCATCTTACATTATTATGTTATGTTGAAAACATCATGTTTTTCCTTTATTTGAATTCATGAAAATACTTGCTTATAAAAATTTTGTGATGATTAACTTATGTAGTGCAAGCATGTAAATTTTATAAGCTTGAATTGTATTGGTAATTAGTTGTTCCAATATAGTTGAATGAGAATAAAATTATTTTTTTTTGTCAAGTGTGAGAATAAAATTATTAATATAATATAAATGCCCATTAATTAGTTTGACTTTTGTTAAATAGTTATTAGTTTATGTTTAACTTTATTAAAAACATATGGTTGTAATCTCGTGGACATATTATTCAATATGCTTTGTGCGTTAATTTAATTTTTTCGACAGATAACTTATATGCGGTTCAAAGAGGTAATATTGTTTACCGAAATAGAAAGTAGTTACAGTAAATATTGATCTAAAAATAATCAAAAACTCATATCAATTTGTAATACTTTGTTTGAAATCCATAACCTAATTCTTTGAGTTGTCTAGTTACTTTTATTATATATCTCTTTAAATCTATAACATGTGATTACTTATTCAAAATTTAAAACTTCATATGTGTATAAATTTGTAGCTTAAGTTTTTTATTTGTATATATTTAGTTATGCAGTTTCCTAATTCTTCAAACTATTTAATGTTACATCATTGTCTTGAAGTTCACATATACTCAAATCATGCAACGGATAATGCTTCTTCAGCTTCTAGGCAAGTGAACACTAGATAACTCACTTTGAAAAATGAATTCTATGTTTCTTCTGTGTATTTATTTGATTTCATAATTTCAGTTTGTTCGATTGAATTTATTTATTAAACATATTCGGTATATTAGTCCCTGCGAGTACATGTTAATCAATTGTTATATTTAATTATCTAATAATAACAATCATCCCTTTTATAGTGGAAGTGGGGTGCCAGATACACATATATGATGCTAAGATGACCAGCTTAGCTCGAGCTCTTTAATGAACGATGTTGAGCTAAAATAAATGGTGTTCAAAAGCTTTTGCATGCACTTTTTTTTTTAAATAAAAAATAGTAGGAAAAAATATCTACATTTAATTTAAAGGTCTCTAAGATAATTATAGATAAAATAATACTTCCATTCTTTGAAAAAGCAATGTGGACTTTAATATTTCCATAAAATTTTGCATTATATTGAAATAATAAAAAAATTTAGTTTAGTTTATATAGTGAATTATTATAATAACAAAAATATTGATGAAGTGATGATGTGACAATGATGACAATTGTAGACCATAACAATGATTGGATTAACTAAAATAAAAGGCTAAACAATTTAAATATCACAATTAGATTTTTCTTGTGGGTATATGTTCGAGCAATAGAGGTACTTAAGCTTATATAGTATTGGATGAGTCTAAATGCTATATACACTCAATCTTGAGCTTGAACACAGAATTTTTAAAGGTTCAACTTGAACTTGACTCATTCCCGTTGATGTATCATAACATTCTTTCTCCATGTGTGTCGTTTGGGTAAGTCACCTATTATTTGTCAATTCACTAATACATCTATTTATGCAAGTTCACAGTTATACACATTTGTTACTGGAAGATAAATAGTTGTGCACATTAGTTGCACACAAATTTATGATCAGAAAAAACCAAAATTGTTAGTTACACATTAGTTGCACGAATTTCCAACTTCAAAACTTCATAATCCACCTTTAATGAAGACAATAATTTCATGCACTTCAAGCATTTATAGTACATTTTTTTCTAATTCTTCTCTTTTAACTCGTAACTTCATGTTTGTTTTTATATCATTGACAAACCAAAGTTTTATATTCAACTTGTGCGAAAAATATATAAGCAAATAATGGTACAACTGTTATTTTGGTTACTAACATCGAGTTACTTACGTGTAACAGAGAACAAGAAGAATCTGAACAAAATTGTAAGTGTTTTTTGTTTTCCCTTTTATTTTCATTGCTTTCCTCTCTAAACAGTGTTTGTCACTTGAATTTTATTTAATCACGTGTCAGAGAATTTCGTGCATTCTAATGCAGTACCTTTATGTAACAACACAAATGTTCCACATCAAGGGAATGACAACCAATACTCATTACATGCAATCGTCCCTAGTATTCACTACCATCAGCGCACTGTGGTTAATGTATCGCCATCTGAAGATGATTTTGATATTCTGAATGTCGATGCTTTATTTTGGGCCTTTGGCAATTCAACATAAGGGACTAGTATAGAACGTGCAATAATCGAAGAGAGGTGAGTTTCAAGTCATTTAATCTAGGTTATAAGTATCATAGACCTACACAATCTTGCATCATTTGATTTCTTTAATTATGTGTTTTTTTAATTATTTTATGACATTGAGTACCTACAATAGAATTAACATGATATCTATAAAGAAAAAAATCATCAATTTTACATTTTCTATAAAAAAAATCAGACAACATGCATATTTCGTTGAAAATTTATAATTTAATTGATTGATCTTACATTTTGTTAGGCCCATTAATAATACCAGACATACGAGATCATATATTAGTTCTTTGTATCTACCATACAATTCTCCATCACCAGCGGTACGAGGTATGCTCGAACAACATAGAAGAAACATCAATGACCTATGAGCAACAAACTCATTGACATTTGAAGCTTCTTCAGCTAATCAAGACACAAATTTGTTTTTAGAGCTTACACTTACTACTAATTTAAGAGACGAGCATTTGGATGATTCAACAAATGGAGACACTTGAGAAGGTGAAATTGATAAGATGGCAATTGAATGATTTTGTATCCCAAATATGTAGGCCATTTGTTTGTGTGAAATAGAATTAGCGTTGATTTCAGGCTATATTAATATTTTTATTTTTTTTAGTTTGTATCATTAAATTTGTGTATTGATTTATTTTTAATTTATTTCCTACACAAAATTATACAATGAACAAAGGACAATCACAAGTAAGGAATGGTATTAGCATTTGTAATAATCTTGGTGCTACTGAAAAATCAAGAAAAAAATACTAAAATAACTGTTATTATGGTAGGTAGTGCAATATACATGCACATTGCCAAGAACAATAGTGCAGTTTCTTTGCAAACACAATATTTTTGTTGTTCTTTTTAGTACAATTTTGTTGGTTTAGAACGATAAAAAATAATTATTTCTACTAAAACAAATTGTTATTTTCTTTTTGTTATTATAAGTTATAACTTTAAAATCTTTACTTATAATCTGTGCACTACAAGGGATATTTTTAATAAATAGTCTCCTGTGGAATGTTTAGTTTCTCTCTCTAGTGTTTGTAGAGTTCCTCTTGTTTGGAGGCTGGTTTGTGGTTTTGGGCTAGATCTTATCTTAGGATTTTGCATTTTTGTTGTCATGTTTTTTATTGTGGTGCCCCCTGTGCTTGTGTTTCTTGATTAGGCCGCGTGTCTCTCTCTGTTCATCTTTTGTCTTATGGCTAACACATTTATTCCCCTCGTGTTGACCCACGTGGCTTCTTTTTCTTGTTGTTGGTGCTTTTATTGCTTTATTTATTGATGTTTTTGTCTTTTGTTGGTCATGTTTGCACGTGAGAACTAGTGTTTTTCTAGTTGGTGGGTGAAGAGTGTTAGTCCAAGTGGCTACGATAATCTAGGGGGGTGAATAGATTATGCCGATTTTTGGATTTTTCCCCTTTTTTCGAATGTAAAAATGATAGCAAGAATGTAAGTGCGGGAATATAAACAACACACGTTGATTTACAGCAAGAATGTAAGGGCCTAATCTTCCACCACCCTGGTATATCCGAAGTAGATTTCGAAAAAGAAAAAGAATTTTATTAATAGATACCAAACTATTACACATTCACCTTGAAGAGTACCTCACTCTTCTTACAACACCACCTATGAAGATTACCACAATCTTCTTACACCAATGAAGAGTACCACACTCTTCAACACCTAAAATCACCCAAGTGTGTTTTTACATTAAGAACACTAAACAAGGATGTCTTGTTTTGGATAATTGAAAATAATTTTAAGATTACAACTCAAAAGAAGTATACAACTTTGAAGTGTAAGTGTAATCAAGAATCAAGCCTAGTACTCAAGATATGCAAGTGAAAGACTTAGGCTAAACACAACAAGAATGTGAAAGTGGAGAATAAGAAGTTTGCTTGTGTTTGTATTGCTTGTATTGTTGTATGTGTTGTTTTTCATTGATGTAGGTCCCAAGGGGTGTAAGTGTAAGGTTTAGAAGGGGGGGGGGGGTTGAATAAACCTTACCAAATTTTCGATTTAGTCCTTTTAAATATTCGAGTTGATACTACATACAATTTGTGTCCTTGGTGGACAGACCAATTTAGTTAATCAAGAGTTAGTCTCTCAAATGACTCAATCGAGCCGTTGATGGAATAACTCAAATTAAGTCTAAATTAACTCAACTCGTGGTTTGTTTTCATTGAAGACTTAACACCCTTAAGTTTGATTAAGAAAGGATTTAGTGCTTGGTTTAGTACTTAGAAATTATCAAGTGGACAACAAATTTATCGCCAGATATAAGCAATTAAGATGCAAGAAGTAAAGTCTTTGAAATGTAAATGACACAATAAGATTTTTATAGAGGTTCGAAGATGGGGTAATTCTTCTACTCCTCTCTTCTCCAACTCCCGGAGGAATCCACTAGGTATTGATCAATATACAAAGTGGTAATACATCCGGATACAAGTCTTGATCACACAAATGACTTGATCCTTTGGGACTCGATCCGAGATGCCTTGATCACTCACCGGCTTCTCGACGACTCGCTTTTCTTCACAGGCGTTTTGCCTTGCTACTGACCCACCCACTTGCTTAAGCTCTTTGGATTTGATCACGAAGCCCTCCAAAAGCTCAAGACTTGGTTCAACCCTGAACCTTCCTACAATCCTTCGTGGAATGTAGACCCCTTGATTTTTCAGTATTTTCCTCTTCAACTGATTGAAGTTATCTTTCCTTCACAGGTAAGTGTTGGATTGATGTTCTTCGTAGTGTAGGCTTGAGGATTGAGAGTATTTCAGATTTTCTAATAGTTGCTTGAACGTTTTTGGTTCAGGTCTGTAACTCGTGTCTCTTAATCACTTGGTCCAGCAGCACTTTACTTTCTCAATTAAACTCCTCAGCCTTTTATAGTGATCTTTCAAAAATTTGCCCGTTGAAGAGATAGGCTTATTTTTGAAAGTCACTTTCAGTCGTTGGCTTGTCTTGTTGCAGTCCTTGGAATTGTTGTTTCCTCGTATGAATTGTTTTCCACCTTTTCAGAGTTCTGACACGGTGTAGTGCTTCCCATTGGTTTATTCTTTTTGCACGCTTTTGGGACTGAGCACTTCGAGAAAGGTAGTATGGAGATATTACTTGTTTAAGTAATTCTCTTGATTTCTCGCAACGGATCTTTTTCGATTATCTTGACTTGACCGCATTTCCTTGCTTTCCCCAGGTGACTTAGAGTCGACTTCCAATCATTGGATGACTCTTCCGTCATTTCAACTTGAGACTTGGCTATTCTTGAGTTGACTTGATGATGCTCCACTCACCGCATCTCACCGCTTCTTCTTGATAGAGTTCCGTCTACTCTTCTTTGCCATACTCGGTTGTCTTGCGGTGAGTCTTCATTTTAGTCTCCGATTGTCTTCTTGCATGTTTGGGCATAGCTGACTTAACTCAGTTTGACCAGCCCTATTTATTACAATGCAGTTTACAACAAAAATGGGGTGCCAACTTCCTATTCTAAGTTTTACATGGCATTCATCAAAATCTAAACAATAAATTTCCTAACAATTTCCCCCTTTTTGATGATGCCAAAACTTAAATCATTCAAGAATGCAAATAGCAAAGATACATACGAGATAGTGTACTCGGATAGAATGTATGCGTAGAATCAATCCTTTTATTGATCATAACATTCTTGTTCTTTTACACAATCACATGGGTGTATCGTGCAAACATTTGTCTTTACAGAAAAATAAAGAATTTATAGCTTTATTACAGAAGACTTACATAGTATGTATTTACATCATAAAATACATGAAGGGGTGAACATCAACACTTCATCTCCTTCGCTGTCTCCTTCTTTCATCTTGTTCAGCATCTTCTTCTTCTCTTCTTCTCTTTTTCTCATCGTCAAATTTGCCTTCTTCTTCTTTTCATATGCCTTCCTGGCGCTTCATCTCTTCTTAATCTTTCTTGTCTTTCCTCCCATAGCTGAGTTTGTCTCTTGTTTTCTTCTTCTATTCTTCTCGCATACTCGGATTACTTTTAGCCACTTGCAAATTTGCTATTTGGTCAAGCCCGACCAGAGATCCCTCCTTTCTTGCCTCGGATCTATGTACTCAATGTTTTTGGGCGGAGGCCTGGAGTCCAAACCTGTTCCTCCACTACTTCTTCCTCTACCTGCGGCGTGTATTGTCTTTGGGGTCTTCTTCTTCCCAAATGAGTGACCGGCGGGTGACAGAGTGATCGCCGGTAGTCTCGCGCTGTCGCCTTCTTCACACAACGTGAGACCCTTTTCCCAAGATAAGTCCCAAGCTTGAGCCATAGACATTTTTGCAAAGTATCCTTTAGATGCGGCGTTTTAAATTCATCAACGATCGTGGCTCTGTCCCAACATCCGAGATGGCATAAGTGTCTCTGTCAACCGGAATGCCTCCATGTTCTTTCAAAATGTTCATAACTCGGGCATCCATTCTTCCTTCCACTTCCTTCATCCCCTGCTTCAATTGTTTTTCTCTTATCGGCCATAGATATAGCAGTGTTGGAGTGGCGAGTCACAGGGGAGTTTGGCTTTGATAATGTCACCGTGTGACAAGACCTTGTTGGGGGTTTGTGCAATCATCGGGTCACATCTTTCGATCCTTCCCCCTCAATGATTCTCTTTCTTTTCTTTCAATACTTCCTCAATCATCTTTCCCTTCACAAATGCTGCTTCCTTCCTTCTCAACTTGGATCCCTCCAGGCCTTTAGGTATTCCTCTTCCCCCTTTTTGGCATCATCAAAGGAGAGAGGAACTCCTGGAAACAGACTTGCAAGCGGGGAGTCGAGCTGCGATAGTTGAGTTCTGTCTCGAGTCTGGCTGCTGCAGTATGCAAAGACGAAATCCCGAGCGAGTAGCGTTGGACTCTCTTTGAAATTAGCTTCATTTCAGCCATGAGAAGGCTGAATTTGCTTTGTCAATTTTGCTTCCAGACGCAAGATCACTCTTATTTTGTTCACGCAGCAGACTTTATCTCGGCGGGTGTGAGCTTCATGCATGTGCTCAATGTGTTCTCTCAACTTCGTTTTTGCATCGGCATTCTCGGCTCTCCATACCCGGCCTTGTTGAACAATGTCCTCAAGTATCTAACTTGTTCCACACGCATTGTTTGTTCTTTGTTGCCACCATTCCCCGATCATCACCGTGATGCCTCTCAAGTCGGCTGATGAGATTTGCATCTCTCATTGTCGATCGCATGTCCATAGAGGCCTGGTGCCTCTCCATTCGTTCAATCTTAGCAAATAAAGCCTTGAACACTTCGCGGACTTCAACTGATTCTTCTGTTGCATCTGAGGGCCATGCAACATCAAAGTCATAATCAGCTGGAATAATAGTACCTGATGAGATAACATGCGCTGGTCTATGGTAGCGTGCGCGTTCGTTCTCTGACTCTTCATGGAGGTCGGGTACCTCCAGGGAAAAAGGAAATGATTCTATAAAGGATTCATCAGTGCCAACTGGGATTTGTTCAATGATGATCGGTGCGCGTGAAGTTCTTTTTGAGTCGAATCTGCTGCGACTTGGGAACCCGCGGTGGACTCTGTTTCACCGGGTGCATTGTGAAGTGGACCCAGACTTGCCGAGCCTCGGTCTCAACAGCTTCGTTGGTCTCACCGTTTCTCCAATTGAGTAGTCCGGTCCCGGCATTATCGGAGCGTCATCGGACGATGATGAGATCTCCATTGGTGGCTCATCATCAAAAGTAAAGGTTTGATGAGTAGTCTTGGGATCATACTTGCTCGTTTCTTGGAACATCCACAATCGAGTCTTTTGGATCTATTCGAGATGACTCGGCTTTCTTCGTCGCCTTTCCGATCCCGAGAAAGGTTACATCAGGATTATCCTGGGAATCATGAAGGCGCTTATCTCCTTTTTCGGATGGGTCGATGATAGCGGGAGGGATGTTCTCTACTTGACTTCTTTACCCGGGAAGTCTCAACCTCCCGTGGCCTTCATTACCTCCAGCAGATCTCGATCGTAGCGAGACCTTGGACCTCCCTTTCGACAAAGGTCACTGTCTTAGGGTCTTTCGTGGTGGCATCCATTGGAGTCTCAACTCCATGGATTGCACTTTCATCGCCCAAAGTGTTAACTCCCGTACATTCGTTCCTTCCTCGTGCCTCGACGCATCATCAGCATCATTAGCCTTCGTAGTAGCGGTTGGCACCTCACCGAGACAGTCTCAACTATCCGAGCTTCGTTGATGGCAACTTGTTGTTCATTTGGTGTTTGTATTTTCTCTCGCTTCGCCTCCCGGATTCGTTGTTGAGTCATCTGCGATTCTCCGACCTTGCTGCAGGTGGAGGAGTTTCCCCCTCGGCGCACCACCGAGTGACTCGGAATGGGGTCACTCGTCTCCGGACTCCCGACCGGTTCTATGGAGTGTTCACCGTTGGGGCGGTGGTAAGACACCTTCAATAGGGGTTGGCTCATTGACCGGGGTCCCCACTATCCCGTTTCATCGCTTTGTTCCCTTATTGCCTTCTTCCGAGTGAGTCGGGAAGTGGTGGCGGAACAACAACGATGGCGATTTGTCAACCACTCCCATTGGATCAATTTCACCGTGTGTTCGGAGGACTCTCCCGTCCTCCATCAATCTTTGCTCGTGAAGGATTACGGATTCGTGCAATGCTTGCTGCATTTGCACCTCTTTCGTGGCGGCGAAGCGGTCCGATCCTCATCATCACCGTCGATAAGACATCAAGGAGAGGATGTGTGTGTTACGTGGTGCCGGAGATAGGGCATATCTTTGGCCTTCTCACGTGCCTCGGCCTTCCTCTGCTGTTTCTCCTTTTCCTTATCCTTGAAGATCTGCGGGATATACGTGCGATTGTCTTCATCCATCTTTGGAGTACATGGTCGATCGAAGGAAGCTCAACAGTTCCTCTTCTTCTTCTATAAACTCGGGCCGTTGGAACTCTTTTCTCGGATCGACTTAATTTCCATTTCCTCCACTCTCGCAGACGATTTTGGATGTCCGGGTAGGGTGGGGATAGGATCATCACATCACTATCGCTCTACCGAGCTTCTTCTTGTGTCTCACCTCGGACTACGCTATTTCTTGATTTGCCTCTGTGACGCCTTGACAGAGACTTGGTGTTTCATCAATTACATCCGGAGACTCTACTTCTCGGCGAGTCTCCGATATCTCTCCAAATTGAGTGGGCGACTCGGCCCGGTTTCTCAAGCTCGGAGTGCTTGATGATTCTTCTTCGTCTTCTTGTTTGTACCGGAGGGATTTCGGTTGAGAGACGGTTTCTTCGAGTCTTGGCGGGGGGCGTGTCGGCATTTTCTTCGAGGAGCCGGCCGTCTTGGCTTATCGTTCTCCTCCTTTGACGATCGGAGAAGGTATTTGTGAGTCCTTCTTGACCGCCAAGCTCGGGGCGGGAGACACGGCTGCAGGGGCAGTGACTCGGCTGCGAGGCGGGAGCGAGTTTGACTTTCTTTCTGCTGCGGAGCAGTGATCTTTTCTTAGCACCGCAGGGGCGACTTTCTTCTTTGGTGGGGATGAAACAATCTGTATCTTCGGGTCACCGATTCCCCTCAATCGTGTCGCTCTCTTGGCGTAGGCTCTCTTCAGTGCGCCGAGAGATTTGATCTGAACATCCTCTTGTTAACATGGAGCGCCTTTCCATGTCTAAGAGGAACTCCTTTCACCTCCATCATCCGGCCAATCACCGTGTCATATCCTGGGATCCTCCAAATGTGCCATCTTCCTTGAAGGATTTGTTCCCTACATTCGGCATAGTCTGCAGTAGACAAACTCAAATTTCAGATTGATTTTCCTTTCTTCAATGATCGCAACCATTACGATCAACTTAGCTTTTGACATTTGTCAAAGCCGCCAAATTTGATGTCAATACATTTGGCAACTATGTCCAACACTTGTGATAATCCTCCTTCAACAGCCTTGTTGTTTCTTTGTGTAAACTATTTTATCAAAGATAGTCGATCTTGGCTATTTCCTTCCAAGCAGCAGTTAAGTTTACATCAGCTTCGTTAATTTCCGATGCCCCTTCCGTTGGTAATGAGCAGTGTTCAACCAAATCCTTGGCAGAGATGGTGAACTCCTTTCCGTGAACGGATGACTTTATTCCTTCATCATGAATCTCAGCGTTCACATAGAATTGGGCGACCTCCTCCACATAGGTCATCGAATATTCCATTGTCAGAAACGATTTCAGCCCGGTCGTTTGAAGTTTCTCAGCTATTTTCTTTATGAGGGCGTCATTTGACCCCTGTTTGACCATGCCCTCGAAATCCATGGTAGACCCGGTGTGGATTTGCTTTCCTAACTTGATGAAGTCATATGTTGGTGCCATTTTTCAGGATTTTATCAAAGAAAACTTAGGGATTGATTTGAAGATAGATAGGGTTTTTGAGAGAATTTTTTGCTTCTGAGAGAGAGAGAGAGATGAACAGTTTTGATAGTGTGTGAGAGAAACAGTGAAAATGGTTTAAGTATGGTTCATGAAAGGGCGTGCGGGACGGTTTTTGAAATGTGATCAAAATCAACGGCTTAGATTTTGCACGCCCGATTTAGCATTTAATGTCTCGTATTTAATGCGGCAACATTTATATCCAATCATAAGCTTGGTGTGCGGCTTTATGTCTCGTACACATCATCATTATCTTGACGTCATTCTTAAAAACATTCCCGCTTAGTAAAAACGATCGCGCTTTTGTCACTTTGCTCATAAGTGACTCAGTTATCCCTTAGCCGATTTAACTCTTCTTCTCACAGCTTATCATAGTGACTCAATACCCGGTGACTTGGTATAGTTTGTCTTTCCAATACAAATGATTTACTTAAATGATTTGTGAGTTCACTCTTTTCCCTTTTTGTATCCCATTTCTTTTCTTTGAATCTTCTCAATGTTAACTCACTCAATTAACCCCAACTCATGCTTGAGTTCTTCAAATCTTGACTCACATAATGGTTTTGTGAAGATGTCGGCCAATTGTTTATCGGTTGAGATATATTCCACGATGATGTCCTTCTTTTCAACATGATCTCTTATGAAGTGATATCGACATCGATATGCTTTGTTCTTGAGTGCAACACATGATTTTGAGTGATTGCAATGCAATTGCACTTGTGTTATCACACATGATTGGAATCTCTTTTTCTTCAACTTCATAGTCTCTCACTTTGTCTCATCCATAGGACTTGGGCACTACAAATTGCCCGCAACTATGTATTATGCTTCTTGGTGTAGAGGTGGCTATTGAATTTTGCTTCTTGCTAAACCAGAAATCAACTTTGTTTCCTAGCATTTGACATGTGCCTGAGGTGCTTTTTTTTTTACTCAATCCAAAGATAGTCGAATCAATAGCCAATTAGCTTGAATCCACCTTCCTTTGGATACCATAAGCCAACTTCTTGGCTTCCTTTCAAGTATCTCGATATTCTCTTAGCTTAGCTTCATCATATGACTCTCTTTTAGAGCATTGAAATCTTGCACATACACCTACAAGAAAGGTGATGTCCGCCCTTCTTTGTAAGATAGAGCAATGATCCAATAAGTGCTCAGTATCTTGTTTGATCTACTGCTTGCCGTCTGCATCCATGTCCATTTTGATGATGTATTCATTGGTATTTTCACGAGAAGACTTCTCCTCCATACCAAATTTCTTCATTAAGTCTCTCGTGTATTTTGTTTGACTTATAAACGTTCCATCCTTCGATTGTTTCACTTGGAGTCCAAGAAAGAATGTCGGCTCTCCCATCATGCTCATTTCAAATTTACTTTGCATGAGGTTTGAAAATTTTTCACACAAACTCTTTGTTTGTGGATCCAAAAATGATGTCATCCACATATATTTGAACAAGCAAATACTCTTTTTGTCTTGAATTAAAGAAAAGTGTTCTATCTACTTTTCCTTTTGTGAATCTATTTTCGATTAGGAATTGTGACAAGGTGTCATACCATGCTCACGGGTGCTGTTTCAATCCATACAAGGCTTTCTTGAGTTTGTATACCTTATCTCCAAGAGTCTTCTGTTCAAATCCTGGAGGTTGTTCAACATACACTTCTTCTTCCAATAAACCATTTAGGAATGCACTTTTTACATCCATTTGATATACAATGAAATTCTTGTGAGCTGCATAGGCAAGGAACATCCTTATAGCTTCCAATCTTGCTACAGGAGCAAATGTTTCATCAAAATCTATTCCTTCTTCTTGGCAATATCCTTTGGCTACTAGTCTTGCTTTGTTTCTTACCACAGACCCTTCCTCGTTCATCTTATTTTTGAACACCCATTTGGTGCCAATGACATTTTGATGTGTGGGTCTTTGAACTAATTCCCATACTTTATTTCTTTCAAACTGATTCAGCTCTTCTTGCATAGCTTGAATCCAATGTGTGTCGTCCAATGCTTGTAACACATCTTTGGGCTCTATTTGCGAGATAAAGCATGTGACCATAGCTTCTTGTTGAGTTCTGGATCTTGTTTTGACACCTTCTCTTATATCTCCAATGACAAGTTACGTGGATGGTCTCTCGGCCATCTTACATCGTCGTTGGAGTAAGTTAGCCGGATTCGATCGTCTTGCAGAGTTGTGTTCTTTGTGTTCACTCTATCGTAATCACTTAGCCGCAAATTTTCCAAATTGTTTTTGAGATTCACTATCTCATCTTCTTCCTCAATTTATAATTCTAGCTTGACTTGAAAGATAGGACTCTTACAGTATGGTTGGATGATTCACTTATCACCGACTCTTCAATGTCTTCTCCATTTACATTTGGCTCATCGAATACCACATGAATGGATTCCTCTCGCAACCATAGTCCTTTTGTTGAGTACTCAGAGGCTTTGCTTTGGAGAGTATCGAAGATACCTTCATCGGCTTTAGCATCGAAAGCCTTTAGATTGTCCTTGCCATTGTTGTGGATGAAGCATTTACAACCAAATATTCTAAAATATGCAACATTTGGTTTTCTTCCGGTCCAAATCTCATAGGAGTCTTTGTCACCGCCTGTTTATCATACATCTGTTTTGTGTGTAGCAAGTCGTGTTTATTGCTTGACCCAAAATCTTTTTGGTAACCCCTGCTTGACTAACATGGTCCTTCTTTTTCTTTGAGAGTTCTGTTTCCTTCTTTCTCGCAACTCCATTCTCACGTGGAGTCCTTGCTGGCGATAGTTCATGACCAATACCATTTTCAATACAATCTCGAGTTATTATTCCATTGACAAACTCGGTTTCTCTGTCAATCGATCTTATTTTGATAATGGTTTGACTCTTCTCATTTTGAATCCTCTTCATCACCGTGGTAGTTTAAGTAGAGTTTCTTTCTTCTTATACATGAATATTGTCCATGTATATCTTGAGTAGTCATCTACTACCACCAAGGTGTATTTCTTTCCACTTATCTTTGGCCGGTTCCACTTTGGGCCAAATAGATCCATATGTAGCAAATGCAATACTCTTGTTGAAGATGAACATGTCTTTTCTTTGAATGAAGATTTGATTTGTTTTCCTTTCGACATGCATCACATATACTCTCCTTCTTGTATCTTTGAGTCGGAAGTCCTTCCACAAGATTACTTCGTGCAAGCTTGTTGATCGTTTTGAAATTTAGGTGACTCAGCTTTTTGTGCCACATCCATTTGATTCAAATTTGTGCTCTTTGCTAATAGGCAAGTCTTTGTGTGTAGCGGTTGACCAATCTACTACATTCATGTTCTTTTGTCCGCATCCTTGCAACACAACTTCATTCGTTTGAAAAGATCCTTGATTTGGCATATACCCATGTTGAATCCAACATTATAACCCTTGTCACGCGAGTTGGGATGCTTAGTAAGTTAAAGTTGAGTCCTTCGACATATGCAACATCTCGTGATTTCTAATCCATTCCTCTTGATGGATCCAATGCCTCTAATTTCACCGGAGCTTCATTTCCACCAAATATGACTTTTGCTCCATTAACTTCCTTAAATTTTGACAAATTTTTCTTGTTTCCTGTCATATGTCTGGAACAGGCCGCTATCCATGTACCAGGTTCCTTGGCACTCAGCTGTTCCTTGAACCTGTAATCAAGGAATTAAGTCTTAGGTACCCACATTTGTCTGGGTCCTGAGGGGTTAGAGTTATAAGATGATCCAACCAACTTATAGCCAAATGATTTGACTCTAAGGGGTTGCCATCTATCGGTGCCATAATCATAATTAATCTTTGCAAATTGCTTGGGGATTTTAGGTTCATACAGCTGTCTCTTTTGTCTGTATGCCTGTGTATATGTTTTAGCAATTGCTTTCTTTGGGTAATTGTGGTGTCTCTGAGTGTAGTGCCTAGGTGCATATGTGTGTCTTTGATGAAAGCTCTTATACTTTTGGAATAGCCTTTCTTTGAGTTCTAGGCCTTTGCCATTTGGGCTTATATTCCATAAGTCTATCTTTGATAGTTCACTTCATTCCAATCGGCTTGGCTAGGATATTTTCTACCATTCCCATTATATGTATTTCTTTTATAGATTTTATGGGGTTTTTGGTAGCTCTGCCTTTTCTTTCTGAGTATTTTTCTGTTTGGAGTTTCTTTGAGGAACTCTCTTGAACCTTTTCTCACTGGTCCTTTCAAAGCACTCAACTGGTTGTTTTCCTTTTCCTATATAACCAAAGCCGGTTGCTTGTAATTGTGCTTTGGAGTTAATGTGTGTGTAACATTTAGAGTTTTGGATTTTTAGATTCTTCATTGCTTGAAGATCCTTTTTCCAAAATCACTTTTGGAGTTTGACATAGCACGAGAGAATTAAATCCTAAGCTGTCTTTGTCTCCACATTCTCTTTGGCTCATAATAAGATCATCCATGATTTGGATGCCTTAGTGAATGAGGCAATAACATTCTTGAGGTCATTCTCCTCTTCTCTATGGCGCGCAATTTCTGCTTTATTAACTTAGCATTTTCAAATTTTTAAACTATCATTCTCATCGGCTATTTGACTTAGAGTACTCGGCTCCTTAGTCGACTTTGAGTTTTGGCTTTTGAGTAGGTCTGTTTTCCTCATTTAGTAGTGTGTGTGAGGATTTAATATGTTCAAAATCTTTCATCATTTTGCCTAATGAATCATAAAGATCGAGTGGGTGATGAAGTGTGTGTGTCACGATCACTATCACTAGATTCGAGTTTGATGAGTTAGAGTGTACCTCATCTTCCTGGTCGAGTTGATCTTGTTCCTTGGCCATTAAATAGATCGTGAGCTTCTTCTTCGAGTCACTTGAGTAGTCGGCTTCACCGCTCTCTGAATCACCGTCTCTCTCTTGACTTGGTACATCTCGGCGACCTCTGCGACCATCATTGCCTTTTTCTTTTCTTGTCTTCTTTCTTTGAAGACCTTTCTTTCTTCTTCATCCCCCGTATTTGTTGACTACGGATATGGGCGATCAATGGCATAGTGACCTGGTTGTCTGCAGTTCAAAGATAAATATTCAACCTTTTGATCGCTCTTTCCATTCTTGGATTGTCGACCCTTTGATATTGACTTTACGATGATTTGTTCTCTTGGTTGGCCTATCTTCCCTTGATTTGGAGGGAGGAGTGTCTTCTGGAAGATTCAACCTTGCTTTTCTTGTAGTTCTTATTGAAGAACTTGTTGAATCTTTTAACCATCGGGCTATTTCTTCCGGGTCAATGACTTCTTTGACCTCGGCTCTCTTTCCATCCTTAACAATTAGAGCACTATTTTGGGTACAAATTGTCTCTTCCTCGGTCTTTTCTTCTCATTTCTCAAAATTCGTAGGCTTTGAGGTCGAGAATAGTTCATGGTTGGATGTCTTTGATAGGTCCATGGAATGTCTTAGTGCCATGACCTTCATTTCCCATTCGGTTGGGAGACTTTTCAAGATCTTCATACACATTTCCTTCTGTGTATATTCCTTTCCAAGTGAAGATAGGTCGTTGGTGATTTCTGTGAACCGAGCATCCGGTTGATCCAGGTTTTCTCCTGCGATCATTTTGAAGTTCTCAAATTTACGTACAACCACCGATAATTTGTTTTCTTTGATTTGCTCGAGCCTTCACAAATCAATGTTAGCTTGTCCCAGATTTCTTTAGCCGTTTTGCGTGATTTGACTTTATTGAACATGGCTTTGTCCAATGTTTTGTAAAGAATGTCCTTGGCTACATTGTCAAGGTTGTATCTTTTTCTGTCATCATTTGTCCATTAAGTTCTTGGTTTTCAACCATGACTGTCCGGGGCAACATCCTCTTCTCCTTCACCAGCTGACTCTTCTTACAGATTGTGTTCACCTTTAAGATTTGTAGTGGCCCATCCTCTATCACTATCCACATCTCATCATGTAATCTTTGACGATGAGCACTGCATATGAATTTTCCAATCATCAAATTCTTCAATAGAGAACATAGGGATGCGTGTCAAATTTGCTTCCATGATAATAACTTTTAATGATAAAAAGAGTTTTGAAAGTTTAAGTACTAAAGCGGACTTTGAAAAGTTTGGAGATCTAGTTCAAGAAACTAGTGCGGAAGCTCAATGAACCAACCGCTCGATACCACTTGTAGGTCCCAAGGGGTGTAAGTGTAAGGTTTAGAAGGGGGTTGAATAAACCTTACCAAATTTTCGATTTAGTCCTTTTAAATATTCGAGTTGATACTACTGCAATTTGTGTCCTTGGTGGACAACCAATTTAGTTAATCAATAGAGTTAGTCTCTCAACGGACTCAACTGAGTGTTGATGGAATAACTCAATTTGTTAAGTCTAAATTAACTCAACTTGTGGTTTGTTTTTTATTGGAAGACTTAACACCCTTAAGTTTGATTAAGAAAGGATTTAGTGCTTGGTTTAGTACTTAGAAATTATCAAGTGGACAGCAAATTTATCAGGAGATATAAGCAATTAAGATGCGGGAAGTAAAGTGTTGAAATGTAAATGACACAATAAGATTTTTATAGAGGTTCGAAGATGGGGTAATTCTTCTACTCCTCTCTTCTCCAACTCTGGAGGAATCCACTAGGTATTGATCAATATACAAAGTGGTAATGATCCCGATACAAGTCTTGATCACACAGTGACTTGATCCTTTGGGACTCGATCTGGAGATGCCTTGATCACTCACCGGCTTCTCGTGACTCGAAACTTCACAGGCGTTTGCCTTGCTACTACAGACCCACTTGCTTAAGCTCTTTGGATTTGATCACGAAGCCCTCCAAAAGCTCAAGACTTGGTTCAACCCTGAACCTTCCTACAATCCTTCGTGGAATGTAGACCCCTTGATTTTTTAGTATTTTCCTCTTCAACCCATTGAAGTTATCTTTCCTTCACGGTAAGTGTTGGATTGATGTTCTTCGTAGTGTGGCTTGAGGATTGAGAGTATTTGATTTTCTAATAGTTGCTTGAACGCGTTTTTGGTTCAGTCTCAGTAACTCGTGTCTCTTAATCACTTGGTCCAACAGCACTCTACTTTCTCAATTAAACTCCTCAGCCTTTTATAGTGATCTTTCAAAAATTTGCCCGTTGAAGAGATAGGCTTATTTTTGAAAGTCACTTTCAGTCGTTGGCTTGTCTTGTTGCGATCCTTGGAATTGTTGTTTCCTCGTATGAATTGTTTTCCACCTTTTGAGTTCGACACGGTGTAGTGCTTCCCATTGGTTTATTCTTTTTGCACGCTTTTGGGGTGAGCACTTCGAGAAAGGTAGTATGGAGATATTACTTGTTTAAGTAATTCTCTTGATTTAAATGCAATGGATCTTTTTCATTATCTCGACTTGACCGCATTTCCTTGCTTTCCCCGGGTGACTTAGAGTCGACTTCCAATCGTTGGATGACTCTTCCATTTCAACTTGAGACTTGCTATTCTTGAGTTGACTTAATCGATGCTCCACTCACCGCATCTCATCTTCTTGATAGAGTTCCCGTCTACTCTTCTTTTTGCCATACTCGGTGTCTTGCAAGTCTTCATTTTAGTCTCCGGTTGTCTTCTTGCATGTTTGGGCATAGGCGACTTAACTCGGCTTGACCAAATTTCTATTTATTACAATGCGATTTACAACAAAAATGGGGTGCCAACTTCCTATTCTAAGTTTTACATGGCATTCATCAAAATCTAAACAATAAATTTCCTAACAATTGATCATTCAAAGCCTTCATCTATTTATAGGAGATTCTTCAAGATTGGATCTCCAACATAGGCTCCTCCATTTTCACTTTTGTCTACAAAAGAAGGATCAAAAGATCTATAAAAATGGTTAAAAAATGATAAAGTAAATCTTGCTGATAATGGCTTAATAACGGTTGGAATTTGCTGTCAAAAAAACATAGGTCGACCGGTTGACCTGTTGAAATTTTGAACGTTTAGAAAGTAAATCAGAGATTCAGATACAAGATGAACAAGGGTTGGACCGAACAAGGGTTGGACCGGTCGACCCCTAGTTGTAGAAATTTTGAGAGAAAATTTGTAGAAACTCATTTGATTGATAAAACATGATCTCTATAAACATATAAGTCATTTGAAAACAAATGATTCATGAAATGGATGAAATTTTCATTGAGACATTTTATCGAACACTTAGCGTGCGTATTATAAAATCAAAGTCGTATATAACATTTGAAAATGTAATCATGCCCAAAAAATATCACCAAATACAATTCTATAATCATAATCCATCAACAGTCAACATTCTCAATGCAATGATACAACAAATTCATCAAAATATCAAGTAAAAGCAATTTCTCAAGGGTTCAACCCAATTGAGATTAAAAAGGAATTAAACTTACCAATTAATCAGAGAAGTCGAGTAATATGGATGATGTACCCATAATATAAGTCCAATAATATAGAATTTGCAAGAAAAAATCAATTTGAGTGATTTGTGGGTGAAATTTGCAAGGGGTGCAGAATAGGTGAAAAACGAGTAAATAGACGAAGTCTGGGACATAATTGATATTAACCAAATTTTGGACCAGGTCGACTGGTTGAAGGTGGGGTTCGACCGGTTGACCCCCTTGGTCATCCGGTCCCTTGAGCCATTTTCTGGTTTTGTCCGAATTTTGAGTTAAAAATCCGATTTTCACCCCTAAGTTTTAAAAACACACAAAATGCAATCATAGACCTTATTCGATACATATGCATTATGCCTAAATGAGCTCGAATTGATGCAAAAGACTCGTCGGTTAAAGGTTTTGTGAAAATATCCGCGAGTTGATCTTGAGACGGAACGAAACACATCTCAATTTTTCGCTTGGAAACACAATCCCTTAGAAAATGATGACGAACCTCAATATGTTTTGTTTGGTTATGATGAACCGGATTTTGAGCAATATTTATAGCGGACGTGTTATCACAATAAATAGGAATATTTTCAAACGAATATTTGTAATCCTCTAAGGTTTGTTTTATCCAAAGTAGTTGAGTACAACAAAAGGCCACAGAAATGTATTCGGCTTCGGCCGTTGATAAGGATACACAATTTTGCTTTTTCAAAAACCAAGATACAAGGCAATCGCCTAAAAATTGACATAATCCGGAAGTACTTTTATGGTCATCAATATTTCCCACATAGTCCGAATCATTATATCCTTTAAGAGAGAAATTTTCGTTCTTTGGATAAAACAAGCCATATGAAATAGTGCCTTTCAAATATCGAAAAATTCTTTTAACGACACTCATATGAGATTCTTTAGGATTGCTTTGAAAACGAGCGCATAGGCATACGACACGAAGAATATCGGGTCTACTTGCGATTAAGTAAAGTAAACTACCAATCATACCTCGATATTTTGATTCATCAACCGACTTGCCTTTTTCATCCTTGCCGAGCTTGACGTTGGTTGCTATTGGAGTAGTGACGGTTCTTCCTTCTTCAATTCGAACTTCTTTAGAAGTTATTTTGTATACTTTGATTGTGATATATAAATGCCTTCTTGGCATTACTTTATTTGAAGTCCAAGAAAGAAATTGAGCTCCCCTATCATACTCATTTCAAATTCACCTTGCATTTACTTAGAAAATTTCTTACAAAGAGATTCATTAGTAGCACCAAATATAATATCATCAACATAAATTTGAACTAATAAGCAATCTTGCCTTTTTCGAAAACAAAAAGAGTAGTATCAACTTTACCTCTTGTAAATCTATTTTGCAAAAAAAAAGAGCTAAGTCTATCATACCATGCTCGGGGTGCTTGTTTTAAACCATATAAGGTCTTCTTAAGTTTGTAAACATCATTTGGCCTTGAAAAATTTTCAAACCCCGGAGATTGTTTTACATAGACTTCTTCTTGAATAAAACCATTTAAAAAAGCGGATTTAACATCCATTTGGTAAAGCTTGAAATTTTTGAAACAAGAATAGGCATGTATAATATGAATAGCTTCTAAACGTGCTATGGGTGCAAAAGTTTCATCATAATCAATACATTCTTCTTGACAGTACCCTTGAGCCACTAACCTTGCCTTGTTTCAAACGATGTTGCCTTGGTCATCGAGTTTGTTTCGGAATACCCATTTTGCACCAATAATTATTTGTGATGGAGGACAAGGTACCAATTCGCAAACATCATTCCTTTCGAATTGATTCAATTCTTCTTGCATTTATAAAAACCAATCCTCATCTTTGATTGCTTCATTTGCATTTTTTGGCTCTTTTTGAGAAATAAGAGTTTTCTCAGCAAATTTCCTTCTAGTCATTACTTTGTCTAAAGGGTCCCCAATTATGAGATCTTTTGGATGACTCCTTTGAATTTTAGAGCAACTGGGAGATCCGAGTTATCACCTTTGTCTTCTCGTGGAACATTTGAAGTTGAAGGTTGATCATTTGATGTAGAAGGTTGATCACTTTGAGTATCATTTGGAACAATTGGTTCAATATCATTTTCTTCATCACTTTCATCATTGGGTATCCTTTCAACACCTGAGACTTCATTGAATTTGACATGAATAGATTTTTCAACCACCATGATAGTCTTATTGTAAACCCAATATGCTTTGCTCTTGGTTGAGTACCACATAAATATTCCTTCATCGGCCTTATGATCGAGTTTATCCAATTGATCCTTGGTATTCAAAATAAAACACTTACACCCAAATATTTTGGAGTAACTAATATTTGGAGTTCTTTCTTTCCAAAGCTCATACAGTGTTTTATTCAACTTAGGACGAAGGTAAACATGATTAATAACATAACATGCGGTACTTACGGCTTCTGCCCAAAAATATTTTGGAATGAAAATTCATTGAGCATTGACCGACTCATTTCTTGAATTTGAGTATTTTGAGTTCTTGGTGGGTGTGGTAATTTGGTATAAGGTGTTATATGCGATCAATACGTTAGTAAATTTCTCCAATCTGACAACATGGACATTGATGTTGCAATTATTCTTTAGCAAGGACTTATTTCATTTCTTGGAGAATTTTGAGAACTGGTTTTAGTAAAACCATGATTGGAGCTAAAGAAATGGCAAGTAAGATAGGCATTGAAGTCTGTATTCCGAGAAAAATGTATTATTGGAAGAAAGAAACAAATGATGAAAGCAACAACAAAGAAGTAACACAGTCAACAAAGGATGCTTTCAGAACTAACTATTTTCTCTCTATAACTGATCGAGCTCGTTCTTCTATAGAAACCCGATTTGCACAGTTTGAAATATATATGGGGAAACTTTTGGTTTTATGTTAACATTGCAAAATGGTTGCCTATGCCTCAAGAAAACTAAATCCACATGAGTTAAACTACCCTACTCATGACCT